>CM047809.1:11748633-12002591 GCA_026214975.1 Gentiana macrophylla | reverse complement strand
AAAAACACAAATTTCTACTCGTTATAATGGGAAAACACAAATTTCCGGCGATGTGAACTCGTTATCAAGGAAAAAAACATTTTTTCTACAAGGACAACTCGTTACCAGAGAAAAACACAAATTTGAACTCGTTAATAAGAAGAAAACATGAATTCGAACTCGTTAATAAGAAAAAACACAAATTTCTACTCGTAATAATGGGAAAACACAAATTTCCGGCGATGTGAACTCGTTATGAGGGAAAAAAACATTTTTTCTACAAGGACAACTCTTTACTAGAGAAAAACACAAATTTGAACTCGTTTATAAGAAGAAAACATGAATTCGAACTCGTTACCAAAGAAAAAACACAAATTTCTACTTGTTATAATGGGAAAACACAAATTTCCTGCGATGTGAACTCGTTATCAGGGAAAAAACATTTTTTCTACAAGGACAACTTGTTACCAGAGAAAAACACAAATTTGAACTCGTTTATAAGAAGAAAACATGAATTCGAACTCGTTACCAAAGAAAAACACAAATTTCTACTCGTTATAATGGGAAAACACAAATTTCCGGCGATGTGAACTCGTTATCAGGGAAAAAAACATTTTTTCTACAAGGACAACTCGTTACCAGAGAAAAACACAAATTTGAACTCGTTAATAAGAAGAAAACCTGAATTCGAACTCGTTACCAAAGAAAAAACACAAATTTCTACTCGTTATAATGGGAAAACACAAATTTCCGGTGATGTGAACTCGTTATCAAGGAAAAAAAACATTTTTTCTACAAGGACAAATCGTTACCTGAGAAAAACACAAATTTGAACTCGTTAATAAGAAGAAATCATGAATTCGAACTCGTTACCAAAGAAATAACACAAATTTCCACTCGTTATAATGTGAAAACACAAATTTCAGGCGATGTGAACTCGTTATCTGGGAAAAAAACATTTTTTCTACAAGGACAACTCGTTACCAGAGAAAAACACAAATTTGAACTCGTTAATAAGAAGAAAACATGAATTCGAACTCGTTACCAAAGAAAAAACACAAATTTCTACTCGATAAATGGGAAAACACAAATTTCCGGTGATGTGAACACGTTAACAGGGAAAAAAACATTTTTTTCTACAAGGATAACTCGTTACCAGAGAAAAACAAAAATTTGAACTCGTTAATAAGAAGAAAACATGAATTCGAACTCGTTACCAAAGAAAAAACACAAATTTCTACTCGTTATAATGGGAAAACACAAATTTCCTACGATGTGAACTCGTTAACAGGGAAAAAAACATTTTTTCTACAAGGACAACTCGTTACCAGAGAAAAACACAAATTTGAACTCGTTAATAAGAAGAAAACATGAATTCGAACTCGTTACCAAAGAAAAAATACAAATTTCAACTCATTATAATGGGAAAACACAAATTTCCGGTGATGTGAAATCGTTATCAGGGAAAAAACATTTTTCCTAATAGGAGAAATCGTTACCAGAGAAAAACACAAATTAGAACTCGTTAATAAGAAGAAAACATGAATTCGAACTCGTTACCAAAGAAAAAACACAAATTTCTACTCGTTATAATGGGAAACACAAATTTCTGGCGATGTGAACTCGTTATCAGGGAAAAAAACATTTTTCTACAAGAACAACTCGTTACCAGAGAAAAACACAAATTTGAACTCGTTAATAAGAAGAAAACATGAATTCGAACTCGTTACCAAAGAAAAAACACAAGTTTCTACTCGTTATAATGGGAAAACACAAATTTCCGGAGATGTGAACTCGTTATCAGGGAAAAAAACATTTTTTCTACAAGGACAACTCGTTACTAGAGAAAAACGAAAATTTGAACTCGTTAATAACAAAAAAACATGAATTGGAACTCGTTTCCAAAGAAAAAACACAAATTTATACTCGTTATAATGGGAAAACACAAATTTCCTGCGAAGTGAACTCGTTATCAGGGAAAAAACATATTTTTCTATAAGGACAACTCGTTACCAGAGAAAAACACAAATTTGAACTCGTTAATAAGAAGAAAACAAGAATTCGAACTCGTTACCAAAGAAAAAACACAAATTTCTACTCGTTATAATGGGAAAACACAAATTTCCGGTGATGTGAACTCGTTATCAGGGAAAAAAATATTTTTTCTACAAGGATAACTCGTTACCAGAGAAAAACACAAATTTGAACTCGTTAATAAGAAGAAAACAAGAATTTGAACTCGTTACCAAAGAAAAAACACAAATTTCTACTCGTTATAATGGGAAAACACAAATTTCCGGCGATGTGAACTCGTTATTAGGGGAAAAAACATTTTTTTCTACAAGGACAACTCGTTACCAGAGAAAAACAAAAATTTGAACTCGTTAATAAGAAGAAAACATGAATTCGAACTCGTTTCCAAAGAAAAAACACAAATTTCTACTCGTTATAATCGTAAAACACAAATTTCCAGCGATGTGAACTCGTTATCAGGGAAAAAAAACATTTTTCTACAAGGACAACTCGTTACCAGAGAAAAACAAAAATTTGAACTCGTTAATAAGAAGAAAACATGAATTCGAACTCGTTTCCAAAGAAAAAACACAAATTTCTACTCGTTATAATGGGAAAACACAAATTTTCCTGCGATGTGAACTCGTTATCAAGGAAAAAAACATTTTTTCTACAAGGACAACTCGTTACCAGAGAAAAAAACAAATTTGAACTCGTTAATAAGAAGAAAACATGAATTCGAGCTCGTTTCGAAAGAAAAGACACAAATTTCTATTCGTTATAATGGGAAAACACAAATTTCCGGCGATGTGAACTCGTTATCAGGGAAAAAAAACATTTTTTCTACAAGGACAACTCTTTACCAGAGAAAAACACAAATTTGAACTCGTTTATAAGAAGAAAACGTGAATTCGAACTCGTTACCAAAGAAAAAACACAAATTTCTACTTGTTATAATGGGAAAACACAAATTTCCTGCGATGTGAACTCGTTATCAGGGAAAAAACATTTTTTCTACAAGGACAACTCGTTACCAGAGAAAAACACAAATTTGAACTCGTTTATAAGAAGAAAACATGAATTCGAACTCGTTACCAAAGAAAAACACAAATTTCTACTCGTTATAATGGGAAAACATAAATTTCCGGCGATGTGAACTCGTTATCAGGGAAAAAAACATTTTTTCTACATGGACAACTCGTTACCAGAGAAAAACACAAATTTGAACTTGTTAATAAGAAGAAAACACGAATTCGAACTCGTAACCAAAGAAAAAACACAAATTTCTACTCGTTATAATGGGAAAACACAAATTTCCGGCTATGTGAACTCGTTATGAGGGAAAAAAACATTTTTTCTACAAGGACAACTCGTTACCTGAGAAAAACAAAAATTTGAACTCGTTAATAAGAAGAAAACATTAATTCGAACTCGTTACCAAAGAAAAAACACAAATTTCTACTCGTTATAATGGGAAAACATAAATTTCCGGCGATGTGAACTCGTTATCAGGGAAAAAAAACATTTTTCTACAAGGACAAATCGTTACCAGAGAAAAACACAAATTTGAACTCGTTAATAAGAAGAAAACATGAATTCGAACTCGTTACCAAAGAAAAAACACAAATTTCTACTCGTTATAATGGGAAAACACAAATTTCCTGCGATGTGAACTCGTTATCGGGGAAAAAAACATTTTTCTACAAGGACAACTCGTTACCAGAGAAAAACACAAATTTGAACTCGTTAATAAGAAGAAAACATGAATTCGAACTCGTTACCAAAGAAAAAATACAAATTTCAACTCGTTATAATGGGAAAACACAAATTTCCGGTGATGTGAACTCGTTATCAGGGAAAAAAACATTTTTCCTACAAGGAGAAATCGTTACCAGAGAAAAACACAAATTAGAACTCGTTAATAAGAAGAAAACATGAATTCGAACTCGTTACCAAAGAAAAAACACAAATTTCTACTCGTTATAATGGGAAACACAAATTTCCGGCGATGTGAACTCGTTATCAGGGAAAAAAACATTTTTCTACAAGGACAACTCGTTACCAGAGAAAAACACAAATTTGAACTCGTTAATAAGAAGAAAACATGAATTCGAACTCGTTACCAAAGAAAAAACACAATTTTCTACTCGTTATAATGGGAAAACACAAATTTCCGGAGATGTGAACTCGTTATCAGGGAAAAAAACATTTTTTCTACAAGGACAACTCGTTACCAGAGAAAAACGAAAATTTGAACTCGTTAATAACAAAAAAACATGAATTTGAACTCGTTTCCAAAGAAAAAACACAAATTTATACTCGTTATAATGGGAAAACACAAATTTCCTGCGAAGTGAACTCGTTATCAGGGAAAAAACATATTTTTCTATAAGGACAACTCGTTACCAGAGAAAAACACAAATTTGAACTCGTTAATAAGAAGAAAACAAGAATTCGAACTCGTTACCAAAGAAAAAACACAAATTTCTACTCGTTATAATGGGAAAACACAAATTTCCGGCGATGTGAACTCGTTATCGGGGAAAAAACATTTTTTCTACAAGGACAAATCGTTACCTGAGAAAAACACAAATTTGAACTCGTTAATAAGAAGAAATCATGAATTCGAACTCGTTACCAAAGAAAAAACCCAAATTTCTACTCGTTATAATGGGAAAACACAAATTTCCAGCGATGTGAACTCGTTATCAGGGAAAAAAACATTTTTTCTACAAGGACAACTCGTTACCAGAGAAAAACACAAATTTGAACTCGTTACCAAAGAAAAAACACAAATTTCTACTCGTTATAATGGGAAAACACAAATTTCCGGCGATGTGAACTCGTTATCGGGGAAAAAACATTTTTTCTACAAGGATAACTCGTTACCAGAGAAAAACACAAATTTGAACTCGTTAATAAGAAGAAAACAAGAATTCGAACTCGTTACCAAAGAAAAACACAAATTTCTACTCGTTATAAGGGAAAACACAAATTTCCGGCGATGTGAACTCGTTATCAGGGGAAAAAACATTTTTTCTACAAGGACAACTCGTTACCAGAGAAAAACACAAATTTGAACTCGTTAATAAGAAGAAAACATGAATTCGAACTCGTTACCAAAGAAAAACACAAATTTCTACTCGTTATAATGGGAAAACACAAATTTCGGTGATGTGAACTCGTTATCGAGAGAAAAAACATTTTTTCTACACGGATAACTCGTTACGGAGGAAAAACACAAATTAGAAATCGTTAATAAGAAGAAAACATGAATTCGAACTCGTTACCAAAGAAAAACACAAATTTCTACTCGTTATAATGGGAAACACAAATTTCGGCGATGTGAACTCGTTATCGAGGAAAAAAACATTTTTCTACAAGGACAACTCGTTACCAGAGAAAAACACAAATTTGAACTCGTTAATAAGAAGAAAACATGAATTCGAACTCGTTACCAAAGAAAAAACACAAATTTCTACTCGTTATAATGGGAAAACACAAATTTCCGGCGATGTGAACTCGTTAATAAGAAGAAAACATTAATTCGAACTCGTTACCAAAGAAAAAACACAAATTTCTACTCGTTATAATGGGAAAACACAAATTTCCGGCGATGTGAACTCGTTATCAGGGAAAAAAACATTTTTTCTACAAGGACAAATCGTTACCTGAGAAAAACACAAATTTGAACTCGTTAATAAGAAGAAAACATGAATTCGAACTCGTTACCAAAGAAAAAACACAAATTTCTACTCGTTATAATGGGAAAACACAAATTTTCGGCGATGTGAACTCGTTATCAGGGAAAAAAACATTTTTCTACAAGGACAAATCGTTATCAGAGAAAAACACAAATTTGAACTCGTTAATAAGAAGAAAACATGAAATCGAACTCGTTACCAAAGAAAAAACACAAATTTCTACTCGTTATAATGGGAAAACACAAATTTCCGGCGATGTGAACTCGTTATATAGGGAAAAAAACATTTTTCTACAAGGACAACTCGTTACCAGAGAAAAACACAAATTTGAACTTGTTAATAAGAAGAAAACATGAATTCGAACTCGTTACCAAAGAAAAACACAAATTTCTACTCGTTATAATGGGAAAACACAAATTTCCGGCGATGTGAACTCGTTATATGGGAAAAAAACATTTTTCTACAAGGACAACTCGTTACCAGAGAAAAACACAAATTTGAACTCGTTAATAAGAAGAAAACATGAATTCGAACTCGTTACCAAAGAAAAAACACAAATTTCTACTCGTTATAATGGGAAAACACAAATTTCCGGCGATGTGAACTCGTTATCAAGGAAAAAAAACATTTTTTCTACAAGGATAACTCGTTACTAGAGAAAAACACAAATTTGAACTCGTTAATAAGAAGAAAACATGAATTCGAACTTGTTACCAAAGAAAAAACACAAATTTCTACTCGTTATAATGGGAAAACATAAATTTCCGGCGATGTGAACTCGTTATCAGGGGAAAAAACATTTTTTCTACAAGGACAACTCGTTCTTATCAGAGAAAAACACAAATTTGAACTCATTAATAAGAAGAAAACATGAATTCGAACTCGTTACCAAAGAAAAAACACAAATTTCTACTCGTTATAATGGGAAAACACAAATTTCCGGCGATTTGAACTCGTTATCAGGGAAAAAAACATTTTTTCTACAAGGACAAATCGTTACCAGAGAAAAACACAAATTTGAACTCGTTAATAAGAAGAAAACATGAATTCGAACTCGTTACCAAAGAAAAAACACAAATTTCTACTCGTTATAATGGGAAAACACAAATTTCCGGCGATGTGAACTCGTTATCAGGGAAAAAAATATTTTTTCTACAAGGACAACTCGTTACCAGAGAAAAACAAAAATTTGAACTCGTTAATAAGAAGAAAACAAGAATTCGAACTCGTTACCAAAGAAAAAACACAAATTTCTACTCGTTATAATGGGAAAACACAAATTTCCTGCGATGTGAACTCGTTATCAGGGAAAAAAACATTTTTTCTACAAGGACAAATCTTTACCAGAGAAAAACACAAATTTGAACTCGTTAATAAGAAGAAAACATGAATTCGAACTCGTTACCAAAGAAAAAACACAAATTTCTACACGTTATAATGGGAAAACACAAATTTTCGGCGATGTGAACTCGTTATCCAGGGAAAAAACATTTTTTCTACAAGGACAACTCGTTACCAGAGAAAAACACAAATTTGAACTCGTTAATAAGAAGAAAACCTGAATTCGAACTCGTTACCAAAGAAAAACACAAATTTCTACTCGTTATAATGGGAAAACACAAATTTCCGGCGATGTGAACTCGTTATCAGGGAAAAAAACATTTTTTCTACAAGGACAAATCGTTACCTGAGAAAAACACAAATTTGAACTCGTTAATAAGAAGAAATCATGAATTCGAACTCGTTACCAAAGAAATAACACAAATTTCTACACGTTATAATGTGAAAACACAAATTTCAGGCGACGTGAACTCGTTATCAGGGAAAAAAAACAATTTTTCTACAAGGATAACTCGTTACCAGAGAAAAACACAAATTTGAACTCGTTAATAAGAAGAAAACATGAATTCGAACTCGTTACCAAAGAAAAAACACAAATTTCTACTCGTTATAATGGGAAAACACAAATTTCCTGCGATGTGAACTCGTTATCAGGGAAAAAAACATTTTTTCTACAATGACAACTCGTTACCAGAGAAAAACACAAATTTGAACTCGTTAATAAGAAGAAAACATGAATTCGAACTCGTTACCAAAGAAAAAAACACAAATTTCTACTCGTTATAATGGGAAAACACAAATTTCCGGCGATGTGAACTCGTTATCAGGGAAAAAAACAATTTTTCTACAAGGACAACTCGTAACCAGAGAAAAATACAAATTTGAACTCGTTAATAAGAAGAAAACATGAATTCGAACTCGTTACCAAAGAAAAAACACAAATTTCTACTCGTTATAATGGGAAAACACAAATTTCGGGTGATGTGAACTCGTTATCAGGGAAAAAACATTTTTTCTACAAGGAGAACTCGTTACCAGAGAAAAACACAAATTTGAACTCGTTAATAAGAAGAAAACGTGAATTCGAACTCGTTATCAAAGAAAAAACATAAATTTCTACTCGTTATAATGGGAAAACACAAATTTCCTGCGATGTGAACTCGTTATCAGGGAAAAAACATTTTTTCTACAAGGACAACTCGTTACCAGAGAAAAACACAAATTTGAACTCGTTAATAAGAAGAAAACATGAATTCGAACTCGTTACCAAAGAAAAAACACAAAATTTTATTCGTTATAATGGGAAGACAGAAATTTCCGGCGATGTGAACTCGTTATCAGGGAAAAAAACATTTTTTCTACAAGGACAACTCGTTACCAGAGAAAAACACAAATTTGAACTCGTTAATAAGAAGAAAACATGAATTCGAACTCGTTACCAAATAAAAACACAAATTTCTACTCGTTATAATGGGAAAACACAAATTTCCGGCGATGGGAACTCGTTATCAGGGAAAAAAACATTTTTTCTACAAGGACAACTCGTTACCAGAGAAAAACTCAAATTTGAACTCGTTAATAAGAAGAAAACATGAATTCGAACTCGTTACCAAGGAAAAACACAAATTTCTACTCGTTATAATGGGAAAACACAAATTTCCGGCGATGTGAACTCGTTAATAAGAAGAAAACATGAATTCGAACTCGTTACCAAAGAAAAAACACAAATTTCTACTCGTTATAATGGGAAAACACAAATTTCCGGCGATGTGAACTCGTTATCGGGGAAAAAACATTTTTTCTACAAGGACAAATCGTTACCCGAGAAAAACACAAATTTGAACTCGTTAATAAGAAGAAAACATGAATTCGAACTCGTTACCAAAGAAAAAACACAAATTTCTACTCGTTATAATGGGAAAACACAAATTTCCGGCGATGTGAACTCGATATCTGGGAAAAAAAACATTTTTTCTATAAGGACAAATCGTTACCTGAGAAAAACACAAATTTGAACTCGTTAATAAGAAGAAAACATGAATTCGAACTCGTTACCAAAGAAAAAACACAAATTTCTACTCGTTATAATGGGAAAACACAAATTTCGGCGATGTGAACTCGTTATCCGGGAAAAAAACATTTTTCTACAAGGACAACTCGTTACCAGAGAAAAACACAAATTTGAACTCGTTAATAAGAAGAAAACATGAATTCGAACTCGTTACCAAAGAAAAACACAAATTTCTACTCGTTATAATGGGAAAACACAAATTTCCGGCGATGTGAACTCGTTATCAGGGAAAAAACATTTTTTCTACAAGGACAACTCGTTACCAGAGAAAAACATAAATTTGAACTCGTTAATAAGAAGAAAACATGAATTCGAACTCGTTACCAAAGAAAAAACACAAATTTCTACTCGTTATAATGGGAAAACACAAATTTCCGGCGATGTGAACTCGTTATCAGGGAAAAAAACATTTTTCCTCCAAGGACAACTCGTTACCAGAGAAAAACTCAAATTTGAACTCGTTAATAAGAAGAAAACATGAATTCGAACTCGTTACCAAAGAAAAAACACAAATTTCTACTCGTTATAATGGGAAAACACAAATTTCCGGTGATGTGAACTCGTTAATCAAACGCACGTTTGCCTTGATTTTATTCCAAACTTGACTTTTCTCCACTTTCATGGTACCTTCATGCCACAAATATGTTTCTCACTCCCAAATATCGCATTCCGGGTCCTCGAGTCACCTAAGTCCTACAATAACATATACGAACAAACACCACGCGTAATTCCGCGAGACAAAAGTGCTCGGAAAAGAAGTAAATATCGTTAAAAAGGCGGAGTTTACTATCGAAATGATCTATATCTACCCGGAACATGCCAATAAAGTGATAAACGGGGGCTAGATTACATACAAAAGTGCAGTGAAGTTGACTCCCATCAACCACCCCACACTTAGCCTTTGCTCGTCCTCGAGTAAACAGGCGTTTAAAAGAGATCAAGGGATCAACGATACAAACGCATATAAAATCACGCACATCGTCAAGGTAAAAGATAAGTAAAATAGTGAATGCAAACATCTTGACTCAATCGTTATCGGACAAACAGAAAGTGTGTGTGACATTGCTTCAAAGTCATAAACCAAATTCACCGGTCTAGATTATAGATGCATAGCTATTGCGATTACGCTAAAGCTCATATTAACAACATCTCCACTAATCGGGACCAACCAAAGCTAAACACTGTCCAGTAGGACTTGAAGGGTTATAGCGTTAAGCTCGGGATAGGGTTAACCGAAAGGAATTTTTGGGAACTGGAGAAGAGAAAAATACGAGTGAACCTAATCATCATGTGTATCTCCTCCTCAAAACCATGTAGACTACACCAACACTCCCTATCAACATTTACTCGTGATAACAACTCCGAACTCTGACATCATATAAATATATACACAAACAGAGTCCGCTACGGCTTTCTTCGGCTCACCACTTAATCAAACATTGTTCTTTTTTTTTTCTTTTCTTCTTTTTTTTTATGCTTTCAAAAACTTTTCATTTCCTTTTTTTTTTCAAACTTTATTTCTTTCTCGAACCTAAAGCCTAATCCATGGATAACTCGAGCTCCTCCCCTTCAGAATACTAGCTCGTACTAACCAAATCTTTTCAAAACATGCACCATCTCCCACCCCACACTTGAAGCAAGTGTGTCTAAAGTAACAACTAAGTCCACTCGTAGGGTGATCAAAAGGAACGTGACCAATAATATAGCTCTAGGTTAGGGTAATACATGCTAAGTAACCAAAACGGCTCATTTTCGGACGGTGGTCCGACCGTCCTGTCAAGGCTTAGAGGGGGTACGAGGGTAAAATATTGGGATTTTGGCTTATTTGGCTCTGGTCGGGTCAAAGAAGCGCCAGCACTGTCATCCCGTGTCTTACCAAGGTCAATCCTTCTATTTCGCCTCGAAGTTACAATATGGGATCTAGGCAGTCGAATTGTGCTCAAGTCTACCATAATCGTCCACTAGATCCTAAGGCTTATGAAATTGAAGTCAAACGTGCGAAAGAAATTCCATTTATAAGATAAACTTAGAGTCTTGCTATAAATATTCAGTATCCCGCTAAATCATTTACCAAGCAAATGTGAGAATTAAAACATACAGACGGACGTTGAATCCTTGGAAAATATTAAAAATCTGACTCGAAAATGGACACAAACTAAGTATATCACAAAATTGGCACATTTGACAAACAAACCATCAATAAAAAGCTAAGTCGTATCCACCCCCCACTTTGAATGAAACACTGTCCTCAGTGTGTGAATGAGAGAGAAAAGAAGACTTAGCTTTAGACCCGGTAGAAAGGCGTCATCGAATCCTGTAACCGCCTCGTGTAAGCAGGACCCGAATCCCTATACCAAAGTAAACAGAAACAACACAAAGCATGCATAGGACATGGTCCTCGTGCCAAGATATATAATAGGGATATGGGGGTATAACAGTAATAAGGCCATGTCACATTAGAAAACTCGACACACAATATGTCACGCACAAAATAGATCGCTATAGATGGATAAATAACCCCTATGGGTAGAGCAAGGAACATCTAAGCAGAATAGAAAGGCCACAGAGGCACATAGTGTAGAAAACATCCCTAGTGCGTACATATAAAAGCCAAGACACTAAGAAGAGTAGTAGCATGCCTTAAGGCTTATAGAACCATCAAAATTCAAAAGTAGCATCCAAAAACTGAGAATAGCATACAAAATATCACAAATGAAGCAAACTAGCTAGACAGCCCCTAATCAACCCTAACACCGGACACAGACGACAAAAGGAACAGCATAAACAATAATAAAATCACGTATGTCCGGGTGCATCATCATTAGCAGCAGTAATAGGAGTGTTAGTGGTAGCTCATGCCTCCATCCCCAAGTCTCCTTGTTAAGAGTGAATTTATACGATTTATATTGATATATCTTATGATAATTTCTGTTAAGGGCTAAATTGTAGTGTTTTTACATATATTTTCTATATCAATTTCCCCCATATTCGGATGATTTTCATAGATATCGAGGTTTATAGTGAAATATTGAGTGAATGGTGATTTAAAGAGTTAAATATGAAAACGTATCAATTTATACGATTATTTGATTGTTTTATATGGTTTTGGATATTGTTACGTTTTTGTGGTGTTTGGATGCAATGTAGATACATATTTTTGACTTGGAAGAGGATAAAGATGGAGATAAAGCTTGGAATGAAGCATTCAAGCAGCCGAACTTCCGACGCAGTTCTTGATATGATATACACTGATTTGACTCTCGACCTCAAGAGAAGAGTTGTAGTGCTTGAAGAGAGGATTCTACAGGATCTTGAATCACTTCATTCCGACTTACGAGGCCCGAGATATGAGCGTTACAAGTTTGGATGCTGTTGCTTAAAGCTTGGGAAAATTCCGAAATATACTCGGGATACGACGGGCTAATCAAAAAGGCGTTTTCTGAAGAAGAGTCCTTAATGAAAGTTGTAGAGTTTTCCGAGAGCTTAATTATGACATTTGGATCATAATTTTTGGAGGTCTACAACTCAAGATATGAATTTTAGAAGTTTCATTCCTAAATCCATTACTTTCAGCCGACCTAAATCACTGTAGCAACCGACTTAATTTTATTATAAATAGCAGCAGCCCCAAACCCTAATGACACAATTCATTCAGCCGCATTATTCACAGTAAAGCAGCGGCAATTTGGCAGCTCAAGGCCGGTCACCCGAGCCTTGTGCTCGGGTGATCCGGGGTTATATTAGATGTAGTTTTTTCCGTTTATTTCGTTGTTGATCCGTGGAGTTCATCCAATGTATCAAAACTATGTGAGTTTAATCTTTTAATTTATTCAGTCCTTTATTTATTTTCATGATGTTTAATTTGTTTTGTATTCTTTCTATGATCTTTGATGCTATTATGTGAATTAGATCGAGAGATCAGTTTGCTATTGATACGTTTACAACATACGGAAGTTGCGTAGACTAGATCACCATAGAAAGATAGGATTTTTAATCATTAATGATGACAAATTAATCGATTAATTATCTAGGTTGTTAGATTCTAAAATACGAGAGTTAACTTGAATCTACACCTTCGTTTTGTATGGAATATTGGTCTCAACATTCGGAAGAGGAGAGATCGATAATTGAATTCACTAAGGAATTAGGAATTCATAGCTTGAGAAACGGATTCACTAAGGAATTGGGGTTTGTGTCTCGTGTAAAGGTGAAACCACAATTTGAATTAAAATCATGAGATGAACTAGATTGAGATCACTTGGTTTGTGCAATCGTTTGATCCCATGTATCCTTAGTTTAGGTTTTTATTATTTGTTCTAGCTTAGATTTATTTTAGTTGTTCTTTGAGTTTTTAAGTTTAATCTTTCGTTTATTTGTTTTCTTGAGTAACAATTGAGAGGATTAATAAAACTAGATTCAACATCCCAATTCCCTGAGGATCGATACCCGTACTTATCCAACTTTACTAGCAACTACCCGGTATTCGGCCGGTTAGGAGGTAGTTTTGTATGGTAGTATAGGTTTTACTAGCAACTACTCGGTATTCGGCCGGTTAGGAGTGTTAGTGGTAGCTCATGCCTCCATCCCCAAGTCTCCTTGTTAAGAGTGAATTTATACGATTTATATTGATATATCTTATGATAATTTCCCTCATATTTGTATAATTTGCATAAGAAACGAGTGTTTAATGGAATTATTGAGTAAATGAGGTTTTTAATGAGTTATTCGCAAAATAGGTTAATTTTGGTGTTTTAATTGTGATTTTATGATTATTTGGATGATATTATGTTTTGCGATGTTTTAATGTGTTATTGGTACATGTTTGATGCTCAAATGATGATCCAAAAGAGATAAGAGTCGAATTACATTGATGATAGAAGAGATAATGATGATTTGAATTGAAGAAAAAGAGATAGAGATGAGAAAATCAAATTTTGATCAAGCTGAACGCACGTCCAAGTTCCGTCCAGTTGGACGGGCGTTTGATCCAGTGAACGAGCGTCCATGCTGATATTGTTGATTCAGAGTTTTGAAGGTTTTAGTGGACGAGCGTCCAATTTTGTGAAGGACGGGCGTCTGATCCAGCTCGGCCCGATTCGAAGTTGATATTGAGGACCAGACGAGCGTCCAGAAGGAGTGGACGGGCGTCCGTCCACGCCTCAGCACAGCCGACTTTATTTTCTATAAATACAGCTGCGTTTTTCCACATTGGGGATACCAATTACACATTACTCAAAACCCTAAGCCTAGGGGCGGCTCAGGCTGTGTTTTTACATACTTTTCCTTCAGTTTTATGCACTTAAATCCTAGATTAAATTAGTTAGTTTTATGTTCTTTTCTTCAACAATTCCAAGTTTCAAGAGGATGCTTAGAGGCTAAAAGTCCTTGAACGAGCATTCTGAAGCCTATCCGTCAACTATTCAGATTCGAATCTTGATTAATTTGTGAGTTTTTAATACAAGTTGTTTCTTTATCATGTTTGAATGTTTATGCAATTATATCGAAAGATGTGCATGCTTGATTGTTTTACTTTGATGAAAGTCATGTAAACCCTAGATCCCCATGATAAAAGAATAGTTATTTGATCTATATAACGAGAGTTAATAGGTTAGATTTCTAGATTAGAAACGTTGAAGTTCACATCTTTGGTTAGAAAAAGCGTTAATCTTAGATCGTAAGATAGAGATTAATAGATGGACTATCTAAGAAATTAGGGTTCATACTTTAGATGAGATGAATCACAACTTGGTTAGAAGTCACGAATTAATCTGATTAGGAATTGAATGTTGATTGGATAGGTGGATCAATCGCTCGTTTGTTCATTATAATTTGAATAATCCCTTAAAACTTGAATTGTTTAGTTTAATCAAATCTTCTTATTGCATATTAGGTTTAGTTGTAGTTTAAATTGTTCGCAACCCGTATTTTCCCTGGCTTTAGATTCATTCTTCTGTCCAGTTTTACATTCGTGTTCTCTTTACTTTCAGTCTCGTTTAGTTTTATTCGCTGTTTAGGTTAGTTTTTCGTGACATAGTTAGTTAAACAAAGACTAGGATTACCAATCGTTAGTTCCCCATAAGATCGACCCGGTATCAACCTCTTTACTACGATCCTTGCACTTGAGGTATATCGGATTTATAAATATTATTACTTGTTTATTTTGCGTTAGATAAATCCGTGAACATTCCTCATTGGACGATGTCCCATCCTCAGAATCAGATTGTGAAGAAGCATCATCAGCAACAATCTGTGTAATAGCTCGCTCAATGTCGTCTGAAAAACGATAGTCAATGGTACTCGGGGCAAACGCATCAGGATTCGTCGGCATTCTACCCTGACTCTGCAGTAGGAGGAGAGTCATGATATTATCCTGTGTCTACTTTTGATCCTCTATCCAATTCCTAAAACTGTTGGCCATACTCAACCTCTAACGAACTGAGGGAGAAAAAGTGAGAACTGGTGGTGCCTGAGCAGGGGCAGAAAATGAACTAGGCTGCCCCGACTCCATACATCTTAACTTGGCAAGAGTCTTAGGCTTTTCTCTCTTCTACATTAGAGGGTTCTTGGGCTTGTGGTCCTCGGTGTACTCCGGTACCTTTGCATCCTTACACAAGCTATAGATGAGATGGGGACAAATCAAACTGCGTGAGTAGACTTTCTGATTGGCTGCACACTCATCATAAATCGCCTGGCACACGTCCACATTCAATTTATAGTTTAGGGCATACAACATCCTAAGATCGGCAATGTGGAAATGAGTCAAGTTATTCTTGGGTAGAAGCCGGTTTTGGATGAACCGGCACTGAACCTTCCAATCTTCACCCCAAGACGAGGTGACCAACTGTTTCCGCACCCCTCCATCTCCAAGGGTCCATTGAACATCCGGCAAACCAATAGCCGGAGGTCCTCCAACGGGTCCCCACCGGCATCCTTCCTAGCCTTTATCTCCTCTTTGTAATTGAGCCCCTCAAACAGTTGCAACCCATACTTCTCATGAATCGCCTTAGCCGTAAATGGCACCTTCACTATCCCAGACGCTAGGCTCGACTCAGAAAAGTTTGAGTAAAACTCACGCACCACAGTAGCATTGACCTTCCACTCCGGAGTTGTCATCAACGCCTTCCACTTTCGATCAGTCAAACTCTTCCGAAACTCCTTATCGATATCGTAGGGGTGAAACTCTCTCTCTATCAGCACGGCGCGGTGTGAATAATGTCGGGTATACATATCCCTTGCTTTAGTGTTCACAAACCGCTTATCAAACAGGATCGGGGGGCTAGAGTCTCCCTTCTTGGGGTTACTGATGCTGGCCTAACAGTTTCCTCTACTGGCTCACCCCCCTCAGCTCTAACTTCGGGTGTAGCTCGAGGTGCCTGCACTACCTGTTCAACCCTAACTAGTTGCTCCACCCTGCTCTCCCTAACCACCTGCTCAACTCTCTTCTTCCGTACCAAAGGGGTATGATCCTCGTGATCTGTCTCGGAATCCGATTCCTCTCTCATGAGCCTGAGTTGCCCTAGCTGGGTTATGTCGCTCTCTAAGCTCAATTCCTTGGTTGGGGTTTACCGGCCTAGGGTTCACGACTTTCTTCTTCTTACCTGCATCTCTCGCAATCTCCTTACCATACCATTTCTATCCCGAGGCCCCCTCCTTACCACCAGTACGCAACATTAGATCTCACACTGACAACCGCACCAAACCCGACGCAAAAACAAGCAAACACCAACCCGATTATCATCCAATCGGGATTTCCCAACACCACCAACATAAACCAACCCAAAACCGTAATGCAGACGTCACAAACCAGTCAAAACCGTCCATAGAGCATCACCAAAGCACAAACAAGACAAAACAAACAATAATAAGCCTAATCAGTGACAGTTCATTTAAAGTTCGAGTCAAAAATCGAGCCTCAGAAAAACATGAATTAAAGTATGAAAAGCTTAGTTATTCTTACCAAGAAAGATGCTAGGATGACGATGGATTTGACGAAAAGTCCGGATGATGCACAAATCAGCCAAAAATTAGATTTTTTCGACTTTGAAAACCGTACTAGATATGGTCTCGAATCAGGCCAAAATAGGATAGTTGATGGATTTGGGTTAGTGAAATGAAAAGAGGGGATCAAGAGGTGTTTGTGGGGCTTGAAATTACTCCGATCGGGTTAAAAACGAAGAATCTAGGTGAAAAAGGCAAAGGGTTTGTGGGTTTTCAAATTTCTACGTGGGTTTGAACAATGAACAGCCGGGGGGGGCTTTTTATAGAATAAGGGCGAACGCACTTTTGCCCTGAGTCGAATGCTCGTTGACCTGGAAGTATATGAACTGAACGAGCGTTCGCATGAACATGGATGCTCGTTTGATTGGGAGACAGAATGATATAGAGTGTAGCACTTTTTGATGGACGAGCGTTTACATGGTGCTAAACGCTCGTGGGCTTAGAAGCGTACTGAACGGGCGTTTGCTGGGTAGCCAAACGCTCGTTTGAGGGCAAAGAATTAGAAACTCAAAAATTCAACCTCGACTTGATTTCAACCGCCGTTCTAACACTATAATGATAAAAAACATTCAGAAAACTCAGAGAATGGTGGGTTGCCTCCCACCAAGCGCCATTGTTTTATGTCGTTGGCTCGACAGATGACTTATAACGTACCTGTTATTTCAAAGTTATACTACCGGCACGAATGAGGAAGCGAGGATAGAAAGATAGGATGGTGGATTATTACGATCAGAAATGTCCAAAATTTTAATCCATGATGAGACTCAGAAAAGATCGATCAAGGTTCGGGATCAATTAAATGCACAACCTCGAGAGCCTCATGGAATGGTAACTTTTCATACTTCTTCAGACGAAGACCGTTCGTGATGAACGTCCCGTGTTTTGGATGAGTCACCTCAATTGCTCCCGAATCAAAAACGGTCAGAACCTTATAGGGTCCCGACCACCTCGACTTAAGCTTGCCTTGAAATAAGTGAAGGCGAGTATTATATAGAAGAACCTCATCACCTATGTTGAAAACACGAGGTTTGATCAACTTGTCGCGAAGCATCTTGGTCTTCCCCTTATACTTCACCGAACAATCACAAGCTTGAAGGCGAAACTCATCTAGTTCGTTTAACTAGGCCATCATTCTCTCACCTATTAACGCGTCATCCATATTCAGATTCTTAATTGCCCAATTGGCCTTATGTTCTACCTCTATGGGAAGATGGCAAGCCTTGCCAAAGACAATCATGTAGGGAGACATGCCTATGGGTGTCTTGAACGCAGTTTGGTGTGCCCAAAGAGCATCATCTAACTTCTTAGACCAATCCATCAGATTTTAATTGACGGTCTTCTCCAGGATTCTCTTAATCCCTCGATTGGTTACCTCTACTTGTCCACTAGTCTGGGGGTTCTAGGCGGTGCCTAACTTATGAATCACCCCATACTTAACTAGCAGCTTATCAAACTCTCTATTTGCAAAGTGACTGCCATTGTCACTGATTATCGCTCGAGGTACCCCAAACCGGGACAGGATATGTTTCTTAAGGAACCTAATGACTACATGTTTGTCATTAGTAGGCGAAGCGATTGCCTCAACCCACTTCGACACGTAATCACAGGCAACAAGAATGTACTTATTCCCGAAAGAAGACGGATATGGTCCCATGAAGTCTATACCCCATATATCAAAGACCTCACAGACTATAATTGGTTTCTGAGGCATCTCATTTCTCTTTGAGATCCGTCCTAAGCATTGACAGGCATCACATGTATTAACATACGCATGTGCATCTTTGAAGATAGTGGGCCCGTAGAACCCACTTTGTAGCACTTTTAACGCTGTTCTCTCGCCCGAGAAGTGGCCACCGGCCTCTTTATCGTGGCAGAACGAGAGAATACTCACTATCTCTCCATCATCGACACATCTCCTCAGAATCCCATCCGCGCATAACCTGAAATGTAAGGTATCCTCCCACATATAACGGTTCACCTCACTATAGAATTTATTTTTCTGGTTCTCATCAAACTCGGGATCTACGAACCCACACTCATGATAATTGACAAATGGTGTATACCACGGGTTCCCTTTCTTCCCTCTCTGCATAAAATTCCCTCGCTTAACCGGGAGCATCGTATCCACTACGAACAACTGCTCATCCCGAAAGCAGTCATCTATCTCAACCTTAGTGAGGCATCTCTCCTCCCCCGGTTCCATCTTACTCAGGTGGTCAGCTACCACATTCTCACACCCCTTCCTATTCTTAATCTCTACGTCAAATTCTTGAAGGAGCAAGATCCACCTCAACAAGCATGGTTTTGCGTCCTTCTTAACAAACAGATATTGCAATGCAGCATGGTCTGAATGAACTATGACTTTTGACCCAACTAAGTATGACCGGAACTTGTCAAAAGCAAAAACGACGGCTAGAAGTTCCTTATCAGTGGTAGCATACTTTTGTTGAGTTGGATTCAGGGTGTGACTTGTATAATAAATAGGTCGAAACAACTTATCGACCTTCTGACCTAGGACACCTCCTACAGCATAGGCACTCACATCGCACATGACTTCAAACTCCTTGGACCAATCAGGTGCCACTAAGATAGGAGCCGAAATAAGAAGTTTCTTGAGTGTTCTAAAGGCATCTACACATACCGCATCAAAAACATCGGGAGCTCCCTTCATCAACTGAAGGGTAAGAGGTCTAGCAATTTGGGAAAACTCCGGGATAAACCTACGATTAAAACCTGCATGACCCAAGAATGATCTCAGGGTCTTCAGATATGTGGGCATAGGACGCTTAACGATTGCCTCTATCTTAGCTCTATCAACCTATATTCCCTTCCCCGACACTTTATGGCCTAACACAATTCCCTCAGTGACCATGAAATGACATTTCTCCCAATTAAGAACTAGGTTTGTCTCTTCACAACGCTCAAGCACCTTATCAATGTTAGACAAACACTACTCAAAGGTGTCACCAAAAACACTAAAGTCATCCATAATGACTTCTATAAACCGTTCTATCATATCAGCAAAAATGGCGACCATGCATCGCTGGAATGTCGCGGGTGCATTACACAACCCGAACGGCATTCTTTTGAATGCGAAGGTGCCATAAGGATACGTGAAGGTAGTCTTATCCTGGTCATGTATATCAATGTGGATCTGATAGTATCCACTAATACTTTCTAAAAAGCAGTAAAATGCATGACCACTTAGACGCTCTAGCATTTGATCAATAAAAGGGAGGGGGAAGTGGTCTTTTCTAGTTTTATCATTAAGCATGCGAAAGTCAATACATACCCTATGACCAGTAACTAAGCGAGTAGGAATGGGCTCACTTTTATCATTTAGCTCAACAGTGATGCCTCCTTTCTTGGGCACAACCTACGTGGGGCTCACCCACTCACTATTGGATATCACGTAGATTATCCCTAGTTCTAGCATCTTCACCACGTCTTTCCTCACCACTTCTTGCAAATGCGGGTTCAGCCGTCTCTGAAACTGCCGGACCGTCTTGGGACCCTCTTCAAGGATTATTTTGTGCTTGCAGATATCAGCACTAATCCCCTTGATATCCACCATCTTCCATCCGATGGCCTTTTTGTGTTTCTTTTGAACGTGAATCAACTTAGCTTCCTGCAAAATGGTTAGTGCAGACGAAATAATAAGAGGAAGTAAATCATCAGGTTCTAAAAATACGTACTTTAAATGCTCAGGAAGTGGCTTCAACTCAAGATCAGTCGGTGGTTCCTCGATTGACGGCTTTCGTAGCTTGCCAGTCAAACCGAGCTCTAACTTCTTGTTCCATTCCGCGGGGACATAGGCACTCGACTCCAAGTGATATGCCTGAATTCTCATTCTCTGATCATCATCTTCCACTGTGCTTGACTTCATCAAGCATTCCTCCATCGGCTCTTGGTATCCCTGTAGGATAATGTGCTCCAAAATACAAGGATATATAGCATCAACAGAAAAACAATTGCTCTTTTCATCCTCAGGATGTTTCATTGCATTATACACATTAATGGACACACTCTCTTTCCTGACTCGTAGTATGATTTCCCCCTCTTAACGTCTATCAAGGTCTCTGTTGTATTCAATAAAGGCCGACCTAACAGAAGAGGAGTTTTTGCATCCATGTCCATATCTAAAACTACGAAATCAACGGGAAATACAAACTTGTCAACCTACACTAATACATCTTCAGCTACACCTATAGGTGTCCTAACAGACCTATCCACCATCTGTAGTGTCATCCCTGTCGGTTCTAACTTACCCAATCCCAACTTCTCATAAATTCCTCTAGGCATCAGGCTCACAGAAGCCCCCAAATCACACAGCACATTCTTAAACACTGTCTCTCCAATGGTAATTGGGATGATAAAGCTACCTCTATCCTGCAAGTTAAGGGGTATACTATTCTCAAAAATCGCAGAACACTCCTCACTCAAATGCACCATTTGTTGCATCTTCTCCTTATTCGACAACATTACTTTCAAAATTTTAAAATATGGGGAAATGCTCGAAATAGCTTCTAATATGGGAATGTTTACCTCTACCTTCCTTGGGAGATTCAGAAATTTTGCCTGACCTTAGGTCAGTATGTCCTTTCTGGGTCCCTTAGGAGGGTAGGGTAAAGTATTAACATCAAAATCAGGGGAAAGATAAGGAATTCTGTTTTGTTTACCTTTTGCTTTAGGCGGTGAGGGCTCTTCTTCTTTGATGTCCAAGACTACACAGTCTTTCTTTGATGCTGCCCCTTCCAACGCTTTCTTGTTTACCTCTGCCAACGCTATCTTTGTTGCTTCCAACTCTTTCCTCATTGCAGCCATTTTCTTCTTAACACTGCCAATTTCCAAATCTTCAATCTCGACTTCACCATACATGGCCCCTTAACGATCAACTACCTTCTCTTTCTCGGCTTTCTCAGTTTCCGCTTTCTCTGCCCACAGTTCTTTCTTCTTATCACTTGGCCCAACCTCTTTACCACTTCGTGTGAACACAACATTCACATCCTTCAGGTTTCTCTCAGTATTACTCAGGAGCCCACCACTTAGATTTGTCTTTAGAGTCTCAGTTATTTGCCCTACTTGGGTCTCCAAGTTCCGAATAGCAGAAGTAGTTGCTACTTTCTGTTCCACAACATTCTTGCTCAACTCAGAAACACTCTTATCCAATCTTTCCAAGAGCATCAGTGGGCATCTTTTGAGCACCTGAACTGCTTGATTGCTGATTGTTCTGGTGGAGATAAGCATTCGGGTGTTGATAGGTGCCAGAATTGTTATTTCTGGGCAGCTGACTTGCTTGCTAATTATTATTGTTCTGCTAGCCCTGATTCTGATTCCATCCTTGATTCTGGCCCCAGTTCTGCCCTTGCTGTTGTTGTTGGCCTTATGATTGAGATTGCTGATTCTGGTTATTCTGGTAGTTGCCCTGGTTCTGATTCTGGTAGGAATTCTGATTCTGGGGATTTCGGGGTCGGTTGTATGAGCTTTGGTTTTGCCTAAAACCTTGGCTTTGATTATTGTTACGGTTCTAGTTTTCATCAATCAGAAATCAAGACAAACCGGGCTGGGCTTGCCGAGCCCTCACATGGGGGTTGGGTTGCGTTGGTCATCCTCACTTCCTTATCTGGATGGGGCTTTCTTACTTAAGCTTTCACCCTAGGGACTTCCCGGACGTCAACATGGTCTATTTAATTAGGAAAGTTAGCTGGGTAGCTGACCCTTTATAGTCCGTTCTTGACAGAGTAGGGTCGTAATCTTTATCCTTAAAAAATTCCTCCGCTTAATGGATAATCATTGGAGAACCCAAGTACTCTCTTTCGGATTCAGGAAACAACTCTCAGAGATCTTTTTTCCTTTTGGAAGATAGAGGAGCGAATCCTATTGCACCGATCGGGGGTCGAAGACCAAGAAGTGCGTTAGTTATACCAAACCCGGGCCTGGTCACTGCGACCCCCTTTGTGAGGAGGCCATGTCAAAAAGCAATCGCTGAATTAACTCTTCTGGCTTCTGCCATTGAAGCAATCCCGAGATCTTTAATATTTCCTTTTGGCATAGTACACTAGTGTGACCATCTTGATAGCCGGGGCTAACCCTCTCGGAGCATGTATCAGAAAGAAAATGATAGTGGGAAAAGGTGCATTTTTGGATATTCCAATCAGTATGGAAGGATGATTTGACTGCTATGGCTATTAATGTGCTAAAGGCTTAAAGCTCTGTTCCAAAAGAGCATCGTTATCTAAGAAATTCTTAGTATAGAAAGTCTCTTAATATTTTTAAAGAAGCTCATCACGATAGCGTTGGATCGTAAGAAGAGGGAGAAGGAAATGGCTTCCGTCTTGCTCTCAAAAACTACACCAAAATGGAAGGGCCCCTATTAAAAGCTAGAAGTAGCTAGCCCACTGGTAACGAGTGGGCCCAAATAATTCAATCGGAGTAGTTGCGGAACCATACCACATAGTTCCAGCAACAACAAAAGCTGCAAAAAAGACAGCAGCTATACTACTAGAAAGTACGGTTTCAATATTTCCCATACGCAATCCTTTGTATAGGCGTTGTGGCGGGCGGACACTCAAATGGAATAGACCTGCTATTCAGTTTATCACTCATTCAGGAACAACAGTGGCTGTTCTTTTCAGAACAGGAACTAGAAGAGAAGGATCTTCGGCAAGGGGTTCCCGGCTTCGCGAGACCTTTTCGATCTACACATGGCTAAGCTCAATGGGGACTTGCTTTGTTGATGCCAATCTCTTGACTCTGGTAAAGATGATCCATAAGTGGTTAGGGACTTTATACGCTGAACACAAAGAGAATCTCGACAAAAAGAGTGTTTCTTTCCTATGCATTAGCTCTCCCCATCGTAGATGGTTCAGCTATGCCCGGTGCCACGAAATGATTGAGAATTACGTCGGGGTCGAAATTCATTTTGGGACAGCTTTTGGGGCTGACCGACGCTTCCTCCCTGCATCATAGAAAGCTCTCATACGTGATCATAGAGACGGTCTAAGAAGAAGGGATCCTTTTCGGCATCAATGCCGATCCAATTGATTAGATCTTCGGCCTTTTTATAAGGTCGGGCTCTGCACCCATAGCCGATCTGCAGGAGTAAACGCAGCTCGCCCTTTAGCCGCTCCCTCTTCGCTCGAAGGGCCTCTTCTGCCTCTTCGCAAATCCCAGCATACCCCCGAACCTCTTAACATTACACCACTGAATCCTCAATCAACCTTGACCTTGCTGATTCTGATTCCACTGTCCCCCACAACCTTGTCCAACATAGTTCACATCATATTGTTGTGAATCATCACCCATGGCATATTCCATTGGCGGCCCTTGCTGTTTCTCAAAGTTCTGATACTGCTGTTGCTGACCAAACTCTTGCTGATTCATATTCATCTGCCCCATCGCATACACATTCATCTTCTGCTGATCATTCTGGTTTCCAAACTGTGGTTGTGTTGGGGTAGATGTCAACTGTTGTGGGTAAGTAAACTTTTCCGATGATGTACACTCCAATGCTGAGTGTCCACCCCCACAAAGTTGGCATTGATGTGCCTTCTTTCTATCCAACTCCATCTGGTCCATTTTCGGTACCATTTCTTGCATCTTGTCATGCATGGCTGTCTTCCTATCCAACTCTTCTTTCAAAGATTTCACACTTTCCATTGGAGCCTTCTTCTTCTTCCTAGATGACCCCCATTGCCCTTCTCCATCAGCCATATTCTCAATCTGTCTCATAGCTTGATCCGGTGGAAGATTCATATTAACTCCGCCACTTGCGGCATTCAGCTTGTTCTGGTCCACTGGCTCTAAGGCTCTAAACAATATGATTACATGCTCAACCGTGGAAAAACCGTGTGGAGGGAATCTCTTCAGCAGGCCCCTAAACCTCATATGCTTCCTTCAGTGTCCCTCCCTCGAGACCATCATATGAAGAGATTGCTTCTTTCAAATCAAAAATCTTAGCCGGAGAAAAGTACTTCCTCAAAAACACTCTCACCATATCCGCCCATGTATGTAACGAATCATTAGGTAGTGAATCGTACCAATCCTTAGCAGCTCCTCTAAGTGCAAACTGGAAAACTATCAGCTTTATCACCTCGTCACTTACCCTATTGTATTTCATTGTTCCACAAATTTGAAGGAAATGATCCAAAAAGCTATTCGGGTTCTCAGTTGACTTCCTATGGAATAAGGCGTGTTCCCCCAACATATTCAAGACATTTTGCTTTATGTCCATGTTGTTGGCATTGATAGGGGGCACTCTGATGGGTTTATGCCCCGTGAATTCCTATAGAGTGGTCACGTAATCTCGACAGACTCTCAGTCCCTGTACCTGTTGAGACCTCTGTGGCTGATAATTCTGCTGTGGTTGTTGTTAGTTAAACTACTGCATAGGTGGTTGCCGAGCATATGGGTTTTGGAACCCCTATTGGTTTCCCTAATTCCTAAGCATCTGCAGTACTCAATTAAAAGTAGCTTGGTCGAATTCTGGCTCAAAGTTCTGGGCATTCTGTCCTCCCCTGTTCTATCCAATCCCTGTTCTCTGATTAACTTGTGGGGTAACCAACTGCTGTAACACTGTATCGTCCCCCCTTAACTGTTCTACATGAGGAACTCTCGGTGGAGTTTGCAACGTCAGTATTGCATTACCACCAGTAGTGTTCGAGGTTTGCCTTGGTGCATTATGTTCATTGAAGGGATCTTTGCTATCCCTACCGTTCATTATATCATCCATTTCTTCAGAGGAATCTGAGATAGAGCTTTCTACTACCCATTCTTCTTCAAGCAGAGGGTTCGGACTAGCAATCAGGATTTCTCTTTGGCGTTGACAATTTCTGTGGCGTGCAAAAGCTTCAATCTCTTCAATCGGCTCGATAAGAGGTTGTTTTGAAGATCGGGTCAGGCACTGTAAAATAGGAAACAACGAGAAAATAAAATAAAAATGACCTCAGCCCAAGCTTTCGGTCAACTTAAAAGATATTAGACGTTACTCCCCGGCAACGGCGCCAAAATTCTTGATAGCAAAATATTTAACCGCTAACTTTCACCGACAGAGTATCGGGTCAACGGGAGTATAGTGGTCACAATGTCGTATCCACAAGGAGTAATGTCTAAGTACCAAAGCCGACGTAGACTTAGTTCAGGCCAAAATATGGTAAAGAATATTATACTAATGCAGAAATAAAGATAAAACTACCGGTTTTACTTCTAACTATTAAAAGGCATAGCTGAACTATGATCCCATGAGCTACTTTTACCCCTTAGGAAGGACTTAACAGGGAGCGTGTCTTAACCATCCTACCTATCCAAAGTAGTTTAACGACATCCACGGATGCCAACTCCTAATTCTAGTGATTAGACTGAACAACTCGATCTAACCACCCTATGTGAAGCTAACCGACTCTCCCTTTAGAAAACAGATTACCCTAACTTGATTAAGTTCTAGAGTTGCTCGAACAACGATGACAAACCTCTGTATTGGAAATGGTCCTAACAACTAGGCCGAATCTACGAAACGATCCCAAAACCCCTTTTCCCATATCTCACCGCAAAATACATCTAAAAGTTCGATGTGTGTGAGTGAACTAGGTGATCAATCTAATTCAAAGCTGTTATAATAAGTTTTAGGATGTGGATTAATCGTTAAAACATTCAATTACGCACTACACAACTCCTAATCTCATCCCCCTTGGGGTTTTCGCTCCCTTTCACATAATTCGACTACACATGGAATTAGCTACTCATGATTACGCTAATAACAGAAATAAAGATTGAAATCATAACTAGAAAAATAAAGGAAAAAGTATGCGTTACCATATAACTGACGAAAATCTGATCCACAAAGTGTTGAAGAAATAATTGCTCTAAAAGTCGAATCTTTGGAACGAAAAACATAAATCTAAGCTATAGAATGTATGTAGAATGAAAGGGTGTGAACTACGGAATCAAAGGATCAAAGTATGATCAACTTACACTAAAACCGCACTAAGATCGCCCAAAATATGCCTAAAGTAGAAAAAACTGCTATATGAAAGAATAGGGCTGCATATTTATAGTGCTAGGTTAAAATTCGTTGCTGTCGATGGCAAACGCCCGTCTACCTGGAACTCTGGTTCTTGATTAGGGCTTGTTCTTCAGTGAACCAGTGTTTGGCTTCTCCTAAATGCTAGTTCATTGATCATGTCTTGAAGGTAAACGCCCGTTTGAATTGTCGTGAACGCCCGTTTGCTGAATATGAGCTCAGTATTCAAGCTGAACCCATCCAAACGCTAGTTTGGGGGTAATTTGGCCGCTCGTCCGTCATCTAAGCCAACTTTTAGTATCAAATTCCACTTCTGCAAATGCTCATTTGAACTGGCCAAACGCCAGTTTGGCCAACGTGTCATCTCTCCGCTTTTAACCTTGCCACAAACGCACGTTTGGGTAGAGCAAATGCCCGTTTGCCTTGATTTCATTCCAAACTTGACTTTTCTCCACTTTCATGCTACCTTCGTGCCATGAACATATTTCTCACTCCAAAATATCGCCTTTCGGGTCCTCGAGTCACCTAAGTCATGCAATAACATATATGAACAAACACCACGCGTAATTCCACAAGACAAAAGTGCTCGGAAAAGAAGTAAATATCGTTAAAAAGGTGGAGTTTAATATCGATATGACAGTTTTACCCCCTGTGCGTATAAATCACGATTTTACTCTCGAAACGGTCTATATCTACCCGGAACATGCCAATAAAGTGATAAACGGGGGCTAGATCAAATACAAAAGTGCAGTGAAGTTGACTCCCATCAAGGCCTGTAAGATGGATAACTTTTGTTTTGAGGTGGCCACCTAAGATCTGCACCTTCTATATACCCTGGCTAACCTGGAGGAGGCGGGGCCGATGCCCTACTCGACACTCCATGCTCAGGACCAAGAGAACTATAAGATGTTTCTCTGTTTTGTTTTTGTCGAGATCTATAACTTGGCATTATTGATGATATTAACCTTGTCTATTCTTTTTGCAGTGGGGAAGTTCTCGGCTATCTCTGATCCTACTCAAGTCCCCAAACCGAATGGTAAGCTAGCTCCGCCACTCGAGGGTCAGACGGCCCCTTCTGTTAAGGTTGTAGAGAGGATGACAACTCCCCCTGCTGGAGAAGAGAGCTCTTCCCGACTCGAGGTTGTTCCTATGCAGCCGGCTGAAGGACGTACTGCGGATGTCGAGTCGACGATTCCCACTCGCTCCCCCGCCTCAATCTGATTTTCCACTTACTCGCTATGGCTCACTGTGAGGTGAAGATGACGAAGCCATAGCCGTCATAACACCATCTGCCGGAAGGAATGTCAAGGACGTCGCTCGACAACCGAGGAAGAGACCAACTCTGCCCGACTTGGTGAGGGATTAGCATAGAGTGGATAAAAAGGCCAAAGTTGGTGAAGCCCCTGCTGAAATTGAGATCGATATGAACCGGGCTTCCGAAGATAGCGCAACTATGGAGAACAAGGTTCTATCTTCTGCACTTCGGAAGCTGTGTTGCATGGTAAGTTGCTCCGTTTTTCCTACTTTTATCGTGGCCCATCCTTTATTTCTGCTAGATGACGCATTCTGTTTTTGTTGTTTTTTTAGACCAACCACCTCGGCAAAGAGGCTGCTACGAGATTGGCTGCGCCAGTCGAGGTAGAAGAGGATTTGAAGAGGAAAATTCATGCGTTGCTCGATGAGAGCACCAAGAAAAGCGCTGCCATAGCCGGATTGGAGTCCCAGTTGGAGGCTCATGCGAAAGAGGCGGATGCCGAGGTAAAAAGGTTGAAGGATGAGCTGTCTGAATCTACCAACGACTTGACCAGAACACGAAGCGACTGGCAGGTCTTAGATAAAAAAACTGGCTGATCTGGCGGTGAAGTTCGAGGAGATGCAGAAAGCGCATAATGCTGCTTTGACCGAAGTGGCGCAGGTCCGGAGAGAGAGGGATGCCCTGACGGTCGAACTGGAGAAAGTTCCTTCCCAGGTCGAGGCGGCCAAGAAAGATGCAGTTGTGGAGTATCGAAAGTCGAGGGAGCTTGATGAAGA
The DNA here is from genome assembly GCA_026214975.1 of Gentiana macrophylla. NCBI lineage: Eukaryota > Viridiplantae > Streptophyta > Magnoliopsida > Gentianales > Gentianaceae > Gentiana > Gentiana macrophylla. The sequence goes on along the minus strand of CM047809.1, from coordinate 11,973,436 downwards.
CCTGACCGTGATGATGTGCATGGCCATGATGGGCGGTTTTACAATGGTGGTGAATCAGGATATGGATGTTTATCTTGAGTTTGATGTGTCTAAGCTTGCTGTGCCGCAATTCTATGACACTGAGGCGGAGAAGCTGTACGACCAATACGGTGAGGAGTTCTGATGCCGAGCCGACTCCCGACGCTACCTCTTAACTGTTGTTCTTTGAATTTTACTTTTGTTGAACCTAGATTTGTGTAATTTGAATTTGGTCTTGTTCTGGCTGGTCTTATCGACCTGACCTTATTTTGCGTCAAAAGACTCGATTTTTGTAGTATTTTCCTCTTCTTTTTATTATTTATCTTTTATATCTCGATGTCTTTAGCCTTTTCGCTTGTCGGGCCTCTGGCCCTATTTGTTGATTGCTTAACCGATGTCATTTTGCCCCCCAAGTGTATTATGAACCTTTGGTTCTTATTGCATTTGTGAGTCTATTCTAGTTGAGATCGACCTAGTTGCCTTAGCATTTTTTTGTCTCTCGGACTAGTTTTGCTATGGGCAGGTCGATGCTGTGGGCGCTTGGTCCGACTTTGCGAACCGTCCCTCTGCCTTAGCATTTTTTGCCCATTAGGCTCGTTTTACTTTTGGCTGGTCGATTTTATGGGCGTTTGGTCCGTCTGTGCGAACTCTCCATTTGCCTTAGCATTTTTTTGCCTTGTAGGCTCGTTTTGCTTTAGGCTATATTGAGGGATCCGACTTGCAGATTTTCCCTTCTCGTAGTCGATTGCATTGCCTTCGACATTTTGTATCGTATTAGACTTGTAATGTGAAGGCTATAGATCCTAAAATAAAAACACAAAAGCATCTCGAGAGAAGACATGTTTATTAGAATATTCAGAAAATTGTCACACAGACTTATTACAAATAGTAAAAATATGAATAACTTGAGATAAAGTTTACATAAACGTAGTACTTCCTCAGATTGTTGGCGTGCCACTGCCGAGGAACCGTGGTTCCATCTGCTCGTCTGAGTTGGTAGGATCCTTTGGGATGAACCTTTAGGATTTGATACGGGCCTTCCCAATTTGGGTCTAACTTGACAGTCGCTTCTTGTCGACTTGCTTCGTTCTTTCTGAGGACTAAATCTCCGACATTGAAGTATTTGTACTTGACCCTTGAGTTGTAATACTGTGAGATCTTCTGTTTGTATCTCGCCATTCGAGCTGAAGTTATTTCTCTTCACTCCTCAACATCATCTTTTTCGTGTCGAAGATCAGGAGCGTTATTCTCGACGTTGTATGCTAGAACTCGAGGAGAGGGTATACCGATCTCCACGGGAATTACCACCTCGCATCCGTAGAACAGGGAGAAGGGTGTCTCTCCTGTCGAAGAATTTGGAGTTGTCCTGTACGACCATAGGATGCTCGGAAGTTATGCTGTCCAGTCTTGACCTTCGGCTTCTAGCCTCTTTTTCAACCCTATCTTGATCTGTCGATTTGTAGGCTCGACCTGACCGTTTGCTTGCGGGTACGCTACGAGGTGAAGTGCTGACTGATACGATATTCGTTGCACCATTCTCTAACTTTTTGGTCTTCGAACTGAGTGCCATTATCTGAGATTAGAGCCTTGGGAATTCCATACCTGCATAAAATATCGACCCACAAGAATTTCTTGATAGTCGAAGCTCTGATGTCGGTCAAGGCCTTGGCTTCGACCCATTTTGTGAAGTAGTCCACGGCGACGACCACGTATCTATTTTTGCCCAGAGCTCGGGGTAGAGGTCCGACTATGTCGACGCCCCACTGATCAAAAGGCCAAGCTGATTAGATGACGTTCATTTCTTCAGCCATTTGATGAGTGATACTGTCATGGATTTGACAAGTTCTACACCTCTGAACTAGGCGGTTCGCATCTCGTTGCATCGACGGCAAAAAATACCCAGCTAGCTTGCACTTTCAAGCAAGCATCTTAGCTCCACAATGATTTCCACAAGATCCTCTGTGATTTCTTCCAGAAGATATGCACCCTCTTCTTCTGATGTACATCTTAACCATGGTGCTACAAAAGATTTCCGATAAAGGATAGAATCGAAGAACGCATACCATGCTGATTGAAATCGGATTTTCCTTGTTTGTACCTTGTCGGATGGCAGAATTCCGTCCTTAAGGTAAAGGGCAATTGGATCCATCCATGTTGCCTGTTGAGTGATCGGCTGCAGTTCTGATTCCTTGTAACTTCTATCGGTCAATAGCTCGACTAGAACTTTCTTGCTTGAGATGAAGTTCGAAGCGAGTTTAGATAATGCATCGGCTCTCTTATTCTGACTTCGGGGGACCTGCTCGATCTGAACTGACTTGAACTTTGGTATGAGGCCTTGTACTACTGTTAAGTAATTTTTCATGGTTTCTTCCTTGGCTTCATACTCCCCCCTGATATGATTTACCACCAACTGCGAGTCGCTGTAAACTAGTAGATTCTCGACTCCCAACTTCAAAGCAAGTTTCAGACCTGTGTTCATAGCCTCATATTCAGCCTCGTTGTTCGTCGCTTTGAAGTCGAATCGAAGAGCGTAGGGAATTCTTCGCCTTTCGGGCTGATTAGAAGGAGTCCAACTCCGGCCCCCTCTTTGCTTGATGCCCCATCGACTTGGAGAGTCCACTGTTCTTCTGTGCTTTGTTTCTCTTGCTCGAGTTGGATGGAAATTCCTTTAGCTAGAAAATCTACCAAGGCCTGTGCCTTAACCGCAGTCTGAGGCACGAACTCAATATTGTACTCTGCCATCTCCACTACACATTTAGATAGTCAACCCGACGTGTCGGGCTTCGCTAAAATATGCTTCAGCGGTTGGTCAGTGACCATCGTAATGGGATGGGCTTGGAAATAAGGCCTCAGTTTTTTCGAGGCATGTACCAAACATAATGCTAGTTTCTCTGCTGGTGAGTATCGGATCTCAGGTCCATGCAATGCTTTACTAACAAAATAAATCGGCACTTGGCCGTGGATCCCCTCCCGAATCAGAACCGCACTCACTACTTCTTCACCTACTGCTAGATAGACCAGCAATTTTTCTCCTTCCCGGGGTGAAGTGAGAGTGGGTAACTCCGACAAGTATGCTTTTAAATCCTCAAAGGCTTTCTGACACTCTTCGTTCCAATGGAAAGGACCGGCTTTACAGAGAATCTTGAAAAACGGAAGAGCTCGCTGGGCGGATCTCGATAAAAACCTGTTGAGGGTGGCCATTCGGCCAGTGAGTCTCTGTACTTCCTTTATATTCCGAGGTGCAGGTATGTTTTTTAAAGTGACGATCTTATCCAGGTTCGCTCGAATCCCGTCTTTCGAGATCTTGTATCCCAAAAACTTCCCCGACCCCAAAGGTGCACTTCTTCGGATTTAATTTCATCTTCATTTCCCTCAAAACCTTAAATACTTCCCGAGCATCTACCAAGTATTGCTTCATAGATCGACTCTTGATGAGCAAGTCGTCTACGTACACTTCCATACACCTACCGATCTGCTTGGCGAAAATCATGTTGACTGCTCTCTGATATGTAGCCTCAGCGTTTTTCAACCCGAATGGCATGGTTACATAGCAGAAGTGCCGAATTCCATGATGAAAGCTGTCTTTTCAGCGTATCGATGATCCATTAAGAACTGATGGTATCCCTTATACGCATCTAAAAAACCAAATACTTCGAAGTCGATAGTAGAGTCTATGAACCTGTAGATTTTTGGCAACGGATATGAGTCCTTTGGACATGCTTTATTCAATTTGGTGAAGTCCACGCACATACGCCATCTGATGTCGGGATTCTTGACCAACACTAGGTTGGCTAGCCATTCAGGGTAGAGCACTTCCCTCACTATCTTGGCTATTAACAGCTTCCCGACTTCCTTATCTATAGCTTGGTTTCGTTCAGGTGCGAAACTCCTCTTTTTCTGTCTGACTGGCTTTCGGGCTTGATCTATTTCGAGCTTATCGACCGCTATATCTGTGGATAGTCCTGGCATATCGTCATTCTTCCATGTGAAGACAGCTCTGAACTCAATTAGTAGCCCGACCAGTAACTGTTTTTCTTTAGTCGGGATCCAAATCCCGACTTTCATGCACTGATCTTGTTCGTCTTCCCATAGACGAACATCTTCGACGAGATCAACCGAGATCCAACTCTTCTCTTCCTCTTCCTCCGGAATCAACTCTAAGATCAGGACTTGCTGCACAGCCATTTTCCCATCCATGACAATGGAGTTGCAGCTCCGAGCAGCTTCAAATTCTTCTCTTACTTCATGCGAGCCATTCCTGGTAGGGAATTTCATGCTATTATGGACAGTGGAGATGATAAAACGCATGTCGAAAAGAGCAGGTCGACCCAAAATGACATTGTATGCCGAAAAAGCCTTGACTACAACGTGGTTCAATTCAAGGGTCCTTCCTCTTTCACCATCTCCGACCGTCGTTAGCAACCTTATCGATCCCATGGGATGGACCGATTGTACTGTGAATCCAAACAAAAGAGATGATAAAGGAGCCATGTCCTTATCTTTCAGCTTCATCGCCTTAAAAGCCGAGTAGTACAAAATATTCACTGCGCTGCCATTGTCGACGCAGACTCTCGATACCCGAGCTCGGCTAATCACCGCCTCAATAACAAGCCCCTCACTGTGACTCCGTGAATTAGGTATATCATCTTTGGGTCCATACCCGACTTCTGTAGTAAATCTCAGTCTCTTCTTATCCCTCGAGCTGTCAGTTGGCTCTCGGCTGGCTTGGTCTTTATCATTCTTAGCTGGCCCAAAGATCGTATTAACATGATTTGGGTCAATTATCGTCGTACCTGTCTCGATCATGGTCCCCTTTGATGTTTCTCTCTTGATCTGATGATCGCTCCCGACGTGGTGATCGGTCTCTGCGTCTCTGAGCATCACGACCTCGATCTTGATCAGAATTTTTTCTTTTATACTCTCTGCTCCCTTTGGGCTCATTGCACTGAGACCTATCGACCACTTCATCTAGCTTACCCTCTTGAATACAGGCGTCGATGTCTCTTTTCAAGTCATCAAAATCCTCTGTTGTATGACCTATATCAGCGTGATATTCATAACACTTTCTTGGATTTCTCTTTTCTCGAGGCCTTTTTAATGGTCTCGGTGTCTTTGCTATGTTCTTCACGAGCATATTGGATAACACTTCCCCCCGAGACCGATTGAGGGGGATGAAATCCTTATCATGTAGGGCTCCTTTCTTTCCCAAACAGTCCGAGACGGGCGCTGTAATACGATCCCAAACTGTCGACTTGCTTTCGGTGCTCTGCCCTTTGGATTGATTTTTATTTGGACCTCGAGTGTCCTTCTTTGAATCCATCCAGTCGGCTTGGGTGTGCCTATGAACTACCTCTTCCCCTTGACAGAACCTATGCACCACATTAACACATTCATCCATGGTACGAGGGACATCTCTGCTCAACTTCATATACAACCTTGTATTACGCAGCCCTCCCACAAACAACGTGACCAGAAATCGATCATCTGCGTCCTTGACTTGCATGGCCTCAAGATTAAATCTCTTCAAATAATTTATCACAGTTTCATATTTTTGTTGCTTCATATTCATGAGGTGTGTAGCGCTTAAATGTAACTTTTTATTTACAATAAACGCATCTCAAAATTTGTGAGCTAACATAGCAAAACTAGAGATTGAACCTGGTCGTAGCTTGGTGAACCACTCTCCGGCTCGACCGATGAGCAATGTCTCGAAGGCCCAACAACGTATTTCATCATGTGCACCGTCCAACCTCATCTGAGACAGATGCCTATGTAGATGGTCTTCTGGATCGGTGGTGCCATCATAAGGTTCTATCTTTGGTATTTTAAACCCCTTGGTTTTGGAAAATCTTCGATTTCCTTTGTGAAAGGTGATTCCAACCACTGTGAGACTGGATTTTTGCCCAAAATAGCGTCCAGCTCCTGTCTAACGCTATCCTCATCACACCTTTGATGTTTCTGCTAAATTTCACGTCTCTTTTTCTCCACGGAGCCGGACGATTCACTTATTTCTTCCACAGGGACTTGCTTGGCATTTTCTACGGCGTCTTTCTTGTCGTTGTTCTCAAGCCCCTGAGCCATGAAAGCCTCCACTACGATTCTAGACATCAATTCACGATCAGCTGCTGCCAATTGATCTACGATAGCCTGATGTTCTGGAGCAAGGCCTTGTTTCTTCTTTGGGGGATCTTCATGGATAGGATCCAACAACGGATCCATTGTCTCTTGTGGATCCAGATCCATGGGCTCATTGATCTGCAAACCCTGTTGATCTGTGGTTTTGGAATTAGTTTTCTTGGCGTTCTTATCCTTGGGAGGCATCGTGATCTTGGTGTATTCAACAGTAGAAGACCCTCCTTTTAGCGCCAATGACGATGACAAATTATGTCACCTAATTAATCCGGGCCTGAATGAATCTAATGACGAATACTCAAAACTCTAATACCTTAATAACGTGTTTTCGGATTGTAAGATTTACGGTTGAGTCTAAGAAATTGTCTTAGATTGCCTACGTATCCTGTCTTTGTCCAGGAATCAAGCCTTACGTAGTTCTTGAAACATGGTATTTAAAATGATAATGCATGCCCTAGCCCTAATAATAGGTCGGTCTAAGCTATTGTCATATTTAACCTTTATGGGCATTGCCCCTTGCCCAAGTTATCATGTTGATAATGGGCCTTCGTAGCTGGTGCGGACTCTGTCCTCCACGCCGACTCAACCGACTTACGGTGATCAAGCTGGGACCATCGTCCTACACTGCTTAAGAGTCGATCGTCGTAGCCCCGAGTCCGGGCATCGACATGCACACTTTGATACTTATTCATATCGTGGGGACCAATTGTAAGACGACACGTGGAGGGGTGAAACCCTGTATCGTCAGTATTTTTATGGACCATGGTCTAATAATTGCAAATGTTTTGATGAATATTGATGCTCGATTAATTAATGACTAAATTGATTCCTACAACAAATATGACAAAATGACGAGACATCGATAATTATCATGACATCTATTTATAAGGATCTCTCTATCACATAATTGTTAGTCCTGACACCCGGAAAATAATAATTTATTGTTTTGATTATATGAATTGACATTTATTTTTTATTCTTTTATTTGCATAAAAAGTTGCATTTAAATGCACAACATAAAAATCCCTAAAAAATTACTATGTAACAGTAAAACTCAGTGCATAATAATTATGTATATGAGAATTGAGTTTATGTTGGACTACCATAAACATTGAGCTGGTAATGAAAATGATGAGATTTCAAGGTCTCAAAGTCAAACCACCATTAGTACTTCAAAACATTTAAAGTGTGGCCGCATGTAGGGACGGACCCAGCATGGAGGGGGCATGGCCCCCACTCAAATTTCGGTGTGAAATTACTAGTATACCCCTCCATTAATATTAAACACTTGTGTGTATATATCTTCGAACTTTAGAAATACTCACCTTGTAGCTCCATTTGTATGGTGTCTAAGTTTTAACCTTGCAGTGAAATGTTCAAATCCTAGCTGCTACACGTTTTTTTTATCCTTTTTTTATTTGTTTTTAATTTTCTCATTTCTACAGTTTGTAATTTATGTTTTATTTTCCCTTTCTAGTGCTTGATATTTATGTTTTCCCCTTTTCTTACTAACGTTTGTGAATTTTTCAAGAAAAAATTTTGCTGCCATATTTATGTGAGAATTCAGCCCCCACTGGAAAAAAAAATTTGGGTCCGTCACTTACCGCATGGTCCGGGCTGTTGGTGTTCGACACCTAACTGGCTGCAATTATATGTTAAAAAGTTCACATAGGACTGATCCGTTCAATATGATGATCTCGTACTAAGTTCGAAACAAGAGATGCTAATTGAATCATTGGATTGCCATTTACAGAATTTAATCTTAATCTTGATGTGATTATAGACTAATGTTTTTTCCAAGGGTGGCATTTGATTTGGTGGTCTGAGTTTGATAAATTCTGCAGGAATTAGGGTATTGTCAAATATTGTTGGGACAGATTGCCCACACTCTTAAATGATAAGAAATAAAGTAGCGTCTTTACTGGCACCAATTGATTTTAGTACAACGGTAAGCGCTTGATCTTGACATGGTAGCAGAGCCAGAGGTCACGGGAACCCTGGTTGGAACATTATTTAAAAAAAATATTATGCAAGTGTTGGGACAGCTTGCCCACACTTGAGGGGTATTGGGAGAGATTGCCCACACTCTTGAGTGAAAAAATTGTGCAAGTGTTGGACAGATTGCCAACACTTGAGGGGGGGGGGGGTGTTGGGACAGATCGCCACACTCTTAAATGATAAGAAATATCATAGATTTAGGAATACTACTCAGCAGAACGGGGTACCTGAGAGGCTAAATCAAACACTTTTTTAGAGGGCAAGATGCATGCTCTTTAAAGCTGGTTTGCCAAAAATATTTTGGGAAGTGGCTGTCAGCATAGAATTCTACTTAATCAATAGGGGACCTCATACAAGGATCAATCTCAAGACACCAATTGAGATGTGGTTAGACAAGACTGCAGACTACGCAGTTCTAAGTGTTTGGAAGCACAGTGTACTACCGTGTTAGTGAGGGTAAGCTGGAGCCAAGAGCCAAGAAGGAAGTGCTTGTAGAGTATGGAAATGGAGTGAAGGGCTATAGAATGAATGGGGCTGGGGCTTTAGGGTTTTTAGTTTGAATAGCCTGGGTTAAATACGGGTACGGGTTATCCGGCCGGTTAATGGATAAAGAGAGTAAGCAGACCGGAGTGCGTGAAGAAAAAAGCTTATTGGGCCTGGCTAAATGATAAAATATTCGGGCTGGATTATTTAAAAAAAATAGATCAGACTGGTTTAAAAAGATCCAGCAGTCCATTAATCCAACAAAACATAATCCAGTCCAATTAAATACTAATCAAATCAATTAATCCAATAAAAGGATAAATTAATTCAATTAAAAATTTAATTAACTAAATGAAATTCCTGCAAAAAATAATTAAAACACAAGATTTGTGCTATGTGATGTAAACTATATAGTTTCATGGCCATTAGTAAAAATATAAATTAATATAGGGTTTATTGTTAAAAAAAGATAATTTGAACATTGAAATATGCAAAGAAGACAGTGACATTTTTTTCCAGGTAAAATGGACATGTGTTTATTCCACTTTGATAGTAAAACATTGGATTTGAGGCCAGTTCCACTGCAGCAAACAGTGGATTTAGGGTTATGAACAGTAGATTTGTCATTATCACTCCATTTATATTTTCACTGTCCTAATTCCTATTTTTCTCTTCTTTTTTGTCTTTTTAAACCACTCCTCCATTAATATAACACTTAGTTCATATTATTTTGATAATTAATCAAACTTATGATCAAATGGGGCATATATTATAGAACAATAATCACCAAAGACCAAGTTCACGAGGTCCATAAAAGATGTTGGAGTGTTTGTCTGGTCAAATGGAATGTCGACCATACATAGTCCGAAAGAATGACTTTGAAATGTTCTTCGATCACCTTAATCTACAACTAGTGATATCCGGATCAAAGATATTTTAGTAAACAACTTAGTCCCATGAAGATGGTCATATGTTAAGATCAAGCGCTTACCATTGTACTAAAATTAATTGGTATTAATAAATGCGCTACTTTATTTCCTTATCATTTAAGAGTGTGGGCAATCTGTCCCAACACCCCCTCAAGTGTTGGCAATCTGTCCAACACTTGCACAATTTTTTTTCTTCATAGTGTGGGCAATCTCTCCCAACACCATACTAAAACTAATTGGTATTAATAAATGCACTACTTTATTTCCTTATCAATTAAGAGTGTGGGAAATCTGTCCCAACACCCCCCTCGAGTGTTGGCAATCTGTCCAACACTGCACAATTTTTTTTTTCAATAGTGTGGGCAAGCTCTCCCAACACCACCCTCAAGTGTGGGCAATCTGTCACAATACTTGCACAATTTTTTTTTAAAATAATGTTCCAACTAGGGTTCGATCTCGTGACATCTGGCTCAGATACCATGTTAAAGATCAAGCGTTTAGTGTTGTACTAAAACCAATTGGTATTAATAAAGACGCTACTTTATTTTCTTATCATTTAAGAGTGTGGGCAATCTGTCCCAACATCAGACAAGTCATTAATACATTGAAGATATTAGTTCTTCATTATTATCTCAGTTAGTTCACTATTGTTAATACATAACCTTGGAATGCAATCATTCTTTCTCACAAAAATGGTGTCACTAAGGTGACATACTAGGCTAGATGGTCAGGGCCGGCCCTATGCTAAGGCCGGCGAGACCCGGATCTTAAGCCCAATTGTCACGTCGTGGGGGGCAGCGGTACATGTTTAAGCAAAAAAAAAAAAAATTCATGTAGATTTAATCCGATTCAACCTAATATAATATGTTAATTTTCTTTTTTGATAAAGGCCCAATTTTTTTTTACTCTAATTGATAAAGGCCCCAATAAAAAAATTTACTTGACCAAAAAAATAGATATATACAAACAAGTTTTATTATTTTTTTTGCATTTACGGATGTTAAAAACGCGATAAGTGTTGGAAAAAATGTAGTACTTAAGATTTGACAGAGAATTAGAAACTCCAAGGCAGGTTAATAACGTTGTCTTTTAAGAGATGTTTTGTCCCACACGATTTGTCACTAAGGGATCAAATGAAAATCTCTTTCAGGATACGATGGGGGTGTTTGATTCAAACAGTGACTTGTTTGAATCAAACCTGAGAATACTCAAAGTTTTTCTAATGATGTTGTCAAATTTATGGATTTTCGTCTTCATACTTATGCCTTTTATAGGTTGCAAGTACCCCATAAACGAATGGATGTACTCTTTGCACGAAAGGGTAGGGTTGTCACTGTTCACCGGATGAAAGCATGCAACCCTTACACGAAAGGGTAAGTACATATCAGTTCGAAAATGCGTGCATCTGAAAATGCATATCCCTTCATGAACTGATTCTTACATATCAGGTCGAACCCCGTTTCGTTGCGATAACATTAATTCGTACGGCAACTCGTATGTAAACGATAACCAAAATATTAATTTATGAAAAAAATATCTAACAATAAGTATGTTTTTTAAAAAAACAATTTCAACTAAAAGGCCCAATTCGGAGACTTGGTCTTAGGCCCAATAAAAGCGAGGGCCGGCCCTGTAGATGGTCTTTCGGTCTTGCATACTTCGTAACTGATCAATGAGCCATTCGTAACTGATCAATGGGATAAAATTCATTTCATACGTACTCAACTTCCCAATCTGCTGGGAGATATCGGGTAGCTCTACAGGGAAGACATTCAAAAACTCACAAACAATCTTATAAACGTCTGTAGTGAAGTCTAGATAACCTGAGCATCCGTCGCAAAGAGATTCCATTGTTGACATAGTGGATATGATATATAGGAATGTATGAAACATAAAACTTACTCTAATGAAGTAGATTCTCTTGAACTGACATCTCTTACTCATGATGCGATCTGAAGTAGGTAACCTCTAATTGACAGTTAAGATGGACAATTTGATCGGAAAACCAATCAATTCCCAAAAAAAGATCATACTGACTTCCTGAAACCTTTAAGAAACCTTATCAACGATCATACTGACTTCCTGAGAGATGTATAAACAACATGAGGTTCAATAAGCTTACTATATGCACATGTGAACTTCATAAAAGAAACTCAATCATATGAATGCGCAAGATGCTTTTAAGATGCTTTTGAATATATAAAATGTTAATTATCATTCTCCCCATCAGTTTAAGTTTTTTGGAGATGACAATTCAACATAGTATTAGAGCCAGGTGTCCTGTGTTCAAACCGCGCTCCAAGCACAGTCATTCAAACAAACAAACAAACAAACAAACAAAAAACAAGTGTTGTTCCTCCCTGAAAATATAATAGACCCACATTTGAAGGGGCGTGTTGAATATATAAAATTTTAATTATCTACCTCCCATCAGATTAAGCTTTTGAGAGATGGTAATCAACGGAAAGGCGCTGCTGCTGCGGCCATACCCACCGTTGCGGCAATTGACCTAAATCCAAGGAAATTATAAAAAGGCCTTATTTTCATTTGAAGTTATTCTCGTATATTAAGAATGTATATTAGTAAAAGACTATGATATACACCATTGAATACAATTTTCATATCGATTATATCATAAAATATCTTATTTCTGTTGCCATTTGATTTCGTTCCCGGGTAAACTCGTGTTGTTTACTTCCTCCGTTCTATTTAACTGCCGTAATTGTCAAAAACTCACATATTATAGAGAGTAGTTAATGATTTGACTTAATATCATAATGACAATAAAACCCTTTGAATATAGTAAATGCAATATTGTATTCAATCTCCCACCCCATAATAAATAATGGTAGATGTAGAAAGATACAATAAATAATGCTTTAAAAATATAAAAGCGACAAAGGTAATTATGACAGTTAAATAGGAAGGAACGGAAATAGTATCTAAGACCTGTTCACTGTTGCATGATTAAATAGGACAAGAAATTTACAGCTGAATATGATGTGTTGCATTGAATAATTACCGCGGACGAGAAAACGATAGCTGAATGTAATGTGCGACAACACATGGAGCAAATGTAAAGTTTTCATCACAACTTTACATTAAATAATTGAAAGGATCAAATTTTGTTCATGTCGGCCTTTCGGATTCAGTTCGTTACACATTGACATGTCTTGTTGGTAGTGCTAACATTTCCCTTGTTGCAACATCATGTTTAGAGTAGTCAGCACAATGCCGGATATCATGTTAAATCTATGTAAATGTTCTCTTTGTTTTTATGTTTTATCAATTTCCACCATTGTTTATGTTTGCATTGCTTCTGTTTTATCTTTCTTAGACTGCAAGTTTCTCTTCTGTGTTTTAACATTGAATAAATAAAATGTTAATTATCAACCTCTCCATCAGTTTAAGCTTTTGGGAGAGATGGTAATTCAACAACGGAACAAAGGCGGATGCTGCAGTAGTCAAACCCACCGCTGTGGCGGTTGACCTAAATCCAAGGAAATTTCAGAATAGCCTTATTTTCATTTGAGGTTATTATGGTAATGATCGAGTGACATTGGTTCTTCGGCCCGAACCGAGGAATCTCTTAGATATGATGCAAAACGGATCTTGTTCTATCATTGATCAGAGATTTCTCTATGAAAACTACGAATCGGAGTTTGAAGAGGGGGAGGGAGAAGGACCCCTTGACCCGCAACAGATAGAGGAGGGTTTATTTAATCACATATTAAAAATGGGATATTAGTAAATGACTATGATATACACCATTGAATACAATTTTCATGTACCGATTATATCATAAAATATCTTATTTCCGTTCCCATTTGATTTCGTGCCCGGGTAAAACTCGTGTTGTTTATCTAAGACCTGTTCGTTGTTGTATGATGGCGTAGGATAAGAAATTTACAGCTGAATATAATGTGTTGTTGTGCTTTGCATAATTACGTAGGATGAGAAAACGATAGCTGAATGTAATGTGCGACAACAAATGGAGCAAATGTGAAGATTTCATCACAACTTCACATTAATTTATTGAAAGGTTCAAATTTTGTTCATGACGGCCTTTCGGATTCAGTTCGTCACACATTGACATGTCTTGTTGGCAGTGCTAACATTTCCCTTGTTGCAACATTATACTACTCCCTCCGTTCCAATTTATGTAAGGTGCTTTTCCTTTTACCCTTATTTATTGCAATTATATCCAAGAACTTTTTAGTAATTTCATTTTAAAGCCAACATTAACTCAATTTCTTAATAAACGTGATTTTGGCGCAATTGTCTCATATAATTTGGAATGGAGGGAGTAGTATTTAAATTAAATGAAACAAAAAAATAATACTTCCTTCGTCCCCTAATATTAATTCGTCTGTACATGTCACAGTTTTAGAAAATTGATGAATGTTACGAATTTTAAAGATAAAATTCTAAAATATCCTTTTGACTTCCATTAATTAATGCAATATTAGTAAAGTTGTAAATGTAATTACATACTAACTCCGTACCACAAAAAGTATCTACTTTTTGGGATGCACATAGATTAAGAAATCAATTAATATGTTGTATTTTAAACACTAATAAATATATATATACCCTTACTTTATAATAAATGTTTGTTCTGAAATATGAAAAAAAAGTATATATATATATACAAACATTACATTATGATAGGGGTATTTTTGAAAAAAAAAAACATTAAATGATGCATTCATATTCTAAATATACAATTTTTATGGAACAATCTATTTTTAAAAAGTGGACACTTTTATGGGATTGAGGTAGTAGTTATTTAATCAGTCAATTTCGTTCTAATACCATCATTAAAATGTAGTTTAAAATAATTATCCAATACGATTGATTATTCACCAAAGATCACAAAAACATTGGTGACAAATATTAAGGTTGGTCACATAAAACGCTTTTGGTGACGGATTTGCACAATAGGATCCTTCAGAGTCACGCGCAACATACACAACAAATGCCACGACAATGTTGTTTCACAACACTTTTGCATACAAAATTAATACTTGTCGTGACGAATATTTTCATCATGAAAGACCTTTTTTTTCCGTAGAGATACCAGATGAAGATGAAAACATACAAAATGCAAACAAAGATTTATTTGATGTAGACGATCAGCACTAAATGAAAAGGAGAGAGATTAAAAGCCACAATAAACGTACCGAAGAAATAGGAAGATTGAATTGAACTTTTTTTTTTTTTTTTTTTGAGAAAAGAACAGAATAAAAAACTTGAAATGGGTAAATTTTTCCAAAACAATTGCGTGTCTTTAATACCTTAAAATTGTTAAGTTTGACCATTATTTGAAACGAAATTTGAAGTTCTTCTTATCCCCATATAACTAAAAATATATACATATGATTGTAAATAAAATATGGATGTCATGTAAGTTAATATAGCATTGTATCAAACTTCGCAATCGGTCGATTCATCAAAATGCTTTCTATCTTTCTTGCCAGATATATATTAGCTAGTGTATATATGTGTTGGAAGAAAAATCAAATTTTTTTGTTTTTCATACGTCTTAATTACACTTGTTCCCTAGTATAAGAGGAATCTTTGGACGTCTTCTTAACACTATAAATGAATGAAGAATTTATTGTTATCGACACAGATCGAAAATGGCTATGCTTACTTACCTTATTCTCATCTGCTCTATAGCGATCGGTTAGTCTTGTTATTCATGTTACAATATTACTGTATCTTTTTTTTTTTCTTCTTGTTACGGTTTTTTTTTTATAGAAGAACAAATATAATACTGTTCGTTACCTCAAATCCACTATTTACTAGCTACAAGGGTTTACACTCTAATAGACCCCAAATCTACTGTTACACTTTATTCCACTGTTACTATTTTCTTTTCTTACAATATTATTGCATCTTTTTAAAAGTACACTTTCATCGCATGGTATGAATTAGTTTAACTTTTTTTTTGAGTTTTCATGTTTTTATGAGTTTATAATAGCCCCCATATTAAACGGGATTCTATTGAGAATTAACATAAACTTTTACATATGTAGTAGCACTCGGCACCGAATTGTCCGGGAGAAAGGTGGATGAAATCAAGTCGCACCACCCAAAGTTTATCTCTCGCAACCTACTGGGTAGAGGTAAACCATGCATAGAAATTATTAACTGCCACAAATCTTGGATTAACTGCCCAGATAATTGTTATTGCTACCAGAATCCACAAACTCGCTATACGCGTTGCATGCTGAATTCTCTAATGGACATATATGGGTCGGTGTATATTCCATCTCCAACGGGTGAAGATGATGAGGCGCAGCCTCTACGTCCACTTCCAGTGGCTGAAGTTGGTGATGTGGAGGAGCCACTTCCGGTGACTGAAGATGATGATGAGGAGGAGGGAGAGGAGCAGCCTCTACTTCCACTTCCAGTGGCTGAAGATGAGGAGGAGCAGCCTCCAGTTCCACTTCTAGTGGCTGAAGATGAGGAGCCGCCGCCGGAATCATGTGAGGAGCATTACTGTGACGATGTAGTGGAAAAATGTCCCAAACACCTCGATTGTTATTGCCACCATGGTGAGGGCATTGATGGGGAGGACATAGATGGTGAGGACATAGAATCGTATTGCAGGCCAAATTCTCTCCAGCCACCACCGACTGATGATGATGATGAGGAACTTTTACGGCTAATGTTGCACTATCGGTCACAACCTACTCATACATAATATGTATGACAGCACAATTATACATCATCGATCGTGCTATAATCTATATGAAATGATGGATTTTATATTATTATCAATGATGTAAAGTTGGTGTTATGAGAAATGTTATGGCCTAATTGTTTCTCCTTTTCAAAACTAAAATAAATTTTGTTTGCCGGGATCAAATTTGGGTGGATCCAAATAGTTTAGCAAATGTATTTCAAATTTGATTTCACTTTTTTTTTTTCGTACGACAATTAAAGTTTAATTCAAAACATGCACCAAACCGATCTTCAACGTTTTGATTCTCTTTTCTTCCGTCACATGAATTGAATTTCAACTTTTTTTCTTGTGTACTTGTTTTGATGTTTCACATTCATGTCAAAAAAAAAAAAAAAAATTATTAGTGCTCTTTTTGTGGACCATGGTCTAATAATGCAAATGATTTGATGAATATTGTTGCCCGATTTATTAAGGACTAAATTGAGTTCTACTATAGCCGGGGAATCCGATCGTATTTAGGATCTTCGGAATGGAAATATACGTGGAGAGAAGCAGTGTACGGCATTTGGCTATGGAGAAACCGAGTTCTACATCAATCAGAGGAAGAGAGACCACCGGCTTTCGTGTTTGCATCACAGACGGTGGAACGGGCGAAAAATTTAAGACTCGTTTGCAGGGACGGAGCCATAGTGTGGCCTGGGGTGGGCTAAGCCCACCCAGACCCCCACCTAGACCCCACCCCTTTTATTATATAGTCCTCATTTCAAACATCAATCTAACCTTAATTACAAACTCAGCCCACCTATATTAATAAACATTTCACATATCATCCTAAAATATTGACAATTAGCAATTCCTACTCTCCCACCTTCACCGATATATATACACAGTTTATCTTTTATTTTTACTTTCATTTAATCATTTATTCAATACTCCTCAGCAGCAACCAAATAAAATTGGGAAATAGCTTTAATTAAATTAATATCTATTTGGTATGATATGTTTAATACTATTCCATCCGTCTCATTTTAATAGTCATGTTTGACTTTTCACACGATTAAGAAAAATATAATTAATGTTTTGAATCTCATTAAATGATCAAATATGTTATATTCACTTAAAAGACGTAAATATAAAAAAATATTGGATCATTTAATGAGATTCAAAGCATTAATTACACTTTCTTAATCGTGTGAAAAGTCAAACATGACTATTAAAATGGGACGAAGGGAGTAGTATTTATTTCCAAAAAGACATTGACACACTGATAATTATTGTGACCCTTAACTTGGACATTCCGAGTTCAAATACCTGTGGGACAAAAAATTGTGTGTTCGTATATTTTATTTCCGTTAAAAAAAGTAATACTAGTATTTATTATGAAGCTATCATCAAACAATTTACTCTTCACTCTTTTCCTTTTTCTGGACTAAAATGAGAGGAAATATTTGTGACGTTTCTCTTTATTAGTATTATTAATTGTTGAGATGATTTTGTATTAATGAATTAACGGTTTAAAAATTGATGTTGTCCCACAATTGTATGTCATGTGAATTCTTAAGAGCCGGAAGGAAGATGAACCTAGATAAGCCCTAAGCAATTTGAAGATTCTAGGTGCCTTTTGGATCACATTATACCCGTACGTTCTTATCATATTTGAGTGTTTTAATGGTGGAATTGGTATTAATTATCTGGCAATATATATTTAAACGTGATACCAGGTGTGAGTAGCCTAACCTAGCCCATCCGAACTTTTTTTCCTGGCTCCGTCCTTGCTCGTTTGGCAGGACCTATAGCATCATCTTAGTTCCTTTTTTGCTGTTTTTTTTTGTTGTTGCTCTTTGAGCCTTTGAACATTGACATGTTGTCGTAGTGCCTTTATTATGTTTAAGAAGGAATAAAAATACTATATTTCTAAAAAAAGAAAATTTGATTTCCACTAAACCCTTCTCGATACAACAAATGTGACAAAAAAAATGACCGGACATTGATACATCTATTTATAAGGATCTGACTATCACATAATTGTTGGTCCTCACACCCGAAAAATAATAATGTATTGTTTTGATTAAATAAATTGACATTTATTGTTTATTCTTTTATTTGCATAAAAAATTGCATTTAAATGTACATCATGAATCCCTATAGATTTATTATGTAACCATAAAACACTGTGCATAATAGTTATGTACTCCCTGCGTCTTTTTAAATATCACTTTTCAGAACTTGCTTTATTTTTATTTTTCTAGTCATCTTCCAAATCTAATTAATGCAGTATTTATTAAATTTTTTTCACCTTTACCCTTCATTTTAATAACCCAAATTTTGGTACAATTTCTATACACAAAGAATGAAGGGTAATTTGTTATGTTACATCATATTTCGGACATATTAATCACTTTCTTAATATGTGTAATTCTTCTCTCTATGACAGTTAAAAAAAACGGATGGAGTATATGAGAATTGATTTTATGTTGGACTACCTTAAATATTGAGTTGGTGGTGAAAATGATGAGATATTAAGGCCTCAAAGTCAAATCACCATTAGTGCTTCAAAACATTTAGAGTGTGGCGGCATGATCCGGGCCGTTGGTGTTCGACACCTTACTGGCTGCAATTATATGTTAAAAAGTTCACATAGGATTGAACTGTTCAATATGATGATCTCGTAGTAAATCCGTAACAAAAGATGCGTATCGAATCATTGGATGGCCATTTATAGATTTTAATCTTAATCTTGATGTGATTATAGACCAATGTTTTTTTCAGAGGGCCATTTGATTTGGTGGTCTAAGTTTGATGAATTCTGCAGGAATGAGGACATTGTCAGACGTCACATAGTCGGGAATACACCTCAGCATATTGGTGTAGCTGGGAGAATGAATCAAACACTTCTGGAGAGAGCATGATGCATGCTCTCTAATGCTGATTCTTTCAAGGGGATTTTGGGCAGAACCTGTAAGTACATGCTACTTAATTAACAAGAGTTTTCACACCGGGATCAATCTGAAGACACCAGTTGAGATGTGATCAGGCAAGCCTGCTGACTACTCAGTTCTGAGGTTTTTTTGGAAGCACAACCTGCTACCATGTTAGTGAGGGTATGTTGGAGCCAGTAGCTAAGAAGGGAGTGTTTGTAGGGTATGAAGATGGGGTGAATGGCTTTAGAATCTAGTCACCAGCAGATAAACGAGTCATTCTGAGCAGAGATGTTTTCGATGAAAATTTTATGCTTAGCTCAACAGTGAGAGGGTCTGGTGAATCTAAAACCAATGCAGAATCCGAGAAAGCTGACACAGTGGTAGAGCTCACCTTGTAAAATCAGTTGGATCGACCCGTAGTTTAAATTCATGGCTTCCCAAATTGTGATACCCGTTGGTACTACCCATGTGGGTAATTAAGGATAAGGACACAATCTGGAATATTTTTAAGTAACAGGACAACTACATATTTTTTATAGGGAGAAGGTCAACTGCATAATTTTTATAGCTAGAAGAAGGACAAACAGTGAATCCCGAAAATCAGTGAATCTCCCCGGTGAATCCCGAAATCAGTGAATTTTCGACAGTGAATTTCGACAGTGAATCCCGAAAATCAGTGACTTTCGACAATGAATTTTGAAAATTAGTGAATTTCAACAGTGAATTAGTGAATTTAAACAGTGAATTTCGAACAAAAGTGAAATTCGACGGTAGATAAATAATTTTGTCATTTATGCGAAAGTTTCAAAAGACTGTCCTTCTACTCAATTGATTAAATATTTCTGTCATTCTCTCTCATTCCCCCTAAATTTTATTGAGGTTAATGGTCGTAAATGACTGTTTTTAATCTAAAATGAGAAAAAAGGACAAGAAAAAAAGATAGTGGTTGAGAAGGACAAAAACGCGCCTGTTACTACATGTTGCTACAACCACACGTAGTAATACATGTAGTAACATGCGTGTTTTTGTCATTGTCAACCATTATTTTTTTTTCTTGTCCTTTTTTTCCCATTTTGTATCTTATTTTGTCCTTCTGTCCTCTGGTCCCATTTTATTGGACCATCTTTTGACTTAAAAATCTTTCAAAAAGTATCATGGTTACAATATGGAAGTCGTGTAAGTTAATTTTGCATTGTATTCCTCAATCGGTGGCTACATCAAAATGCTTTCTATCTTTCTTGCCGTTTCAATATATTTTATAGGGGGAAGGGTTCACAAGGACAAAAACATTAATAAATGAGTCTGGAAGGACAAAAGTAACATTTTCATTATTATAAAGGACAAAAATCACAATTGTTACTTTAAAATTGTTATTTCACGTGTTAATGTTACTTTGTGTTTCACAATTATTACTTCATATTTACTCTATTACACATTTGTTACTTCGTATTTGTTATTTCATAATTGTTACTTTTGTGCTGATTAAATTACAATTTCATTTTATCCCGATGTTTTGATAAATAGTGCTATTTTTATGGACCATGGTCTAATAACTGCAAATGTTTTGATGAATATTGTTGCTCGATTAATTAATGACTAAATTGATTCCTACAACAAATATGACAAAATGACCAGACATCGATAATTATCATGACATCTATTTATAAGGATCTCACTATCACATAATTGTTAGTCTTGACATCCGGAAAATAATAGTAATTTATTGTTTTGATTATATGAATTGACATTTATTTTTTATTCTTTTATTTGCATAAAAAATTGGATTTAAATGCACAACATAAAAATCCCTAAAAATTTACTATGTAACCGTAAAACTCGGTAAATAATAATTATGTATATGAGAATTGAGTTTATGTTGGACTACCATAAACATTGAGCTGGTGGTGAAAATGATAGATTTCAAGGTCTCAAAGTCAAACCACCATTAGTACTTCAAAACATTTAAAGTGTGACCACATGTAAGGACGGACCCAAAAGATGGGGGGGTGGTGCATGGCCCCATTCAAATTTCGGTATGAAATTACTAGTATACCCATCCAATAATATTAAACACTTATGTGTGTATATATCTTCAAACATTTTTAGAAATACTCACCTTGTAGCTCAATTTGTATGGTGCCTAAGTTTTAACCTTGTAGTGAAATGTTCAAATCCTAGCTGCTACATGTTTTTTGATCCTTTTTTTATTTGTTTTTTATTTTCTCATTTCTACAGTTTGTAATTTATGTTTTATTTTTCCTTTATAGTGTTTGATATTTATGTTTTCCCCTTTTCTTACAAACATTTGTGAATTTTTCCGAAAAAATTTAGTTGTCATATTTAAGTGAGAATTCAGCCCCCACTGAAAAAAAATTTGGGTCCGTCACTTACTGCATGGTCCGGGCCGTTGGTGTTCGACACCTAACTGGCTGCAATTATATGTTAAAAAGTTCACATAGGACTGATCCGTTCAATATGATGATCTGGTACTAAGTCCGACACAAGAGATGCTAATTGAATCATTGGATCGCCATTTACAGATTTTAATCTTAATCCTGATATGATTATAGACTAAAGTTTTTTCCAAGGGTGGCATTTGATTTGGTGGTCTGAGTTTGATAATTCTGCAGGAATGAGTATTGTCAAATATCATACATGCAGTTAGGAATACTACTCAGCAGAACGGGGTAGCTGAGAGGCTAAATCAAACATTTTTTGAGAGGGCAACATGCATGCTCTCCAATGCTGGTTTGCCATAGATATTTGGACAGAGGTTGTCAGCATAGAATTCTACTTAATCAATAGGGGACCTAATACCTTGTTTCCAAATGTCATGGAGTTTCCAAAATGACAAGATTTTTGATATAGTTGACTAACATGCCAAAAGTCTATACTATAAGTACACCTTTATATTTATACATGAAATATTTAAACTTATGCTGTTCAAAGACATGTGTACATTGAAATATCGTTCGCTCGTTCTATATTGTTTTTATTATCGAATAAAATAAAATGAATGTGAGCTATATTATGAGGGGATAAAAAGAAAAATTAATTAATTTAAGATGAATAAATCTGTCTAGATTCGACCACTGAATTTGCAAATTACACAAACAAAAGAAACAGGATAAAATTATAAGTAATTATATTGGTGAAAGATGAATCATAAATACTATAATAATGGAATGGAATGATAGAGAAGACATTTGGACACAAGTGGTCATGTTAATTATTGCTATAATAACATCTGTATTGGAAATTTGGAATTAGACAACAGAAGAAGATAGTTTTTGAAATGTCCCTTTTTAATTAAAAGGACATCATTTGGCACAATTTTTGACTTTTGTCCGGCTGGAATGTCATTTACCCTGTTGGAAACACACTAATACAACTTTAACAAGCTGGAACTATATATATATACTACATCCGGTCCAAAATATAAGTCATCCTAGGAGTTTTCACACAGATTAAGGAATTGGTTGAATGTCATTAATTTGAAGGTTAATGTCTAAAATACCCCTTGACTATCATTAATGCAATAGTTGTTAAGTAATGAAAAGTTGTTGAATTCATAATAAATTAGGGGTAAGATAGAGAAAGAGCAATAAATGTTGCATTGGTAATGTAGAATGACTTATATTATGGGACAAGTAGAAAAGTGTAGGATGACTTATATTTTGGACCGGAGGTAGTATATATTATTGCCAGAAAAGCCACCCATACTTAGGTTTCATTGATATGGTAATGCTTTACTATTGCCTCCTAGACGGAGGCACGTGACTCTATTGGATTTTTTTTTTTTTTTTAGTATTAAAACTATGTAGTTTTGTTGTTAAAAAGTGTCATTTTGTCGATAAAAATTGATGTTTTAGACCCCGGTGATCCCACTGGAATTTTTTTTGAATAAAAGATGTAGTTTTAGACTCCGGTGACCCCACTGGAATTTATTCCTGGATCCGCCACTGCTCCTAGATAGATTTTATGATGCAACGGTTGTAGGACGATTATACCTAATAGAAGATAAAGTGATGGATCTTGAAGAGATAAATGATGTCATTTGAAAAAGATAAAAATTGTCAAAATAAATCATTATCTAGTCATTATTATTATTATTATTATTATTATTATTATTATTATTATTTATCTTTATCATCTTTATTCAAATAATTAGTGGTCAATGACCATAGGAGTACTATAAATAGGGGTTGTGTTTGTTATATTTGATTCAATTCAATAAAAACAGTTTCAGAGTCTTTCATCTGTGCATTCTGGTTTTCTTCATGGTATCGGAGCTAAGGGCGGGGGTTCGTTAGCCTTAACATTGGTAAACCCTCGCCCGATCCGTCTTTCCGCTTTCAAAATTTTTATTTTTTATTCAAGTCCGTCCAAGCATAGACATGCCTGCATATATATTTATTTTCGTGAATGAGTTATCCAGTAGTCTATTTGCATAACATTTGCTATATTCAAAAACATTGCTGTTTTTCTATTTGCCGTCCATTATAAAAAAAATAAAAAAATAAAAATACATGCATACATATCATAAATTTCTTTTCCTTTTGGCATTAATTCTTTATCTGTAGATTCAGTTGGTAAAAAAACAGATCTCACTCGGAGGTTGCCAACGAAAAAGCAAGTTTGTCATCATCAGAGACTTCATAGGTTTTCGACAAAAAAAGAAAGAGCCACAGATTAAAAGCCAAGAGCCAGGAGTCAAAAGGAGCCAAGAGCTAAAAGCCTTCGTGGGTGTCAAAAAGCCGCATCATAATTCTCCGTTATAAACAAACATTGCCTCCAACCCCGGCAACGTTTGAGGGAGTCAAAAAGCCGCATCATAATTCTCCGTTATAAACAAACATTGCCTCCAACCCCGACAACGTTTGAGGGAGGGTAATAGAAGATAAGGTGATGGATCTTGAAGAGATAAATGATGTCATTTGAAAAAGATAAAAATTGTCAAAATAAATCATTATCTAGTCATTATTATTATTATTATTATTATTATTTATCTTTATCATCTTTATTCAAATAATTAGTGGTCAATGACCATAGGAGTACTATAAATAGGGGTTGTGTTTGTTATATTTGATTCAATTCAATAAAAACAGTTTCAGAGTCTTTCATCTGTGCATTCTGGTTTTCTTCAATACCAAACGACATATATTAGACTCTCAAATTACTTGTTCAATTTGAGGCCTACGATACTCTTTCTGCAGCCCCAGTCCAAAGTACTCTCACAGTCTCGGTCTTTGATTTTTGTGGATGTAAATATCTCATTATTGTTGTTGCATGCCGAATTCTCTGTGAAAATTTATGGGTCGGAGTATAGTCCATTTCTGCCTTCTTCGGTGACTGAAGATGCAGATCAAGAGCCGCCTCGATCTACTTCCACCTCCAGTGGCTGAAGATGAGGAGGAGCTGCCTCTACTTCCACTTCTAGTGGCTCAAGATGAGGAGCCGTCTAGTTCGTGTGAGGATCACTATTGTGATGTGTGAGGAGCCGTCTAGTTCGTCTAGTTCCCTGGACACCTCGATTGTGATGATGATATCTTTGAATCGTATTGCAGGTGACCAGTTAGATGTCTAATGTTATAGTCGCAAGACGATATTGATGAATAAATGAAACCAAAGTTTTGTTTGTACGGATTGTATTTGATTGGACCCAACTCTTTCAAAACTAAATTTAACTTCTTGTTGTGCTTTTTGAAATATTTATGCAGTTGATTGTGCTTTCTTTGTTTGGAGTTCAATTTCACTTCGGTTTTTTAAGGCAAAATTAGGATTTTCGTCATGTAACTTGGACTATTTTGGATTTTAGTCATGCTCCTACTCCGGTGAGGAAAATGATCCTCTTATTTTTTTTTGAAAAATAGTCCTATCTGTCGGAAATAGCTACCACATTGAATCCTACGTACTATGCCAAATTGAATCCGGCGTTTAAAAGAGAGCATAACGTCAGAGTTTGTGACGTTTTGAGCTCCAATAGGTTTAGACTTGTGGAACCCACTATGTTTCTCATACGTCAGTACATATGATGCTTAATAGAGAGGAAAATGTCAGATTCTGTGATGTTTAGAGCTCCAATAGGTTTAGACTTGTGGAACTCACAATGTCAATAATGTTGACGTTATTATATGCAACGAGCATCTCCTTTGCTGACGTTGTAAGTTCCAGAACGGTAAAAACTATCATTTGGACCGTCAAGTTCAACCAAACAACAAGAACAATAGACAAAACAAAAAAGCACAACTTTACTACTCCAAAACACCTTTTTTATGTGTTCACAATGCAAGAGAGCGTTACAAAAGACAACAAAGTCAATGATGACACTTCCGCAAAATATGCAACCAAGGCCTTGTCATCGAAAATCCATGAAGCAAAATATACAACCAAGGAAAAATATACAAATAAGGCCATAACGTCACTAATCTTAGTCCATATGATTCGGTAAGTAATGACTCATGTCCTCGACAACCCATGAAGTGAGTATATCAGATAATTTCTCAGCCCATTCACTTGATTCTTGTGTACGAAACCTATGCCAAACCGCTTGCACCATATGCATTGGAAAATTATCTCTCATAAACAGATGAATGAAACATATCCTATTGCAAAAACCCATCAGCATATGATTAGGGGGCCAAACGGAAGGTTTTCTGAAGCTTGGGAGAAAAGTTTGAGATCCATGCGTTTTAAACAATATGCTTAGTGAAACACCATACACGTTGCACACTACCCCGACCAAGGTTGCTACCAAAGTACTTATCCGGTCCGCACACTCCACTTCATGATTAACTGATGAAATGCATCTATCATAAACATATTCATGCCCCCCAAATAATAATAAGTGATGTTCATTGTTTGCCATCAATTCTTCTTTCAATGCTTTTCTCACCGTAGGCCATTCTTAATCATGAAGACCTAATGCTTTTGCTATGACTCTAAACCACAATTTCCATATGAAATAACATCATCAATCAAGGATATGTGATCATGAACTTGTTCAGGGAAACAATGAATACACCATTTTATGAGTCCAACGTTCACGTTCAACTCTTTTCCTTTTTTCTTGGTATTAGAGCGTGTACATGGGTTCTTGGTGTTAGAAATATTATAGTTTTAATGATGAGTTCCAGACTAGCTGTTATAGAGCAAAGGCAAAAAGATGTCTAGATTAATTGTATAGGCTTACTACAGTTTGATCTTTGTATAGGTTTGATCAAACAAGCACAGTAAAGAGGTCAGCTGACTTGTTCAGCAGACCTGTCTAGGTCAGTATAACTATGTCAGTAGACTGTCTAGGAACCTGCTGATGGTAGAAGGCTGAGGGTACAAACTCAGTATTGAAGGTTAATGGACCAAACATAGTAATTAAAGTCAAGGATCAGAATTTAGGGAAGTCTGTGCTGACTTAGACTGATCACATATACCTTGTGTAGAAGGTCTAAGTTTCATATAATTTAAATGGTGATTGGAACTTGGTTATGTTAAAATGGTGTACTCTAACTTCATTATAAAAAGTTAGATGAGAAGCAGTCAGCTGAAGTGTTTATCAAAACACCGTAGACTAAAAGTCAGCTGACAATCAGGGACATCAGCAGACTTACATATCAAATATCTGTTGATGTATAATTCGAATTAGTCCAAGACTGTTTAGCTAATGATGGATTTCGCGCCACGGAATGAATCAAAGAACTGAAAACATTTCCAATACCGATAGCAGCCCCCGCTAAAGCAATTGTAGCAGCTCCGGCACCAATTAATTTTGCTCCCTCAATTTACATATGATGATAATATTCAAAATTTTTAAAGAAACGAGTCACTATTCAATTATGTATTGTCAGGAAGATTACATGGATAAGGATGAACTACAAGCCGTGGATTAATTAATCAATCAATGGTCAAGATGATAGAGACGTTGTAAGGAATTCAAATTGAAATAAACCATTGGTTGACAGTCTGGACTGTCAGAAGGACAATGACAGTGTCAGAAGGTACAACAGAGGTATTTTCAGGAATATTCAGTAAAATCCTGTAACAGTTATCATTCAAATTCAAATACAAATCACAGGATCTACACCTATAAATAGAGGACTCCTGTTTCAGATTGCAACACACACAAAAGAAAGGAACTAAGTTTTTGAGCAAGAATTTTTGCAATATGACCCTGCTGATACATAGTGCTTTAATCTACTGATCAAGTTTTCTTCAAGTGTTTCCTGCTAATCAAGACTTATCCAGTTTACACAATTGAAGGACTCAAGCTGCTGATTCATTCATCCTGATCAGAAGTCTACTGAAAGCATAATCACTTTCTTGATTCAACCCTTCTTTTACAAGAAGCTTACTAAAGACAGAGAAGCACTTAGGTGTCAAGAACTGTTGTTTGTGTGGTGGAGCTGGTGAAGAGGCAATCCTACCCTTCAAGGACCACTGGAAGACTTAGGAGCACCAATACCACATTTTTCTAGTTTTCAGTTTGTGAAGCCATAGTCATTGGTCAAGGACAAACAGTTTAGGGATTTTCGTAACTACAACCTCAAAAGTCTCTAGTGAATTTCCTCCAATATCACAGGAGAAGAGTGGACTGACAGGATAACACCACCTGGAACCACTATAAATCTTGCCTACTTTACCTTACTGCATTTACTTTCTGCAATTACTTTATCTGCATGTTTATCACATCAAACCTACTAAACTAGCTACTGAATCACACCACCTGCACTACTAAGTATCTAATACTTGGTATCATATTTAATCAACAAGTAATAAGGCTTAATTTATTATATTCCACTGCAACAAACTCTAGAACTTCAATAGTCAGCAGACTACTGATAGTCAGCAGACTACTGACCTTGCTGAGTTTGTCAACTCCAAAAAGTTTTAACTGTTAAGTTTATTCACCACCCCTCTAAACTTAACCAAAGCCTTTTCAAGGGACCAACAATTGGTATCAGAGCAGAGCTTCTGTTCTGAACTAATCCTACTTGTTGTGCTTGTGAAAAATCTTTGAAAACTTTTTAAGTTTCTGATTTTCAAAGTTTTGCATCATGGATAACAATCAGTATGCTAGGACAATGTTGATGTGTTATGTTGATCATTTTGATGAGTATAAACGTCGTATACAGGCTTATCTAGCTGCAACACATGCTGAAATGATGGATGTACTGACAGATGGACCACTTGAAATCACTAAAGCTATAACTATTGATGGCCAAAATAAGACTTTCCCAAAGCCAAAGAATGAATGGGGTGCTGAAGATAGAAAGAGGGAAAACCTGAACAATATTGCTATTGACATTATCTACAGAACCTTGGATAGCAATATGTCTGAAGGTGAAATATTGCAAGACTGCCAAATATTTATGGGAGAAACTTCAACATATCTGTGAAGGAACTGATGCAATAAAGAAGAACAAGATTAGTGTGGCCAAGCAAAAGTTTCAAGAGTTCAAAATGAAATCAACTGAGACAATTGATTGAGGTCAAGTTAAATTATTAACTCGATGCCTAAATAACCACTAGCAAGTGAACTAGGTTCAATCGCAGTATAGCTAAATAGAGTCGAGGTCGATCCCACAGAGAATCAATTTGTGGATCCTAACTTAAATAGTCAACCTGTTGGTCCCTTGGAAAGGCTAACACAAGTTTAGAGGGGGGGTGAATAAACTTGTCCCTAAAACTGGATTTTAAACAACTTAAAAATTCAATTAAAACTTGTGTGGAGTTAAGCTGACAAAGCTGAGATTAAGTCAAACTGACTTAAGCTGAAACTGAGTCAACCGGCAGCGGATATGATTTTAGCCTTTTTCTTGATCTTGTTATTTCGTTATGAAAATCGTGTGTTGTGAATCGAATTCGTGAATATCGATTGTATTTGTGTAAGGTATAACAATCAAGTATCACAATGCTATAAATAAATCCGAGTAAGTAAGTAAATGCGTAAAGTAAATAAGGCGTAAATTATAGAGGTTCAGGTGGTGTAATCTGTCAATCCTCTCTTCCCCGTGGTGCGGAGGAAAATTCCACTAGAACTTCTTGAGGTGCACTGTTACAAAAAGTCCTAAACAATAGTCCTTGGCTAATCCCTAGCGTCACTATCTAAACAATTGTAGAACAGGTAGAATGGCTGCTCTCCAAATGCTTGAACAACTGGTCCTTGGAGGGTACACGTATGCCTCTTCACCAGCTACCACCACAAACACAGTCTACCCGACTGCTTGTCACAACTGTCCTTGGCGAAACCTTCCTGGTTTGCTTCACAGTCTAAAACTTTTGATGTGAAATCAAAGTTGGGCTGAGAATCAAATAAATTGAGTCTTGTTTGTGGTTCTTCAAAGTGTTGGATCCTTGATAGATTCTTTGTAGCTTGAACACTTGAAGAAATACTAGATATGATCTTTGTTAAAGTTCAGAGATGATAGCAATTCGAATAAGATGATTAATGCATAAACTTGCTCGTTAAATCTTGTGAATCTCTCTGTTCTTGGGTGCAAAGTCCTCTATTTATAGTATAAGGACCAACGTTCATCTGGCTTAGATTCGAATTGTATCAGTGTCTCTTTCTGCAAAGGATATATTTTCTGACCGTTCTGCAGTGTCAGTAACTCATCCAATGAAATTGTTTCCTTTTCAACGTTCCAATTGTACTTTCGGTTGTTGAATGACTGACTTATAAAACCGAGTTTCCTTATCGTTTTATCACGAGTTTTCACTTGTCGGTTTTCTAAGCGACTTGGAGCATTAATCGAAATTTTACTCTTCTTCAAATATCGATTACTCCGTTTTCATCGATCATTATTGACTTAATCAGTACACCATGACTCATTATCAACTAAGAATTCATTGTCCTTATGATTCTTAGGTCTTCATACAAGATCCATAAAGTCGATTCAGTCACCACAATCTTGCTCAAGTCCAACTTTACGATCTCGACTTGTAATCTTCATAAGCGAGTTTGAACCTCGGTTCTTCATTCTTCAATAAGCGAGTCTGTGACCTCGGTTCTTCAATCTTCTAGATAAGCCAACCGATCTGTAACTCTCGGTGAACTTACCTTCTTGATTTCACGTAGGTGTGCTCGAGTCGATTTGCTTGTATTGGTAGTTTCGAGTTTTCTAAATGATTTCCGACTTTTCGGTTTTACAACACGCTAATTATTACAAAGGTTTGTCCGATGTAACCTATACAATTACTGGACTCTAGTAAGACTTATACATTCGATTCTAGACATCTTTTAGCTTTTCACTATAACGGTGGCTTGAAGACTTCATCAATGGGGTTAAGATAATACTTTGAACAAGTTAGATGAATTATCATCAAAACATAAATTTTATTTCCAACAATTTCCCCCTTTTTGATGATGCCAAAACTCTCCTAAAAGAAAAGCTTAAAGATCAAAACAAAGTAAAGCAATGTAAAACGAAAAAGCGGTTTTCATTAGAATGAGCAATAAGCTGGATAAGTACATTATGTTCAAATAATCGTGACTAAAGACTAAGCTTCCTTTTAGCTTTTTGCATGACTCGAGTCATATTTTCTTGCTTTGTCATACAAGAGAAAATCTTCTTCTAGCTTGGAGTCTTCCTTTGAGAAAGTCTTATTGTAGTCAACTTGACTACTTTCTTTCCATCTTCTCCATTGAATTAGCTTGGGTAAGCTTGAGTCTTTTAAGTAGTAACTTTCAAATTCTCGCTAGATCACTTTCATTTGTTCGATCTTGTCTTTAATCTTGATTTATCATCAATCCTTAGATTCTTCTTGTGTTGTGCAATTTTCTGTTTTGAGTAGATATCTCGATGAGAAAATAGTTCAAGGATTCTTGAATGTTACGTCCTTGTACTTGGCTTTAATAAGATTGAAATCTTTGTTAAAGCTGTGTCCACTGAGATCCTTTGTAAGAGTAACTCTTCGTCTCCAGTCGATTGTATTTTTCAATAAGTTGATTATCAGTTAACTCTTTTTTTTAAAGATTTGGGATCTGAACGGTAACGTTGTAGTTCTTCTTCAAGTCGCTTCATCTCTCCAAGTAACTTCAGCTTTTCTTCTTCAGCTTCCCCCTTTTTGGCATCATACAACTGATCTACCAGGGCATGAGTTGCCTTTTGATCTTCCGAAATCATGACGCTGAGAAGCAAGTACTTCCTTAAGCTGAGTTTCCAACCCGTAGATATGTTGATTCATATGCCAATGAGCACGAGCATGAGTTTCTCTCGTCATCTCTGCGGTTGTATTTTCGAGTTGTTGCTTGAGTAGCACAATTTCAAGCGAACTTGAACTTGCTTTGTGAATCATCTCTAATCTTGCATGAATGAAACATCGTTCTAGTTCTATACTCAAGATATCCAGAGATGTTTGATAAAAAGCGTTTCAGGTGTGTCTCTCGATCGAGTACAATTTTCAAGTTTTCATGAACTTTGGCTAATTCATCCTTAGATAGACAAATGGAAGGATCATATGTATCTTCAATCGGTCCTTGTCCCGAGTATCATCAGAATAACCATCCGTTGTCGGGCTTCATCGTCATTTGCCACCGAGTGTCGATTGTCCGATTTCCAACCGGCAATTCTTCTTGTTGTGGTTCGATTTGCTTTGCTACTGAGTTGAGGTTGATGGCGGTTGCAAAGCGTAGTTTCATCGATTTCTTGTCTCGATTTTCCATCATCACCATCATCGTTCTTCTTGAACTGCCTTTAGATGATGTTCCCGACTCTTCTTTTGCTAACTCATTAAATCTTTTAAAGCA
This sequence comes from Gentiana macrophylla, assembly GCA_026214975.1. Classification (NCBI taxonomy): domain Eukaryota; kingdom Viridiplantae; phylum Streptophyta; class Magnoliopsida; order Gentianales; family Gentianaceae; genus Gentiana; species Gentiana macrophylla. The sequence continues at coordinate 11,941,516 of CM047809.1, read as the reverse complement.
ATTGTCAAGAAATTCTTTTATAGGAAACAGAGAATAAAGATCTCTAACTTCCAATGTCTCCAAGAGTAACTTCTCTTCAGGCTGCAAACTGATGTCTCGAAAACCTTTCGGTTGAAGTTTCATTTTCATCATCTTGATGATTCTATCACCAAAATTGGTGTTGATTTACGAACCGTTGTCTGTTGTGGCGAGAAGTACGATCCAGTAGTGACTTGGTTTGTTGTTGTCGTTCCCCCTCGTAGGTACTTTCTCACCGAGATTTACGAGTATAAGCACCTTGCAATCGATCTTCCTTCTATTGAACTGGTTTTTCGCTTGGTGCCTCTGTGTTCAGCTTCCGGTTTCTGACTTGCTTTAGGTTGGGAGAAAGCTTCAGTTTGCCTTGTCTGCTTTCCTTCCCTAATCTTTTCTAAGTAAAACTGAATGATTCCACTAAGTGTTTTCTTTAGTCGGAATCTCCCATCAGTTACTTGACCTTCAGCTTGTGCTCTTTTCGCACTTTCCAACTCAGCTAGGTGTTGCTTCTTGAACTGATTTAGAATATACCCTGCCCAATTGAATTCTATTCCATCCCAGATTATGTTCATGAGATAGATACAATCTTCTGACAGTATGTTGATTCCTTTTGATTTTCCAATAACATGTCTGCTGAACCATCTGCTGAGATGTCCAAATTCCGTTTTGATTTTATCGATACGAACACCTGGCTGTATTGGTTCTCTAGATGAAGTGATCATTGAGAGAAAAGCTTCCTTCTTCAATGATAAAGTGCCGAACTCTGTTGAGGTTGCTGTTGTGTTTGCGAAGCCAAAGAGTGACCGTAAAACTCTTTCATTGAGAACAATCCGATCCTCACAAACCGTAGTTATTAAGGAATCTCTGGCCATTCGCATATTTTGCCAAAATTGTAAGTTACCTTCCACATCTCGCTTCTCTTTGAAACGAACTTCAAGGATGTTATTCAATCCTGGTTGTTTTTCGATTTTGTCTCGGACACAACTGGCTAACAAAGTGTTTTGACATAAACCTTCATACATGTCAAGTGTTAGCTCATCCAATTCTGTGATCAACCGAGTGTCTCTTGAATCATCTGAACTGGCCATATGTGAGTGTGAACACACAAGTTTGATTTTTGAGAGAAGGAGTTGTAAGAGTCTTTTAGAAAATAATTTGAATTTGAATAGTGAATAGTGTGAACGGAGGTTAAATAAATAGGTGGGATATTCTGGCGGTTGAGTGGTACAACTTTTCAAATTCCATGATGGTTTTGATAACCGATGCGTGTACCATTCTGACAAACATGGGGTGTACACACGAAATTCTGACAAAAAGAATTGTGGTAATTTAATGCGATATAACTGCTGTTGATTCTATCTTATCAATCTTTGACTAACTTTGACTGGGATGAAAACTGATGCTGAGATTCAGTTTCTTGAGATAATGTGGTCCCATCAAATTTATCAGTTTGTCAAGTTCTTCAGTTGTCAGTTTGAGATTGTTGATGTCAATGACTAACTGCATTAAGTGAGCGCACCCATCATAACAAAGATTAATCCCATTGACGAATCTCTCGCTTTAACCGACTAGCCGACTTTGATTATTCCCAACTCGGTTCTTAATTTAGCAAATCTTTCTTTATCCAAAGGCTTTGTAAAGATATCATAACCGATCTTGATGAGTACATAAAGAATCTGTTATATCCTTCTTCTCTGCATGATCTCTTATAAAGTGATGACGGACATCAATGTGTTTTGTCCTTGAGTGTAAAACTGGATTATCAGTAATTGCAATTGCACTCGTATTATCACACATTATGGGAATTGTTCCTTCTTCTATCCCATAGTCTCTTAATTGTTGTCTGATCCATAAAACTTAAGCACAACAACTTACTGCTGCTATACATTCAGCTTCAGCTGTAGAAGTTGAAATTGAGTTTTGCTTTTTGTTGAACCATGACACAAGTCTATTTCCCAATAACCGACATGTGCTCGATGTGTGCTTTTTCATTCACTTTACATCCAAAGATAGTCGAATCTGAATAAGAAATCGGCTTGAATTCTCCTTCTTTTGAATACCAAATTCCAACTCCGTCTGTGTCTTTCAGATATTTCAAAGTTCTTTTCACAACTGTGAGATGACTTTCTTTTGGTCTTGATTGAAATCTTGCACATACACCACAAAGAAAAAGATATGTCTGGCCTACTTGCTGTAAGATAGAGTAAGCTTCCAATCATCCTTCTGTAGAGTGTTTGATCAACATCTTTACCTTCTTTGTCTTCATCAAGCCTGATGTTGGTCCCCATCGGTGTAGAAATTCCAGTAGATCTCTCCATACCAAACTTTTTAATAAGTTCTCTTGTATATTTGGTTTGATGAATAAAAATTCCATCAGCTAACTGTTTAACTTGCAGTCCTAGAAAATCATTTAGTTCACCCATCATACTCATCTGAAATTTGCTTTTCATCAAGCTTGCAAATTTCTCGCATAATTGTTCATTTTCTGATCCAAAGATGATATCATCAACATAAATTTGAACAAGTAGAGTATCTTCTCCATTCTTCATCCTGAAAAGAATTTTGTCGATTGTTCCTTTAATAAATCCATTGTCCACTAGAAACTGAGATAGAGTTTCGTACCAAGCTCTTGGCGCTTGTTTGAGTCCATAAAGAGCTTTTCTTAATTTGAAAACTTTATCTGCTTGATCTTTGATTTCAAATCCGGGTGGTTGTTGAACATATACTTCTTCTTCACGAATTCCATTCAAAAATGCGCTTTTGACATCCATTTGATAAACTTTGAATTTCTTGTGAGCGGCAAAGGCAAGAAATAATCTAATTGCTTCTAATCTTGCGACTGGTGCATAGGTTTCATCAAAGTCTATGCCTTCTGCTTGAGAGTATCCTTTGGCTACAAGTCTGGCCTTGTTTCTGATGATATTCCCATCTTCATCAAGTTTATTTCTGAAGACCCATTTGGTTCCAATGATATTCACATGAGCTGGTCTATCCACCAATTCCCATACTTGATTTCTTTCGAATTCGTTGAGTTCTTCTTGCATAGCTAAGATCCAATCTGGGTCTTTCAATGCTTCTTCAATTTCTTTAGGTTCTCGATTGAGATAGAAAGCATGCAATCATTGCATCTAGTTGATGTCTTGTTCGAACTCCGACTTGTGTATCACCAATAACTTGTTTTTCAGGGTGATCTCTCATCCATTGATGTGTGTGAGTTTGTAATAACCGATTTGCATTTTGTTCAACTGTTTCTTGTAAATCGATTCTTGAACTTGTTCAAACTGGATCTCGAATGAAGTTGTTCAGGTTGAAGAGTGAATGGAAACCGAGGTTGATCTTGATCCGAACAACTGAGATTTGTAATCTACCAATGTCAATCGAATTTGGTTCTGGTATGATGGTAATCGAGATCGAGAAACCGGTTCGGTGTGTCTTCGATTGCTTCACCAGGAAGTTTGGTTCATCAAATACTACATGTATTGATTCTTCATGCTTGAGTGTCCTTTTATTTAGTACTCTAAAAGCTTTCTTCGACACTTGAATATCCTAGGAAAATTCCTTCATCGACTTTAAGGTGAAAAACATGAAGTTGATCTTTTCCATTATTGTGGATGAAACATTTGCTTCCAAAGGCATGAAAGTATGAAACATTTGGTTTTCTTCCATTCCAAATTTCATAAGGAGTCTTCTCATGTCTCTTGTTCATGAGAGCTCTGCTCGAGTGTAAAAATGTATGTATTAATCGTTACGCCCAATATCTTTCAGGTAGTTTAGCTTCACGGATCATGGTCCTCGAAGCCTTCTTTGAGTGTTCTGTTTCTTCTTTCAGCTACACCATTTTGTTGTGGTGTTCTGTGGTGACAAGTTGGTGTAACACACCATTTTCTTCACAAGTATTCAATAATCACATTGTTGAGGAATTCGGTTCCTTTATCGATCTTATCTTCACAACTGAAACTCCTTTTTGATTCTCAAGTCTCTTGAGAAGTTCGTGAGTTTCGCTTGGTTTCACTTTTCTTGGTTAGAAAGATTACCCAAGTGTATCTTGAAAAATCATCTACTACCACCAAAGTATATTTCTTTCCACCGATACTAATTGGTGTAATAGGTCCAAATAAATCCATGTGTAGCAATTCTAGATGTCGTGTTGTAGAATCTTCGAGACTTGGTCTTGAAACTTGCTTTAGTTTGTTTTCCTTGTTGGCATGCATCACATAAGTCATCCTTCTTATATGATATCTCCGTAGCCCAATGACTAGTCGCTTCTTAACAAGTGTGTTGATGTCATCAAAATTGAGATGACTCGAGTTTCTTGTGCCATAGCCAAGCTGATTTACGATTTGGTATGCACAAGTAGACATGTTTCAAAGAACGGCAGCTTGTCCAATCTACCACGTACATGTTTTCCTTTCTTCTTCCGGCTAGACAACTTGATAAGTCGATTCGGCCGATGACAACGCAGAAATCTTTATCAAAAGTGACTTTGTATCCCATATCACAAAATTGACTTGTGCTGAGTAGATTGTAGTGAAGTCCTTCTACATAGGATACATTCTTGATTGTGAGTCCATTTCTGATTAAGGTGCCATAACCTCTGGTGTATCCGGGTTTATCTTTACTTCCAAAATTGACTTTAGGTCCATCTTTTGCAATAAAATTACTAAGACAGTCCTTGCTCTTTGTCATGTGTCTAGAGCAACCACTGTCAAAGTACCAAATATCCTGCAACAAAAATTAAAAGGTTTTAGGTACCCAATTCAGTTTGGGTCCATGGGGGTCAGTTGTTAGTACAACACTGGGAATATATCCCTTGGGTATCCTTCGGATATTGTTGCACCTGTTTTCATATATATAAGCTACACTCCCATAATGTCTGTGTTTGGGTTGTATCTTATTTATATGATCTCTCGAATCTTTTGGTGAAATTTATTTCCACCATGCATTTTGTTGTTAAAGCTTGAATGATAACTATCATTCATTCATGCATCGAGGTCCGAATCGACCTTTGTATCGTGACTTATCTTTGAACCGAGATTAGTCCTCTGCTGAGTTTTGGACTGAGACTTGTGATAAGTTCTCTGTCTGGAATGATTGTTATTACCAGTTTTATTAACCAAATCAGTAAAATTCCAATCATCGTCAGTGGGGTATAGTCTTCCTTTCCCCCTAAATGTGTGAATCCTTGAATGACTAACATTCTTGGATTTACTTTGATTGTAATTTTTCTGGTTCCTGACTTCATTGGTTTTTGTGGATCTGGTAATTGATTTGCCTTTTCGGTTTCCATTAAATGCAACTGATCTACCATTTGACTTACTTTTGTTGGTAGATACAGTTGTCTTCTTAGGAAACTGATTTGTCCTTTGTGATATCTGGCTTTATTGGTTCAAAGAATTTTCTTAGTTTGTGGAAATTGCTCACCTACAAACTTAATACCGCTTTTGGTACTAGTCCAAGCAAGCGTTGCTAGTTCCATTCTTTGAAGATTCTTTGTGTATCAAATCCTAAACCAGCTTTTGTCTCCATATGGTTTTCCGATTTGAATCCAAGAATCGAACTTGATTGAGCAAATGATTCGATTCTTGCTCACGATGCTGTGATCGATGTCGAATCTTTTCTTTATCGATTTTAGTCGATTTCAATATTTTTAGTTCAGACTTCAATCTTTCAACTTCCAGAATTAGTCTTTCTTTTTCAGCTTTGATTGATTCATAACCAGCTTGAATAGTTACTAGCTGATTCATCAACTCGTCAAGCGTTTCCTCTAATTCTAGATTTTTTGGATTGGAGTCAGCAGTCGAGGAACATGCATTTATCATGGAAATCTGAGCTGAGGAGTATTTAGAATTAGATTCACATACCTCATTTTGATCTTCCATATGTGCCATTAAAGCTGTGTCATTTGATAGTCTTTCAGTACCAGCTTCATAGTCTGATTCATCTCCAGCAAGGAGTGCTCTTCTACCAACTCTTCTTGGTGGGGTCTTCTTGATCAGTTCTGGACACTCAGCTTTATAATGTCCAGGTTTCTTGCAGTTGAAACAGAGGTATTCATCATCTTTTCTTTTCTCAGGAGTTCTTTTGATAAATTTTTGAGTGACTGGATGTCCACTCTTCATCCTTCGAATTCTGTTCATCATCAGAGCCATTTGTTCTTCCATCACATCAAATTCATGAAGATTGCTAGATGAGTTTTCTTGAATGTCATTATTTCTTTCTTTGCAAGTGTCTTTGCGTTTGGGTTCTTCCAGAGCCTTGATTATTGCAACTGTGCTTGTGAAATCTTCACTGAATTCATAAGCTTTCAAATTTGAAAAGATTTTGAATGAATCTTCTACATCCAGCCTCCTGGATTCTTCCATAGCAGTGACCTTCATCTTCCAGCACATTGGTAAAGCCTTCAAGATTCTTGTGTTGATAACTTTCTTTGAGTATTCAATCTTGAGTAGATCTAGTTCATCCATGATAGCACTGAATCTTGTCTCCATTTGATCAATGGTTTCTCCAGATTTCATTTTGAAATTCTCAAATTTTTGCTTTGCAACAGAAATTTTATTTTCCTTGATTGAGTCTGTTCCTTCACAGACTAACTGGAGTTTGTCCCACATTTCCTTGGCGGTTGTGCAAGATTTCACTTTCAAGTACATGTTGCTATCAAGAGTTACGAGGATAAAGTCCATGGCCACATTGTTGAGATTATTTCGCTGCGATCATCACTGGTCCATTCCGATTTGGGTTTAGCAACTCGAACTTGTTCTCCACCAACAGTTTGCATGTGAGTGATCTTAATTGGTCCATCAGTGAGTACATCCATCATTTCATCATGAGTAGCTGCCAGGAATGCCTGCATACGACGTTTGTATTAAATCAAATCTGGTCCATGTTGCACATAAGCATTTGTCGGCATATTGATTGTTATCCATTGTGAGTGAGTGGGAGATTTAATTTAAAACTGAGCTTTCAACTGAGAACAACTAGAGGAGATATAGAGCAAATGATATCTTGTCAAAGAAACACTGCTCCGATACCAATTGTTGGTCCCTTGGAAAGGCTAACACAAGTTTAGAGGGGGTGAATAAACTTGTCCCTAAAACTGGATTTTAAACAACTTAAAAATTCAATTAAAACTTGTGTGGAGTTAAGTCGACAAAGCGAGATTAAGTCAAAGCGACTTAAGTCAAATCGAGTCAACCGGCAATGGATATGATTTTAGCCTTTTTCTTGATCTTGTTATTCATTATGAAAATCGTAGTGTTGTGAATGAATTCGTGAATATCAGTTGGGGGTGTGTAAGGTATAACAATCAAGTATCACAATGCTATAAATAAATCTTTGAGTAAGTAAGTAAATGCGTAAAGTAAATAAGGCGTAAATTATAGAGGTTCCAGGTGGTGTAATCTCGTCAATCCTCTCTCCCTGTGGTGCGGAGGAAAATTCCACTAGAACTTCTTGAGGTGCACTGTTACAAAAAGTCCTAAACAATAGTCCTTGGCTAATCCCTAGCGTCACTATCTAAACAATTGTAGAACAGGTAGAATGGCTGCTCTCCAAATGCTTGAACAACTGGTCCTTGGAGGGTACACGTATGCCTCTTCACCAGCTACCACCACAAACACAGTCTACCCGACTGCTTGTCACAACTGCCCTTGGCGAAACCTTCTGGTTTGCTTCACGAGCCTAAAACCTTTGATGTGAAATCAAAGTTGGGTGAGAATCAAATAAATTGATTCTTGTTTGTGGTTCTTCAAAGTGTTGGATCCTTGATAGATTCTTTGTAGCTTGAACACTTGAAGAAATACTAGATATGATCTTTGTTAAAGTTCAGAGATGATAGCAATTCGAATAAGATGATTAATGCATAAACTTGCTCGTTAAATCTTGTGAATCTCTCTGTTCTTGGGTGCAAAGTCCTCTATTTATAGTATAAGGACCAACGTTCATCTGGCTTAGATTCGAATTGTATCAGTGTCTCTTTCTGCAACGGATATATTTTCTGACCGTTCTGCAGTGTCAGTAACTCATCCAATGAAATTGTTTCCTTTTCAACGTTCCACTGTACTTTCAGTTGTTGGATGACTGACTTATAAAACTGAGTTTCCTTATCAGTTTTATCCTGAGTTTTCACTTGTCAGTTTTCTAACTGACTTGGAGCATTAACTGAAATTTTACTCTTCTTCAAATATCAGTACTCCAGTTTTCATCTGATCATTATTGACTTAATCAGAGTACACCATGACTCATTATCAACTAAGAATTCATTGTCCTTATGATTCTTAGGTCTTCATACAAGATCCATAAAGTCAGTTCAGGTCACCACAATCTTGCCTGAAGTCCAACTTTACAGTCTCGACTTGTAATCTTCATAACGCGAGTTTGAACCTCGTTCTTCATTCTTCAATAAGCGAGTCTGTGACCTCGGTTCTTCAATCTTCTAGATAAGCCAACCGAGTCTGTAACTCTCAGCGAACTTACCTTCTTCAGTTTCACGTAGGTGTGCTCTGAGTCAGTTTGCTTGTATTGGTAGTTTCCAGTTTTCTAAATGATTTCCAGCTTTTCAGTTTTACAACACGCTAATTATTACAGTGCTTGTCTGATGTAACCTATACAATTATCAGACTCTAGTAAGACTTATACATTCAGTTCTAGACATCTTTTAGCTTTTCACTATAACAGCTGGCTTCAGCACTTCATCAATGGGGTTAAGATAATACTTTGAACAAGTTAGATGAATTATCATCAAAACATAAATTTTATTTCCAACACAACCTATTTATTTCGCTTGACAAAGACGGTCTATGACCAACATAGGATACGAGAAAAGAAAGACACACTCAAACATATAAACAAATAACACGTAAACAAATAACGTAATTAACTGCCCAATTATAACCGTAATCATTTGGATCTAGACAATTTATATAACAACCAGACTTATCAACTATTAATCCGTTCATATCTGTTTATATTGGCTACGGGAGTCATCCTCTAAAACTTGACGTAGCACCGGTAGGTCACTAGATCACTGTGATATTGTTACGCGACTTCGCCTTTTAAGTGCCTCCATCTCATATAACTCACACGCTTACGACTCTAAGGATGCCGATATTAATCGTACACCTCGTCTAGGCAACATTCCGATGGTTAGGCGTACTTCCTAAACGATCACTCAAACTCTCGTCCAACTAGCAAGTACCAAGTTATGATCTCATGCTAGTTTACGATCTACGTATAAACAAGGTGCGCGCAATTCCCTAATATAAACCTACCTAGATAACGCTGAACGTCCGTGAAGATCAATTCATAAGCCCACCTAAGAGTTTTATATTGGTATTTCCTTTTTACACGTTTTAATTAAATTAAGCGAGTAACGTAGCCATAGCCATACCTACTGAGATAACAGATTCAATTAAGCTAATCTAATCATAAAGACGTGACTGATTAACGGATGAAGTAGGGTCAGAGGCTCTCGGTCGACCGATGCATAGGCTCGGTCGACCGAGTGACACCACTCAGTCACCCGAGTGCTCTGCTCCCCAGATTACACCCCTGAATATATTTCTCCGCGTTTCTCATACAAATCGGATTAAATAGTGATTCGTCAGGCAATCATATAAACTAATCTAAATACACGTATCAAACACATAGATTCATCCATAGATGTTAGGAAGAGGACGTAGGGTATGAGATCCGCATAGACAAGGCATCAACACCTCCCTAACGTCATAGCCTAGATCTACATCATCTAGCTATGAATAACTACTCAAACAATTAAAGCATAATTGGGAAATTAATTACTAAAAGAAAAGGAAAATAAACTAGGGCTTACATGTTGCAACCCTAGCTCTTCCACACGCCTAAAGAACCCTTATTTGCTTGTACGTATATATGAATGAATGAATTGGTATATATGTCTTAAAAAATACAAAGGACTTGTGTTTATATAGAGCTACAGCCGACTTAAGAAGACCGACTTAAATGTGGAGAACACTAAACCCTAACCGCCTCAATCAATGTGCCGGACTTCTGCTGGACTTCAGGCCCACTCGGTCGACCGAATGCATAGGCTCGGTCGACCGAGCCTTGTATCTTTTTGGGCTTCCTTCTTGCTTCGTCTTGCGCTCTCTGAACTTGTCTGCAATTAAAGCTTCTCCTAAGTCCATCCTTGCACTCCCAAATGAGTTACTACAAATATAGCATAAAATACAGTCTGTAACAGCAAATAATATAATAAAACCTCTAAATACATAATAACGAATCGTAACTCTCGGCATATACAAATTAAGAGTATTACGACTTATTATTACTCTACTATAGCTCTTTTAAATTAGAATTGGGGATAAAGATCATAGAATGACGGGCACAAAATGACCGTTATCAACTACCCCCCACTTAGCCTTTGATCGTCCCGATCAAAATATCAATAAGTCATTCCTCATACAAACATTTTCCAATGGTCACATTATACTAACACAAGAAACTCGAATCAACTCATACCATTTATGCTCATAAGATATTCATTATTCACTATTCGTTTTGAATCGAAGTGATGTGTGCATGTGCATTAGTTTTATACAATCGTGGCAAGATCAGAGTTTATGCCGACTTCGTAGTCTTAACCTACCAACTTCAGTATTCCCACTTCTTAAGCCTTTTAATTGTTGAAGCACTAGAATAATAAGCAAGAGCGTATCTAACGGGTTTTTGGACTTGGAGACCGAGAAAAATACTCAAAGCCTCTATAGAAGTAAAAAAAAGTTTCAATTTTCCATATCTTCGAATACTACTAATCTCAAGGGAGAAAACTTTTTCGTATCCCCCTTATCTTAGATCAAATATTACCACAAGCGCAAGGCTACTTTGGTAACTTACTACAAGCCCAGTGTTTAACGTTTTGTTAAAACATAGGTACGTCTCAAGCTTATTACTCAGCTTTTGTGGCTAAAATTTTAGGAACACATCAGATGATAAATTTGACACTAGGTAAGCATAACCAATTATCTATGCAATGTACACATAATTTTTTCATTTTTATAATAAGTGTAGTACAACTCGATTCATTTATCGAATAATTGAATAATAAACAACTACTCGCAACGGAAAGTATGAATATCATTAAGTTTACTAATCAATAAATCGCAGAAGTATAAAGTGATAACGTACTCATGAAATATGGTTCCTTCCTTATTAAATACAATATACGGGACTCACAAAAGTAAATGTGATTCTAAGTGTAAAAGTTACTCATTTATTATATTATTTGATATATATATATATATATAGATCCTTATTCGAGCAAGCTAAGTGACTCGTACCCCCCACTTAAACCATGCATTGTCCTCAATGTATAAAAATCGGAAAAAGAAAAAACTAAGAAAAGGAACTTAGCTCTGGATAAGCGTGGAAGTTAAACAAGTCCTTGGAAATTCGGCAAAGTCAAACAGGCACAGGCATTGGCCGCTAGCAAGTCAGAAGAATAATCACTGCAACATACATCTTGAACAAAGCTCGAAACTCGTTACAGGATTAGTCCAAATAGTAATAATCAGAAAAAGGGACCGTAAAAGAGATAACTAATTCCTTAAACATTTTCAAGTCCATAAATTCATGATTACATGTCAATATTTTTCAGCAAGTCCAAAACATTACACGAGTTCAAATTTAGGAAGTAGTGCAACCTACTCTATATAACACGACACACTAGTAGAAACCAGTCAACATAAAAAAGCGTTAATCATAGGAAATGCAAATACGGAAATACAAATGCTTAATCCCAAAATCCTGAAGCGTTGGGATCATAAGGCCCATAAATAGGATTGATTGGTGCTAGTTGCAAATTGTTCGGCCGGCTTTACAAGATCGCCCTCGGGCTCCCCTGCTTGTGCTTGATCGTGGCCGTGAACGATAGGTGGTGCGACAGAATTTAAAGATAAGATAGGCATTGGCCCCACATAGGAATCGGTGCCTAACACTGGGCACTCGGCTCCCTCATAGAATGTAGTAATCAGCGAACCAAAAGGTAAGGTATGCCGAGGCTTGAGAGCATCGTCTGTCATTTCTTTGCGTATCAATGCCCCCACGTTCACGGGCCATCCCATGTATAACCAATAAAGCAGGGTGGCATGGGCATAATAGACCGTAGATACATGCTTGGCCGGAAAGTGATTAGAACGGATAAGCCGATGAAGGCATTTATCCTCCCATCTCCTGAAATCTGGTTCCGCAAATGTGCGGGCAACCTCTCCTATAGTCCATTCTATCCCCAGATAGCCACCAACTTCCTCCAACCAAGCGTCGGACCCGTCAAATGTCACCATATACTCTGGCCCGTCCTCCGAGATATCCAGACCAAAATAAGCATTAAACGTTCCCGGAGAAATTACAATCGGTTGTCCCGGATTTATCTAATGCGAATAAACAAGTAATAATATTTATAAACCGGTTAACCTCAAGTATAGGAGGATCAGAGTAATCTGAGGTTAATGCCGGGTCGATCCTACGGGAACTAGGCGAATGTTAACCCTAGCTTTTGTTTTTAATTAATTTATTGTCACGATTATTAACCTAACGAATAACTAACTAAATAAATATGCAGAAAGTAACTAGACAGAGGAGATTAATCCAATGCTAGGAGAGAGATTTGAAAGCGATAAAGTAAACTAAGAGTGCAGGAAAATAGATTAACTAATCTAAACTAAGCTATGAGGGTTGTAAATCAAGTTTATAAAAAGACAAGCGAGGGTGATCCACCTATCAACATGCATTGATCTCCTATCTCGATTCTACGTGGTATTTAATCAAAGTTGTGATTTACCTTACACGAACATGAACTCCTAATTCCTTGGGCAATTCATCTATTAACCTAGTATCTTCCAATACCAAATTAACACGTTAAAGAGATCAAAGGTGCCAACTTTTACGTTAACGATCTAGTTTTCAGACTTACTAACTTCCGTTAATGTAAATCTAATGAACTATTCTTATCTATGGTGATCTATGCTATCCAAGATTTCCATCAAACAATAACACATCAAGCACACAACATATCTTCCAATATAATTGCGTTAAAACAAGAATATGCATAGATAAGAAACAACCGTAATAAATACTCACAGTAGAAGTCGAAATAAAGAGATCAATTCACGTTGATGGCTTCACAACTCTCGTTTGATGGAGGTTTTAGCCTCTCGAACATCCTCAAGAACTCGTAAAAGCGAGAAAAGTAACATAGAACTAACCTACTTTGATCGAACTTAAAATTGCATAAAACTGGAAATAAAAAGTGTAAAATCGCAGCCAAGGCCGCCCCTAGGGTTTAGGGTTTTAAGATTGTAAAAACTCGTGTCGTCATGTGTGAAAATAAGCCAGTATTTATAGAGATTTGAGGCGGTTTCACTAAGTCGGCGGACGGACGCCCGTCCACTTCATTGGGACGCCGTCCGATTACGAACTCCCTCACCGCTCGTTCAAACTCCGTTGAGACTCTCAGTATCAAAATTGTCTCCATGGACGCCCGTCCGATATTTTAACTAATTTCGTTCACCATGGATTGCATGGACGAACGTTCAGGATGACTTGAATGCGATTTTTGCATCTTTATCTCTTTTCTTCAATCCACTTCATCATTATCTCTTCTTAAATCTCTATAGCTCGAGTTTTAACCCTTTTGATCATCATTTGAGCACATTGAACATACCTATAATACATGGAAAACATCGCAAAACTGTAATAAAGTCCAATTAATTATAATTCATGATGAAAACACATAATTTATTCAATATTGCGAGTAAGTCCTTAAAAACCTAGTATGCTCGATATTTCCATATGAGGGCCATTTATTATGAAATCAAACCAATTAAGGGGAAAAATATCGTAAAATATATCATAATAAAACATAGATTTTCACCCTTAACAACTCCCCCACACTTAAACTTTGCTCGTCCCGAGCAAAACAAAACTAAAATTTAGGCTCGAGAAAGAAAGAAAACAGCATCCAAACAAGTACGACATATATTCAATAACTTAGGTGTTCACCATCGTGTAAGTGCATAGCCATAGAAAACTTCCACTAAAACCAAACTTGAATAACTCAAAGCAAAACTAGCTAATACCCCCTCGTAGAATAGTAATAAATGACACTCATAAGGTGCACCCTACAAACGTGACATATCCCGAGAAAGATGATCGAATATATCTAGGGCCTTTCTGAAATACTCAGAGGATAATCCCTACACCATATCTATCGGTTTATACTGGGGATAAGATTAACGAGAACTAAGCCCTATTCATTTCGTAACCATTTCTTAGTTGATTTAGCTATTTCACTTTAAACACACGTTAGAAGAAGCTATTGCCCTCATAGCGAGAATAGGACATTTCGAGATAATACCCTACCTTACTCCAATCATACGGCAGTTTTTTTCCTAAGCGCCGCCGTGAGCTTTTAGTCATCATAGTGGTATAGGACATACGTGGTATACCCTACCTCACTCAAATCATCGACTAGCTTCCGACACACCCATTTTAACTAACTATTAACTTGTCTTTTTTAATTGACATTAGTCCCGTGCTACTTATCACATTCAAACGTCTAGATATTCACGATTATATCGTACTTGGAACTAAATACAAACTATCATAAATCTCACGATATGCACGTAGCAGCACTCACGCACATGACTTAAAAGATAATCAAAATTACTTGATCCACAACGGGTATAACTTAATAAAAATAGCTCATCATTCACTATGGCTCGTGAAATGTAAATCTTGGTGAAACAACTAACTTATCAAACATATGAAATATCGCATAGATGATTGCAAAATAACGAACTTCACGTCGAATTGCCTACTCGGGACAAAACAAAAACACAAGTATAGGAAAATTTTGAAAATTTGCTGAAAATTGAGCATAATTTTGCATAATAAACAAACTAACGTAGTAATTAAACGTATATGCATTCGAACTATCCCCTTCCCCACACTTAAAAACTCAACATGTCCGCATGTTGTGCGTAAAGGAAAATGAGAAGAACTTATTTGGATTCGCGTAGAAAACCGAGCCGTTGGTGAAATTTGGAGCATGAAAGGGCCAACGCTCGCAACAAGCGTGGAAAAAAAACGTCCAGACGTAACTCAACGAGTACTCGACAAAAACCACCTCTGCAACACTCGAGAAGACAGAAAACTCGGGGGAAACGGGGTATAATATGGCAGTAGAGATAATAATGCACACGGATGAAAAAGATACGACCATCAAATAAATATGTCAACACAAGTCACAGAACGAGCAACCAGAAAGTATATGAACCATGAATAGCAACCAAAAGGAAAGTAACAAAATGTATAGGTACAGCCAAATCGAATGAAATGTATCTAAAAGTGCAACAACCAGAAAGATGTAAAGCAAATAAAAATCAAGGTAGCCCCGGAGTCGTCTCAGCAACAGGAGCATCAACATGGGGAGGATCCGAGGTAGAGTGCAACAACAAAGTGGACGGCGCCGGTGTAGGCTCAGTGCGTAGTGGATGCGATGAGAGGCTCTACCGGGGGCTCATCCTCCTCATCTGACTCGGGCCTCCCCTCCATCTTGACCACCTCAGCTATCACCCTCTCTATCTGCTCGGAGAAGACGTAATCCATATTACTCGCATTGAATACCCTCCGATCCCTCGGTTGCCTCCCATCAACCATACACTCCAAAACCGATAAGATATTATCCTGGCCATCCCGGATATCACTCAACATCGCCGCAAACTATGAGCCATACTATGCCGAGTAATCTTGGAAGAAGATAAAACGAAAGAATCGAGGCTTGAGGCGGTGCCGATGTGGAACCAGGCTCGTAAACGGGAACAAACCTTTCTCTCTACGAATAGGGGTAACTCTTAGTCTCGTGGTCGATGTATACTCACCACCCCAAAGATCTAAACATAAGCGATGTATCAAATGAGGCACTATCAAACTCCGGGTAGAGATACCTTCTGGTTGGCCAAACGTCATCAAACAAAGCTTGCCCAACATCAACATTCAACCCGAAAACCAACGATACAACATCCCAAGATCGCCGATAGAAATGTGTGAGATTATTCTTGGGAATCAACCGACTCTGGATAAACCGACGGTATACTCGCCAATCCTCGGCCCAAGTCGTGGTGATTAACTCCTTCCTATCACCATTCGGTCTCAACACCCATGCCACGTCGGACAAACCTTCAATCGCAACTCCTCCATCGGATCCTTACCTCCTCATTCGCGCCTAGCGATCTCCTCCTTGTAATCCAAACCACTAAACGCCGGCAACTTATATTTCGGTTGATCACCTTGGCGGAAAAAGGCACCTTGACACCTCGAACCATCACAAAACCGCCATCCAAATCCTCGTAGCAGTTCGCATATAGAACTCTCGCACTATGGAATCATTGACCGGGTTAGGAGGAATCTTCATTAACTCATCCCACTTCCGGCCTTTAGCATCTTCACGAAGGCCGGATCAACTTGTTGTGTCTTGACCTCTCTGTCAAAAATCATACTCCGAGTCACATAATCCTTAGTGTAGGCACTATGGGCACGGGATTGACGAATCGACGGGCATAGCAAAGAGAGCAAGATCTTAGCTTTCTTCTTAGGGGGTGCACGTGTAGCTTCGGTTTCAGCCTCCTCCCCAACGACATTCTCAGTACCAACCTCAGCTCTAGAAGATTCACCACCCCGAGTGCCTCGAGTCATTCTTACGAGAGGGACCTCATCATCGTCCTCGGTTTCAGAATTTGAAGAGGATTCATCTCTTAAGTCGGTCCTAAGTGGCTGAGATGCCCTAGGGGGTTGCTCTCGAAAGACTACTCCTCTGTTAGGGTCTAATTCCGATGGATCAAACTCAGTACGTTGCCGCTTACCTTTCTCTCTGGCCAAACCTTTACCATAACGCTTCACGATCTCCTTTCTACGCACCATTGTCCAATGATAACTAACCTAAACCATTCACACAAATGGTTACCCGTTTATCGTCCAAATCGGGATTTCAATTCAACAATACCAACCCATCCACCACAACCAACATCACCATACCATCACAACACCAAAACAAGAAGAAAACAGCAACAAAATAAGAGAAATTTCAAGAGAATGAGCCGACTCAAAGATCGAACCCACAAAAACGTGAAAGGAGTCAAGAAAAGTTGCTATAGACTTACCAAATGCTATGTAAGGATGATGATCGAATGGATTTGAAGCCCAGAAACACCAAGATTGGCACCCAAAATCGGAAATTTTGTCCAAATTGCCGCAATGAAAAATCTCTGATTCTTCAAATTCCGTTGATTGTTGGAGGAATGGACTAGATAAATGAAAAGAAGGTGCAAGGAGCGTTCTTTTGCAACAAGAATCGCCAAATTTGGTTTAGAAACGAAGATTTGAGGTTTGGAGGAGGGGAAGAGTCGGGTTCTCCTTTTGAAAATCACAGAAAATGAGGGTTCACGCCTAGAGCTGGTATATATAGGCCTGGAACGGACGCTCGTCCATCCTTACGGACGGGCGTCCACTTGTAATCAAGATGAATCGGACGGGCGCCCATAATTTTAGACGCCGTCCATGGGCATTTTTTACATTCAGGATAGGAGGAATTTCGCAGACGAAGGCCACCATTTTGGAATAACGTCCATAAAAACAAGCACTGGACGGGCGCCCATTTGAATGAACGGGCGCCCACGAGAGGAGTGATAAAATCAAAGCGATTCACACATAAGCTAATTAAAATTGAAGTGCAATTCTTATTAAAGTCAAATAAAATTCAAAAGTACAATGATGAAATATTAAAGACCTAAAATAGCTTAGAAGGACTAAAAACATAACTAAAAGCAGTGGGTTGCCTCCCACTAAGCGCTTGTTTTACGTCGGGCTCTCGATTTAAAACCAAACTAACTAAGAACTCACTAGTCTGCGTGAGATTTCATCCCAATCCACTACGCGAATGAGACGTCGAAGCATGTCGACATTTGGAGGAAAGTCGTACTCATCTTGCAAACACCAATCCTCACCGGCTACCTCAACACCTCTCGAAATGCTCACCTGCAAAGACTAGTGCCAAATCCACAAGATAGGATCATTAAGGATCGTGTAGGGACGTCCTATGGCCTCCTGCAACTCCTCAGTCGTGAAATCGCTGCCTCCCGAACAAGGTGGAACTATTATAACGTACGTGATGGTCTTAACCTGAGTGCTAATGTCAAAATCTACATGAAGGACTATAGTGCCGCCCGGTCCATCATCATCGTGATCGGCGGGATCCGACTAATGAGAGGGAACTCCTCAGGAAGAACTCCGTAATCCATACCTAAAAGCACACTAACTGACAGATAACAATAGAACAACTTAGTTAGCTATAACTGAATCAAACTAAAACTTAAATAAATAAAACACTAAAAGCGTGAACAGAACCTAGCTAATATAATAAGGGATATCTAGGATGCCTCCTAGTAGCGCTTTTGGTTAATGTCGTTAGCTCGACACAGCCTAAGCTCAGCCTGGATCAGGCCATTTGACTTTTCTGCCAGCCATTACTTCGTGTACGCTTTGATCAGCAGTGTGGCTGCAGAAACAGCATTTCACACATGGGGGAAAAGTTTTAATAGCCCTCCACATACGCTTGAACCTCCCCATGGTTGACCTCTTCATACTCTCCGTCCTCTGATGACGCTTCAGCTGTCGCTCCCTTTCAAACTCCTCCATATCAGCACTACCGGCTAGAACTTCTTCAGAAAGATCACTACCGTCATCCTCGGAGAACAAGTTGGGTGATAACTCGTCAAATTCTTCGACTCGAGTAACACCACATCCGAGAATATCGAGAAATTTAACAATCAAAGATGTCTCTTTAGGTTCACCGATATAGTGTTTGCACCTTTGACCGTTGACTCGAAACGGATCACCACTATAACCACGAAGTTCTAGAACGCCTCCCGGAATGATTTGGAGAATCTCGAAAGGGCCGGACCAACGAGTCCTCAACTTTCCAGGAAACAAATGTAACCTAGAATTGTAGAGGAGAACTTGCTCGCCGACTCTGAATTCTCGCTTCTTAATTTTCGCATCATGGAGCAGTTTCATCTTATCTTTGCTGATCCTGGCACTTTCATAGGCCTGGAGTCTGAACTCGTCCAGCTCATGTAACTGCTGTAGTCGATGTTTCCCACAAGATTGGGAATCAAAGTTCAGAAACTTTGTAGCCCAATACGCTCTATGCTCTAACTCGACAGGCAGATGACACGGTTTCCCGTAGACCATTTGATATGGTGATGTACCCATAGGAGTTTTATAGGCGGTCCTATAAGCCCATAAGACATCATCCAACTTCAGACTCGATCCTTTGCGATGGATTCTCATTTTCTCCAGATCTTTTAATGCTTTGGTTGCTTCGCTCAACCTGACCGCTAGTCATCGGATGGTATGGGGTGCCGGTCTTATGGCGTACACCATACTTTTCGAGAACTTTTTCTAGAGGTCGGTTGCAAAAATGCGTTCCTTCATCACTGATCAAGGCTCGAGGACACCCAAATCTCACAAAGATATTCTTTTTTAGGAACTTCATGACCGTTTTATGATCATTGTGAGGAGTGGCTACCGCTCTCCACCATTTCGAAACATAGTCGACTTGAGACCAAGATGTATTTGTTACCGCAAGATGATGGGAAAGGTCCCATAAAATCGATACCCCATACATCAAAGACTTCGCACTCTAAGATGGGTTTCAAAGGCATGTCAAAACGCCTTGTTAGAGTTCCGGTTCTTTGACACCTATCGCAAGCTTTGCGAAAGCTTCGTGTCCTTAAAGATCGTAGGCCAATAGAAACCGGATGGAAGATCTTCGCAACCGCTTTTCCAAGGACCAAAGTGACCACTGTGGGTCCACTATGGCATTGCTCGATAATCTCTCGTTGCTCGATTCGAACGCATCTCCTAAGCAACCCATCCTTGCGGATCTTGAACAAATAAGGTTCATCCCAAACGAATATTTCATATCGAGAGAAGAACTTCTTCTTCTCCCGATACGACATCTCGGGTCAAGGTAGCGGGCATGAAGGTAATTCACAATGGACGAATACCATGGAACATCGGAGAGCGCCATCGATCAACATGATGTTTTCGCAGGAAAGTAAAGATCTATATCTTCAGGATCACCCTTTTCCTCACTTATCATCCTAGAGACATGATCCGCCACTACGTTCTCACTGCCCTTCTTATCTTTGATTTGAACGTCAAATTCTTGGAGGGTCAGTATCCAACGCAGTAAGCGCGGTTTAGCTTCCTTTTTGGTCATGAGATAACGCAAGGCAGCGTGGTCAGTCCACACGATCACTTGAGCACCTAGCAAGTAACTACGGAACTTGTCCATAGCAAACACTACGGCCAATAATTCCTTTTCGGTAGTCGTATAGTTAACTTGCGAAGGATTCAACGTGTGGCTGGCGTAGTAGATAGGCTGGAACTTTCCTTCGATGCGCGTTGTTCTAAGATCGCACTAACAAGCATAGTTGGATGCATCGCATTATAAGTTCAAAGGGCAAGTTCGATCTGGCGATATAAGAATTGGGCAGAGATCACCTACTCTTAAAGCTCTTCAAACGCGCTTGCAATTCTCATCAAAATCAAAGGTAACGTCTTCTTTGAGTAAAGTAGACAGGGGTTTGGCAATCTTTGAAAAGTCCTGGATGAACCTCCTATAGAAGCCGACATGTCCGAGAAAACCTCGGACTTCCCGAACATTCTTAGGATAACTCATCTTCTCAATAGCTTCTACCTTGGCCCTATCTACTTCTATACCTTTGGCGGACACTTTGTGGCCAAGGACTATACCTTCATCTACCATGAAATGGCATTTCTCCCAATTAAGCACTAAGTCCTTTTCCACACATCTAGACAACACATGATCAAGATTATCGAGGCAATCATCGAAGGATTGACCAAAGACCGAGAAATCATCCATAAAAATCTCCATACACTTTTCAACCAGCCCGTCAAAGATTGCCATCATACACCTTTGAAAGGTGGTGGGGCATTACTGAGACCAAATGGCATCCGCTGTAGGCAAATGTACCATAGGGGCGGTGAAGGTGGTCTTCTCTTGGTCAACAGGATCGATGGGTATCCGGAAATATCCACGAATATCCATCCAGAAGCGAGAGAATGCGTGCCCCGCCAGGCACTCAAGCATCCGGTCAATGAATGGAAGGGAAAATGATCTTTCAAAGTGTGACCTCATTGAGTTTTCTATAGTCAATACAGACCGATAGCCTCGTGACGAGCCTCAATGCTATCTCCTCTCCCTTCTCATTTTTTTCAATCGTAATTCCACCCTTTTTGGGAACCACTTGAGTTGGGGACACCCACTCACTTGCCTCTGCAATGGCGTATATGATACCCATATCTAGAAGCTTGATAATTTCCTTCTTGACTACCTCTTGCATGTGAGGGTTGAGTCTTCTCGAGGTCAGTCTAACTCGTTTTGCACCCTCCTCGCCTTGATCTTGTGCATACAGATGTCGGGAGATATCCTCGGATGTCTCCCACCGCCATCCAAAGGCTTTTTCATTTTTGCGCAAGACGTTTAATGAGCTTTAGCTCTTCTATACGAGATAGCTTGGCGAGAGATGATCAAGGAAGCTTGTCACCCTCTCTTAAAAACACATACTTAAGATGTTTAGGTAACGGCTTGAGCACCAAATCTACGGGAGGATCCTCCGGACTTGATTTAAGATCACCACTCTTCAACTCAACATCGTTTGAGCTTACTTAGTGGTCCCATCGCCAAGGCTTCTTCTCTTAGCTCATCCTCGAAATCACCGCTAAATGGTCTAGATTGACCACACCATGACTATTCAAACTTATCAATTAGTCGCTCATATTCTCGATTCTGACCATGACTTGCTTATCCATGAAGTCGTCGAAATCATCGTAAGTCTCCTCAACGGAAAAGCCGGTTGGAGCTCCGAAGGTGCATTGATAGATTTTGATACACTATAGCTCACCTCCTGGTCACCAACCCGAATGGTCACATGCCCACCATCACAATCGATGAGGGCTCTAGTGTAGATAGAAAAGGCCTTCCAAGAATTAACGGAACATTTTCACTTCTCTCAATATCTAAAACGCGTACAGACCAACTGGAAAGGTAAACCTATCTATTTGAACTAATACATCCTTTAAGATCCTCGAGGCTTTCTTAGAAGATCGATCGTAACCGCAAGTTCATGGTCGTGGGTTCTAGAAGGCTTTGTAAACCCAATTTGCTTGCACACGAGACAATGGCATCAAGCTGATAGACGCGCCCAGGTCACATAAGGAATTTGGGAAGACTAGGCCTCCCATCTGCAATGTGAGCACAAATTTCCCTGGGTCGCTTCTCTTGATTGGTAAGCTTTCATTATTGACCAGAGAACATTCCTTACCAACCGCTTGGTCCATTCCTGCTAACTTCTTCTTGGAAGATACAACATCCTTGATGAACTTTGTATACTTAGGCATCTCGACCAAGACCTCGGATAATGGCAGATTTACCTGAGTATTTTTCAGAAGGTTGAGCACCTTCTCGTACTTTTGTCTTCAACCAATGGAATGTTGCTCTTCCTCGGTGGAAACGGAAGCTTCTTCAGATCACTCTCGGAAAAGACTCTCTTTGAGGATGCGCTGATAGCTTTGTCTTCCAAATCCTTCCACCGAACCGTCTTTTCAGAGGCTTTCGTAGTCAGGGGATCAGCCACCTGACTTTCTTTCCCTTTTCGATCCTCAGAGGGTCACCGCCTTGAGGATTTGCAACTTGTTCAGTCCTCAGGGGAACAGCCACCTGAGGATTTGCAACCTTTTCACCTATCAGGGGATCAGCCACCTGAGTACTTGCTTGCAGCCAAGGGGATGATGGGTGCTCAACTTCCCCTCCTGCCTTATCAATGGCAGGAGGGGCTAGTGGTTTCCCTGGAAACCAGGGGGACCACTCAGCTGTGTACCACTTCTTAAACTCATTGTACTGGCCTCCTCTTGTCCATAATGCGTTGTTGGTACGAGGTCAGTACATTGGCTGCTGCTCAAATCGGCCTGAGCAACATGACCACCCTTAGGATTTTTCTCGGTAAAACTGGGCAGATGCCCAGGGGGTCTTGATGCTAATTGCTCAGCCAGCTGCCCAATCTGTCTCTCAAGATTTTTATTGGTACTCATTAGGAGCTGAATATTCTTGTTTTGCTCTTCTTTGAATGAGTTCCATTCAGCCTTAAGGTCATTTGAATTCGAGGGACTTTGAGAGTGCTGGAAGTTTGAAGAGTATGGCTGGCTGGGCCGATTTTGAAAATTGGAATTGGAATTAGAAGGCCAATTCGATTGAACCTTGTGTCCTGTTTGGAAAAATTAGAGTTTTGGTTTTGAGCGGAAGCAAGGTTCTTATTGAAACCTGAATTCGAATTAAAACTCGAATTCGGATTAAAATTGGAAGCTTGATTGAACCCTTGGTTCTGGAATTGATTCTGGCCAGATGGTTGATTAAATCTTTGGGTGTTCTGGCCATAGAACGCATTTACTTCAAAGATTCTCGCCCATTCATAGGATGTAACTGGAAGTATGCCCCATATTATCGCAGTTTTTGGCATTGGACCTGAGTGTACTGTCCATCTACATGGACAGTATTGACTTGGTATGAAGAATTGGGGTTTAATTGACATTGGCCATTTACGTGACGGTCGGACAAAGAAGATTTCGCAATACGTAACACGAGGGTTCGGAAACGAAGGAGTCCGATTAGTAGGATTTGGAGTTTGAGGATTGGCCATCCGCCTCTGCAAGATGGCAATCGGACTTTGAACATTTACTTCCTCCACTTTAGGAGGAGGAGGAGCTTGAATTGCACGATAGGATGGGGCATAGTTATATTTGGCAATGTCTTGAACAATGCCCATCCTTCGCCTGAGAGTCTTCTTAAACGCCCCGCCAGATGAACTATTGACCATGCCCTTAGTGAGCTCGGTCAATCCGCTAAAGAAAGTAATGACTAACCTCTCCAAAGGCAAGCCATGATGGGGCACTTTCTAAGAAGAGATTTATACCTCCTCCAGGCCTCGAAAAGCGATTCATTTTCCTTACGAGAAAATGTGAAAATTTCATTTAAGCAATGGGCCGTCTTAGAGGGTGGAAAATATTGACTCAAAAACTCCTTCTCGAGTCCAGCCCATGTAGTGATGGATTCGGGGGGAAGAGAGTGATACCATTCCTTCGCCTCCCCTTTTAAGGAAAAAGGAAAAAGTTTGAGCTTGATAGCATCCTCACTTACACCTTGGATGCGAGTAGTACCGCATATCTCTAAGAACGTGTGTAAGTGGGTATGCGGATTTTCTGATTGGTAGCCGTAAAAAATTGATGCATGCTGCATCATCTGGATAAGCCCTGGCTTGAGCTCGAAGGTTTGAGCAGTAATGGCGGGCAAGACTATAGCCGGGTTGACAGTGACTGCACCAGGCATGGCGTAGTCTGCCAACGTACGTCGATCCTCTGCTGCCATTATTACTATTTCTTCGATTTCTTCTATCAACTTTTGTTCAATTTCTTGGTTGGCTGAGCTTTCTTCGTCCGAAGGATCGGTGAAACGAAGTTTCCGCCTGTTGGGTCTGACTATGGTCCGCTCGAGGTCAGGTGTAAAGAGTAATGGCCCTTTCTGACTTCGAGTTTGCATAAACCGAAACCCAACTCTATTGAACAAACCTGAAAACTACGAAATTAAAAACTTAAACTACGAAAAGGGAACCTAAGAATCTATCTAAAAGGTTTGAAAACTAGAACTATTATCAAGACCTAGGGAAAAAGAAAGAAAGAGGAAAAGAGCAGACGGACGGGCGTCCAAAAATATGGACGAGCATCTGCCTGGTTTTCAGAACGGACGGGCGTTCAACGTATGAACGCTCGTCTGATTTTTCAGAATTTTTGGACGGGCGTCCAAATATATGAACGCTCGTCTGGAGGTCAAGAATTGATACAGGATTGAAATTTTACAGTGGACGGGCGTTCATAGGTATGGACGCTCGTTCATATGCAAAATTTCCCAGAATGTAAACGATTTCCAAAGCGAGAGAAATAACGTAAAACAGAGCAGGAAAAACAAAGGAAAAAGAACTAATCACAAGACAAGAACTTTAACCCTAATCCTAAACACTAAATTCCTAACTACTTAAAGGTTAAATCCTCTAGAAATCGACCTAAAAACAAGGATTAAAACGCAGAAAATAGAAAGAAAAACTGAACAAAAAAACAGAAAACAAAACACACACAAAAACAAAAACTAGGCAAACCGTCCGGGTTCCCCGGCAACGGCGCCAAAAACTTGTCCCGGATTTATCTAATGCGAATAAACAAGTAATAATATTTATAAACCGGTTAACCTCAAGTATAAGGATCGTAGTACAGAGGTTAATGCCGGGTCGATCCTACGGGGAACTAGACGAATGTTAACCCTAGCTTTTGTTTTTAATTAATTTATTGTCACGATTATTAACCTAACGAATAACTAACTAAATAAATATGCAGAAAGTAACTAGACAGAGGAGATTAATCCAATGCTAGGAGAGATTTGAAAGCGATAAAGTAAACTAAGAGTGCAGGAAAATAGATTAACTAATCTAAACTAAGCTATGAGGGTTGTAAATCAAGTTTATAAAAGACAAACGAGGGCTGATCCACCTATCAACATGCATTGATCTCTATCTCGATTCTACGTGGTATTTAATCAGTTGTGATTTACCTTACCCGAACATGAACTCCTAATTCCTTGGGCAATTCATCTATTAACCTAGTATCTTCCAATACCAAATTAACACGTTAAAGAGATCAAAGGTGCCAACTTTTACGTTAACGATCTAGTTTTCAGACTTACTAACTTCCGTTAATGTAAATCTAATGAACTATTCTTATCTATGGTGATCTATGCTATCCAAGATTTCCATCAAACAATAACACATCAAGCACACAACATATCTTCCAATATAATTGCGTTAAAACAAGAATATGCATAGATAAGAAACAACCGTAATAAATACTCACAAGAGAAGTCGAAATAAAGAGATCAATTCACGTTGATGGCTTCACAACTCTCGCTTGATGGAGGTTTTAGCCTCGAACATCCTCAAGAACTCGTAAAAGAGAAAAGTAACATAGAACTAACCTACTTTGATCGAACTTAAAATTGCATAAAACTGGAAATAAAAAGTGTAAAATCGCAGCCAAGGCCGCCCCTAGGGTTTAGGGTTTTAAGATTGTAAAAACTCGTGTCGTCATGTGTGAAAATAAGCCAGTATTTATAGAGATTTGAGGCGGTTTCACTAAGTCGGCGGACGGACGCCCGTCCACTTCATTGGACGCTCGTCCAGATTTCTGAACTCCCCTCAGCCGCTCGTTCAAACTCCGTTCAGACTCTCTGTATCAAAATTGTCTCCATGGACGCCCGTCCGATATTTCCAACGCTCGTTCACCATGGACGCTGCATGGACGAACGTTCAGGATGACTTGAATGCGATTTTTTGCATCTTTATCTCTTTTCTTCAATCCACTTCATCATTATCTCTTCTTAAATCTCTATAGCTCGAGTTTTAACCCTTTTTGATCATCATTTGAGCACATTGAACATACCTATAATACATGGAAAACATCGCAAAACTGTAATAAAGTCCAATTAATTATAATTCATGATGAAAACACATAATTTATTCAATATTGCGAGTAAGTCCTTAAAAACCTAGTATGCTCGATATTTCCATATGAGGGCCATTTATTATGAAATCAAACCAATTAAGGGGAAAAATATCGTAAAATATATCATAATAAAACATAGATTTTCACCCTTAACATCGGTCGTCCACGAATGGTAACAATATTGGTGTCGGGGTGTATGCGTAAATAAGCATAAAATTCCCTTACCCAATTGACGTTGACTCGGCCGGGGGGTGCCATGACATCTCGCCACTGATAACGTTCCACTAATTCCAAAAGCTCGTCTCCACAATTATCCAAATCCAGTCCTCGAGCTCGATGAACAGGGGCATTCGAGAAATTATTAATAAATGAAGCATATACCTCCCGACTCGCGAATTGTGGTACCCCGTTGATTAATGGTATGTCGCCTTCAACTGCCACAAATTGGGCGGCTCTGCGTCTTCTTGGTGGCATTTTGATAGACCAACAGCACAGCAGCTGACGGCGGCAGCAGGGGGACTCTCTGTCGACCGAGAGTAATCACTCGGTTGAACGAGTGCTGGCTGGGCAAGTGTTTCTTGGCTCCTGGCTTTGTATCTGCCCAGTGACTGAATTGGCCGATCAGAAAAAGTTTCGACAGCTCTTTTGTGATTAAAATTGAAAAGTGAGTGAAAATGGTGTAATGGATGAAGATTTTCAAAATATTTCCATTTGATTTCTACAAGGATTTGGGGAAAAGGTAGGTGGAGAATTTGGATGAAGAAAATGGAGAAGAGGATGAAGAAAATGGAGAAGGGGATGAATGGGTTAAATAGAAAAATGGGAGATTCAAAAGTGTATGTCAGATTGCCTTACTGACAAAAAGAATTCGAATGATGAAATCGGGAAAGGCATCTCCAAGAAATTCTAGGAAAAAGTCTACTGAGAAAAAGGAAGAATCCAGAAAGGATCAAGACTTTTTGTGCTTTCATTGCAAGAAACCAGGACATTTCAAACCTGACTGTCCTGAGTTGAAATAAAAGAAGGATCCTAACTACATGTGCTTTAATTGTAAGAAACCTGGACACTTTAGACCTGACTGTCCAGACCTGCTGAAAAACAAGGGTCAACAGAGAAGACCTGGCAAGAAAACATTGGTTGCTGATGATGAATCAGGCTATGAAGTGGAAACAGAAAAAGGAAATGAATCAGATGACACTGCACTCATAGCTGATATGGATGATTATGCTTTAATGGCCAATATGGATGAAACAGAGGAGGTATACAATTCTGTATCTATGAATACCTCTGCTGATAGTGATTGAGAGTCCACTGGTGGATCTAATCCTAAAATTTCTGACAATGAAGAGCCTCTAGATGCCTTTCTTAATCAACTGAGGATAATACAATCTGGTTATGAGATTGTGAAGGCTGAAAGAGAAGCACTTCAAGCAGAAATTCAAAGATTAAATACTGAATTAAGAAGTCTCACGGGTAAGGAAAAAGATTATCAACAGAGTCAACATAAGCCTGCTGCATCTGCAATAGCTGCTGAATCTGCTGCACAATCTACTTCCACAACTGCATTCAAATCAGGGCAGCCTTATGGTGATAAAACAGGCCTTGGATTTGAATCTCAACAATCCTCTAAGGGTGGATCTAGTATGGGTGCTGAACCTAGTGCCAAAATTGGTCCTAAGTTTGTACCTGCACAAGACTCAACTCCTCAAAAGGTTGCTGAGACAGTAAAACCTACTGCGAATGCTTCAAAAAGACAAGATCAAAAGTCCAAAGGGACAGCAACTCCTAACAAAAAGGGTGCATCCAAAGGTAGGACTGCTGGACCTTCTAAACTTACTGATAGCAGACCTTGTGCAAAGTCTACTGGACCACAAAAAGGGAAAAATCAGAGATATTCCAAAGATAAGAATGCTAAACCCAAGAATGTTAATCATTCAAGGGATACTTATCTCAGAGGGAAAGGCAGATTGTTCCTTACTGATGAAGATTGGAATATTCCTGCACCTGCTGCTAGAAACAACTGAAATAACCATAATGCTAGGCCTATACCTCAGCAATGAAATCATCAGAGGACTTATCAAAGACCTCAGCAGAGACCTCAGCAGGCTCCACAATACATGATTGTTTCTAACAGACAACAAACTTATGGTTATGCTAGTGCTTCTAACAATAGAAATCACTTCAAACAGCACTTTGTACCAAAAGGCCAAAAATCATATGTGAATGCTACACAACCAAATTCTAGATTCTATGGAAATGTAGAATACATATATGAACAAAAGTGCAACACTTTCCAAAGAAGTCCTTATGGAAATTTGCCAAGGGTTGTGCTTACCACTGGCCATTATGGACCCAAACAGGTTTGGGTACCTAAAACACATTAAATTTGTTTTGTAGGGTGTCTGGTACTTTGACAGTGGATGTTCCAGGCATATGACATGAAGTAAGCACTGTTTGACAAATTATGTGGCAAAGTATGGACCTAAAGTTAATTTTGGAAACAAAAGTACACCAGGATACACAAGAGGATATGGAACACTAGTGAGGAATGGTTTGACCACCAAGAATGTTGCATATGTTGAAGGCCTGGACTACAACCTGCTGAGCACTGGACAATTCTGTGACATGGGTTACAAGGTCACTTTTGACAAAACCTACTATATTGTCATGAGTGAAGTTGGAGAACAAGTTGTGTTGGCTGGAAGAAGACATCCTAACATGTATGTGGTGGATGGGTATACTACAGTTCCAGAAACATGTCTTATTGTGCATACAAAGTCAGAGTTGAATTGGTTATGGCATAAGAAGTTGAATCATCTCAATTTTGAAGACATCAATCAGTTGGTGGTTGGTTTTACCTGAGATCACATACAAGAAGGATGGTGTATGTGATGCTTGTCAACAATGAAAACAAACTAAGTCAAGTCTCAAGTCAAAGACAAAACAATCAACCAAAAGAGTACTGGAGCTGATGCATATGGATCTTTTTGGACCAGTCATTCCAACAAGTATAACAGGAAAGAAGTACACACTAGTTGTTGTGGATGACTTTTCAAGATTCACTTGGGTGATTTTTATTAACAAGAAAAGTGAAACACTTCAAAAGATGCCTGAACTTTTGAAGAGATTACAAAATGAGAAAAGTGTGACAGTAGTGAAAATTAGATCAGACAAGGGTACTGAGTTCCTTAATAAAGTCATAAGAGAATACTGTGAACAAAATGGTGTGCTGCATCAATTAGCAGCTACTGGAACACCTCATCATAATGGGGTTGCTGAGAGAAGGAACATAACTTTGTAGGAAGCAGGAAGAACTATGATATGTGAAGCAAAGCGACCTAAAAAGTATTAGGCTGAAGCAATTAATACATCATGCTATACACAGAATAGAACCTTAGTGAACAAGAAGATTATTAAGACACCCTTATGAAATTTGGAATGGAAGGAAGCCAAACATTTCTTATTTTCATCCATTTTGGAGCAAATGCTTTATCTTGAATCATAAGGAGCAACGAAGACTTTCCAACAAAAATCTGATGAATGAATCTTTTTGGAATACTCTTCAGTCAGCAAGGCATTTAGGGTGTTGAACAAAAGGACATTGAAACATGAAGAATCAATACATGTTGTGTTTGATGAACCTAAGTTCACTAGAATGGAGAATGAAGAAGCTTCAGAACCTGCTGTGAATCAGAAAGTCACTGAACCAGAATTTGTTGATGTTATAATCAAATTAAGTGACATAAAGATTTTTGAAGAAAACCCTGCTGAAGAACCTGCTGGAAACACTACTGATACAACAACAGATGCAGGATCTACTGGCCCCCTTAATGAACCTACAGCAGACCCTACTGAAGATCAGGTTCCATTAAATCAAACAAATCAAGATGTACAATGGTTAAAGGATCACCCTGCTGAACAAGTAATTGGTGATGTACAGCAAGGTGTGAGGACAAGGAGACAATGTGAGGCCATGTTTACATGTTTTCTATCTCAAATAGAGCCAAAGGTTGTTGAAGAAGCAATTTCAGATCCATAATAGATAATTGCTATGCAAGAGGAACTTAATGAGTTTGAAAGAAATCAAGTTTGGACACTGGTGCATAGACCTACTCATACAAATGTCATAGGTACCAAGTGGCTATACAGAAATAAACTTGATGAATCTGGTACCATTGTTAAATTCAAGGCCAGACTAGTAGCAAAAGGCTATTCTCAAGCTGAAGGAATGGATTTTGATGAGACACATGCCCCAGTTGTAAGATTTGAAGCTATTGTATTGTTTTTGGCATATGCTGCACATAAGAACTTCAAAGCATACTAGATGGATGTCAAAAGTGCATTTCGGAATGGCATTCTGTAAGAAGAAGTGTATGTTCAACAACCTCCTAGTTTTGAACTAAAAGATCAAGAAGATAAAGTGTATAGACTCAAAAAAGTACTTTATGGTTTGAAACAAGCACCAAGAGCATGGTATGATACCCTATCTCAATTCTTGGTGAGCAATGGTTGTACTAAATGTACCATTGACAAGACACTTTTCAGAATCAATGAGGGTGACAGCACCCTGCTAGTACAAATTTATGTGGATGATATTATATTTGATTCTGAAAATGAGATGCTATGTGAAAAGTTTGCAAATCTCATTAAAAGCAAGTTCCAGATGAGTATGATGGGAGAAATGAACTATTTCTTGGGATTGAAAGTCAAGCAATTAAAGGATGGAATCTTCATTCATCAAACTAAATACACCAAGGAGCTGTTAAAGAAGTTTGGAATGGAAAGTAGTACCAAAATATCAACTCCTATGGGGACAAACATAAGGCTGTATTAGGAACATTTTATTATGTTTTGATGATGGCCATACCAGCTGTTATAGCAAGCCTGAAATAAGTTAGCATTCTCTGTATAAGTCTTTACTTAGAGTCTGACATGTTGTATAAGTTGAGTCAGACAAGTATTGTACTAGTTGGTAGAACGGCAAAGTAAAACAGACATTCGGCAGAGTGAAGCCAGCCAAGCACCAGCAGAGATACAATGAAGACTTTATGGTCTGACTTATAACCAAGGAAGTCTGTGATGACCTTGGATAAGTCTAAGTTATGTTTCAAGTGATGAAACTTAATACTCAAATATGGTGTAAATATGGTGTACACTGATCCCACCCCAATCAAGGATCAGTGAAGTACAAAGATTCTCCTTAAACAGAAGCAAAAAAGAAAACAGTGAATCGGCTGAGTAAACTGACTTTCGGCTGAGTGAAGACAAAACGGTGAAGGAAGAGCCAAAAACGGCTAAGTCAGAAGGATCACTCGACCGTTCAGAAAACAGTGAAGTAATACTTACCAGATCAGATTTAATATATGTTGAAGATTCAGAAGATCATGCATTAAATAAAGGATCAATCAAGGACGGATTTCTGCTATACGTTTGAAGAAAAAAAATCCGATCACTGAAATCAAGAAGAATGCAATTAAGGGGGAATCAAGAATAAAATCAAGGATTATTCCCTCATTAATATAGCCAACGGATGGAATTTCAAAATCAAGGTTATTCAAGGCTATAAATAGAAGGCATTGACAGACAAACAAAAACAACGATCTGAAAAAGAAAAATTAAGCAGAAACTCTGTCAATTTAAAAATCCTTCTCTGAACTTACAAGGATTTATCTAGAGGTCAACTCAGACATCAGAACTACAAAGTCATATTCAGCACTGAGATTGATTAAGCAAGTTGGTGAATCTTTTTCACATCAAATTGAAGCAACTGAATCAGAAGCAATCTGAGAAGGAGTTGTGTGTGTGATAGCTGCTGAAGGATTTTGATCTCAAGGAGCAGTGAAAGAGACTGAATCACTAAAGCTGTTGCAGTCAAGGAGTGATAGTCTTGTAGATTGTGAAGCTTGGAAAGTCAAGGACAATCATACTATTATATCTGTGAAAACAATAGTGAATTCCTCCAATCATCACATGAGAAGAGTGGATTAAGGGATTACACCACCCTGAACCACTATAAGCCTTGTGTCAATTTACTTTCTGCAAATTTACTTTACAGCATTTACTTAAATTGCCTAGATCATAACTTATATCTGTGATTGCCTAAACTGATTTGAAAACAACATAGTAAGAAAAGACTTATCCGCTGCCCAAAAGCTTTTAAACATAAGAAAAGTTTTTGAAACTCCACTATAGTCATTCACCCCCCTCTGACTATAGTTTCACCCTTCTCTGGGACCAACAATTGGTATCGGAGCAGTGTTCCTAGTATCAGAACCTGTTCGGATCTAATTTCTGGTAACAAGGAGATCACGTATTATCAAAGTAGTTTTCAAATCTGAGCTTTCCGTTCATTCACATATAGATCTATTATGGATTCCTCAAACTTTTTGTCAAAAGTACATGTTTTTAATGTTAATAATTTTGATGAATATAAAATAAGAATGTTGTCTCATCTTGCAGCAACTCATGAAGAGATGCTGGATGTAATTAATGATGGATCAATCATAATCATTACTGTGGTAGGCATATGAGCAGATCAAGAGAAGGAAATTGATAAACCTAAAAAGGATTGGACCAAGGATGACAGGAGAAGAGCAAATCTAGACTTTGTTGCAAAAGACATGATTTTGAAGACCCTAGATAGCAACATGTTCATGATAATCAAAGACTGCAAAACAGCAAAGGAGATGTGGGACAAGCTATCATTGATAAATGAAGGATCTGAAGCAGTTAAAGAAAACAAATTATCTGTTGCAAAACAGAAATTTGAGAACTTCAAAATGAAGGTTGGTGAATCCATTGATCAAATGGACAACATATTCTCAAGCATTATCAGTGAACTGCAACAGCTTGGACACACATATCCCCAAAAAGAAGTACGCTTGAAGATTTTGAGAGGCTTACCTGAAAAATGGAAGATCATAACATCAGTAATCAGAGGAACAACAAATCTTGCAAACACAGACACTCTGACCCTGATGTCCCAATTAAAAGCTCATGAATTCGAATTGAACGGTGAAGATGGTGCTCCGGCAGAGACACAAAAAATCACTGCACTGGTTGCACCTTAGCAAAGTAACTTTGCCGATTGTATCAGCAGAGAGACACAAGAACTCAAAGAACATGTAGCTTTATTAGTCAAATTTTAAGGGTGATTTTAAATGATTTATAACGTTATATTTTATAATGATTTCCCCCATATTCGTATAATTTGCATAGAAATTAAGGGTTTAATCGAATTATTGAGCAAATGAGTTTTAAAAGTCTTTAAGTGTAAACTTGAGCTAATTTCGTGATTTTATTGGTGATTATCTATGGTTTTACACTTTGCGTGTTTTTATGGTTTTGAAGGTACATTTACATGTCATGGAGAGGGATTGAAGGAGCTGAAAAGATACTTGATTGAACGTTTAATGGAAGGAGAAAGATGCAAGTTGAGGATTGGAATGAAGATTTGAAAACTGAACGCACGTTTGATGTTCCGTCCAGTGGACTGGCGTCCAGAAGTAGTGGACGGGCTTCCAAGAGGAGCTTTTGATTCAGGATGTTCAGATTTTTAGTGGACGAGTGTCCAGAATTGCATAGGACGGGCGTCCAATCCAGCTTGGCCCGACTCGAAGATTTCAAAGCAGCTGGACTGGCGTCCAGCCGCCGCCATTGCCAAAACCGACTTCGAAATCTATATATAGACGCGTTTTTTCCAACCCTAAAAAACCACAATTCGATCCCTGGCCGCCCCAGGTTCCTTGGGGGCGCCCTAGCTGCGTTTTCCCACCATCATAAACATCTTTTTATCTTCTTTTTATTTATATGATTTGTATTCCAACGATGGATAGAGGCTAAGCGTTTTGAACAAGCTTGTGAAGCCGATCGAGCATCAACTTGATTTCTTCTGTGGATTTGTTTTGTGAGTTTTATTAAAGCTTGTATCTTTATTATGCTTTTATATTGATTATGCAATTACATCGATGGATTGTTGCTTATTGATGTTTAACGTTGATGAGAATCGTTGTTATACCTAGATCACCGTAGTAAAGATTAGATTTTTAACCTTGAAATAACGAGAGTTGCTAGGTTAAATTTCTAGGTTGCTAGATTGAGAAATCTTACACCTTTGTTATGGAAGCGTTAATCTTTAAGATCGAGAGATGAGAGATTAATAGGCGAATTATCTACGAGAGTAGGAATTCATACCTTTGATAGGTGAACCACATCTTTATTAAATCTTCACTAAATGATCTAGGGTAGAAATTGAGAATTGCGAGATAGGTGGATCATTGCTTGTTCTACGTTAGAATTAATTGAAATTATCTTGTGCCTTGTTCTTCGTTGTGATCTTTGAATTTTATTTTCGTTTTAGTTTTTAGAATAGATTTTATTTTCATTAGTTAAGTTCGTAACTTTCCTTCCGGCTTTGGGTGACAATCTTCATCGATTTATTTTATCGCTTTTAGTTTCGTTTTAGTAGTAACAACCTTAGGAAAATTAATGAACTAGATACCCCGATTCCCTGTGACCGACTCCGGTATTAATCGCTGTACTACGATCCCTACACTTGAGGAATACCGGATTTATAAATATTTATTACTTGTTGTTTTGTTAGATAAAATCCGTGACAAGTTTTTGGCGCCGTTGCCGGGGACACGGTGCGGTTGTCCAGTTCATTATTAATTTTTCTATTTTTTTTTGTTACAACTTTTTCATAGGTAGATTATAGTTTAGGTTATTAGGGCTGTTCGTAGTTAACTTTTATAGTTATCAATTTCCCTAGGTTTAGCTGTTCTCCCCTTTAGTTTTCCGCTCTTTCTGTCTGTCTGTCTCCCGTTTTTCTGCACTCAAACGGGCGTCTTGACTAGTAGATGCCCGTCTGTCTGGAAATTGACAGCTCTGCTTTGTTTTATCCTACTGGACGAGCGTCTGGATTGCCAAACGCCCGTCCACTTCAACCTTCAGGCAGACGTCTGTCCAGTCATCTGGACGCCCGTCTTGACTAGTTTTTTTTTTGATTTTTCTGTTTTTATCACGGATTTTTTTTTCGTAGATAGGTTTTTGTTTCTATCCTTTCTAGTTTCTACATTGATTCGGGGACATCTGAGGTTGAATTATCTGACTCCACGTTTTTAGCGGTCGAACATTTGGATAAAAGGGATCGTTTTAGCACTCGTTAGTATTTTGGCCGTAACTTTCGGCTCGAGTGTCCGTTTGGCGTGCAGGACCCCAATTCGGAAAGCTCGTTCTGACGCCGACGACGTGGCAAATGCTAGAGGCCGTTCGACACCGTTTTCGAGGTCAAAATCTGCTGTTTTCCCTTCCATTTTGGGCTCAGAAGATTTCAACACGTTTTTCTCCCTTTTTTTCGTTTTCTGTTTTAAATTTTTCGTAGGTAGATTTCTGTATCTGTTTCCGTTTCTTCATCCTTTCCAAAGAAAATTAAAAAAAAAAAAAACAAAGGTGTCACCCAATCTTCTACCGAGGATTGAGGACATGGATGAACAAAGTCAGATCGCCATGCTGCAACAGCAGATGGCAGCTCTTCAAAGGTCGCTTAATCCTATGAATCAGACCCGTTTTTCCACGTAACTCACAAGTTACATTCGTGGAAGATGTTGTCGACCGCCATCTTTGTTAGCTTGCTGTCAATTTCTTTCCCCTCCTGTGTTTCGAGTCAATTCTTTCCAGAATCAGGGAAATTTCAATCTAGTCACATGTCAGAATTGTGACAATGAAGGACACACAGCTCGTTTCTGTCCTATGGGTGGACATAACGCTGAAGTAAATGCTTCCTCGGCCAGCAGATCGTAGATTTAATAATCGTTCTCCGCCAAAGCGATTTTGAATCGTGGTTTCAATTCTCAGAATCCGAATTTCTATCAAAACCCGAACTTCAGTCAGAACCAACATATCAATTTTTCCAATCAAAATCAATGGTTCATTCAGAAAATTCCCGATCCTATGTTTCAAAGTCAGTCTAGCCAATCTTTCCCACAGAACTTTCAGAACTATCAAGGCCCCTCTCAATCGGACGATCTTGAAGCTAAATTGGAGGAGCAAAACAGGACGCTCAAGAATCTTGAGAGACGGCTCAGGCAAATGGCTCAAGACCAAGGCATTGACCTAGCTCCCACACTTTCTTATGATAGAGAATAGGACAATGCCATGAACTTAGGATCCGGCATTCAATTCAGTGGTCCCCCAAAAGTAAAAGTGTCAAGTTTAATGGATTCATCTGTCTTTGGATCCGATGCTCGTATACCCTCAACTGATGAGAATTTTTATGGACATGGATTCAATAACGTTCAAGTGAGATGTTCGTATTGTGGTGGAAACCATTATGAGGCTCAGTGCAGTGGAGGTAATTCACCCCACCAATGGAATACTAATAGCAATTATGATGCAAGTTATGAGAATCCACTTCAATCTAACTATGCATCCACATACAATGGTGGAGAAGAGGCTAGTGCTATGAATGTAAGGTCCGACACTCAACGTAGTGGTTTCCCTGTTCTGGATGAGAGTACTCAGGTGGCTGATCCCCTGAGAAATAAAGAGTTTAGTGGAAGTCGGGAGGCTGATCTCCTGACTGGTAAGGAAGGTGGAAACGAAGTAGATGATCATATGTCTAGAATGAAGGATGAAGAAGTGAAAGAACTCGAAGGGATAGACCTTTACCTTCCTCTCCGAATGTTATGCATCTAGACAAGTGCACTCCTAAAAATCCTTGGTATGCTTCTATCGTCAACTTCTTACATTCCCGATGATCTAGATCCGTAATTGTCTTATCGAGAGAAGAAGAAAATTTTCTCTGATGTGAAAACATTCGTTTGGGATGAACCTTACCTCTTCAAGATTTGTAAAGATGGTTTGCTGAGAAGATGTGTTCCAGAATCCGAGCAACGTGATATTATTGAGCAATGCCACAGTGGACCCACTGGCGGTCACCTTGGTCCTTGGAAAACCGTTGCTAAAATCTTTCAATCCGGCTTCTATTGGCCCACGATCTTTAAAGATACAGAAGCTTTCTGTAAAGCTTGTGATAGGTGTCAAAGAACCGGAACGTTGACAAGGCGTTTTGACATGCCTTTGAAACCCATCCCAGAATGCGAAGTCTTTGATGTATGGGGTGTCGATTTTATGGGACCATTCCCATCATCTTGTGGAAATAAATACATCTTAGTCTGCGTGGACTATGTATCGAAATGGGTGGAGGCTCAGGCCACAACTCACAATGATCATAAGACGGTCATGAAGTTTCTAAAGAAAAACATCTTCGTGAGATTCGGGTGTCCACGCGCCTTGATTAGTGATGAAGAGACACACTTTTGCAACCGACCTCTAGAAAAAGTGCTTGAGAAATATGGTGTCCGGCACAAAATTGGCACACCATACCATCCTATGACTAGTGGTCAGGTTGAAAGAAGCAACCAAAGTTTAAAGAAGATCCCGAGAAAAGCATTATGATCATAGAAAAGACTGAGTCTAAAGTTGGATGATGTACTGTGGGCATATCGAACCGCCTATAAGACCCCCATGGGTACATCACCCTATCAAATGGTTTATGGTAAATCATGCCACTTACCAATCGAGTTAGAGCATAGAGCGTATTGGGCCAAGAAGTTTTTAAACTTTGATGCCCAATCTTGTGGAAAACATCGATTGCAACAGTTGCATGAGCTAGACGAATTTAGACTTCAGGCCTACGAAAGCGCCAGGATAAGTAAGGAAAAGACAAAACTCCTTCACGATGCCAAAATCAAAGAGCGAGAATTTCAAGTAGGGGAACAAGTTTTATTGTACAATTCCAGGTTACATCTGTTCCCTGGTAAGCTGAGGACACGATGGTCCGGTCCCTTTGAAATTCTCCAAATCATTCTTGGAGGTGTTTTAGAACTGAGAGGTCATGGTGACCAGCCGTTCAGAGTGAATGGTCAAAGGTGTAAGCATTATATCGGTCAACCCAAAGAGAAGCCTTTGATTGTTCACTTCCTCGACATCCTCGGGTGTGGTACTCCTGAAGTCAATGAGTTTGACGAGCTTTCGCCCGGTTTGTTTTCTGAGAATGACGTCAGTGGTCCAGTAGAGGAAGTTCTGGCTGGTAGTTGGGATATGGAAGAGTTTAAACGGGAGGCACAGTTAAAGAGAAGATTGAAGAAGAAGAAGTCTGCAATGGGGAAAATTAAGAATGTTTGGAAAGCGGTAAAGAACCTGACCCCATGTGTGAGATGCTGTTTCTGTAGCCACACTAATGACCAGAGCTTACACGAAGTAGTGGCCGGAAGGAAGATTCAGTGGCCTGATCCAGGCTGAATAGTAAGTGTGTCTAGCCAAAGACACTAAACAAAGGCGCTTGTTGGGAGGCAACCCAATAATAAGAATAGTTTTTTATTATTATTTTCTATTATTTTGTTTTTGTTGAATAAGGGAAGCTAGGTTTGTCTTGTGTCGTCTAGGTTTTTGGTGTCGGTTGTTGGGGTCAGGCAACTTGCATAAGCGTAACTTGCAATCTCGACTATAATCTCCGTCCTGCTATTGACATGCTTCGTCGCTTAATACTTGATTCATCTGCTCTTTAGTTGAAGCTACTGTCGGTTTTCCGTTGCTATTACTTTTTGATGAATCTTGTAAGCCTTAACGCGCATTTGCACTTTCAGTTGGAGTTTGGTATTTCTGTATGCACATGTTGGACCATATTTGTTTTGTAAACCTCTATGGTTATATTTGATGCTTAGATGCCCTGTGTTTTCCCCGTGTGGTGATTTTTCCATCTGAGCAATTATATCCTGTGCTTATATCAAACTTTTCTGCGCAATATGTTATATTCCCCTATCCCCGAGATCTTGTCTTGTTTTTCATGTGTGCAGGATATTCGCGATAGCAATTGTGAGCGTTTAGAAGATATCAGTTTTCCGGTGGATGGTACACAGTCTACTGATTTCTTCAAGCAATTCTGGATCTGACTCATGACCACTTCCAGACTTGCACCTTCGAACTACAATCAGCTAAGTACTTTATCTTTTCTTTTATTCTGCACAACATGAGGACATGTTGTTATTTAAGTGTGGGGGAGGGATTGGTTGTACCTGCAATGTGCTTAATTTATTATGCTTATTATGCTTACCACCATTCTTCAAAAATTCAACAAATTTTGAAATTTTTTTAAAAAAAATCCGTCCCGAGCATGATTTTATTTTGGCTTACTTACTTGTTATATTCCCATACTTGTGATGGTTGACTAGCATTTTTGCATAGACCTTTGATAAATAAGCCTTTACTCGATTTCTTTTCACGTAAGCCTCTTCGATGACGAGTTGAACATTAGAAACTGTACCCATTTAAACCGATGATGTTTGATTCTGGTTATCAGACCGTCTGCTTAGTGCTAATGTCATGGAAATTGTAATATGTGTGTAGTTGGAATTGAAGTAGGAAGTATCGTGAATATACCGAAGCCTGAATGTGATAAGTGAAACATGACTATTGTTCTTTAAGAAGTTTTTATTAAAGGAAAAAAAAGAGAAAATATATGAATTAATTGGGTGTGTTGGAAGCTGGTCGATGATTTGAGTGCGGTAGGTCATATCTCGAATGTCCTATACCACTATGATGACCAAAAACTCACGACAGTCAGAAGAAGCTGCCTTATGATTTGAGTAAGGTAGGGTATATTTCGAA
Source organism: Gentiana macrophylla (assembly GCA_026214975.1). Taxonomy (NCBI): domain Eukaryota; kingdom Viridiplantae; phylum Streptophyta; class Magnoliopsida; order Gentianales; family Gentianaceae; genus Gentiana; species Gentiana macrophylla. The sequence goes on along the minus strand of CM047809.1, from coordinate 11,901,118 downwards.
TGTCCTATTCTGCTATGACGGGCAAAAGCTCATTCTAATGTGTGTTTAAATGTGAAAGATAAATTAAATCAACTTACATAAGGAAAGTAGTATGAATAAGTGAAAGACTTAGTTATCGCCTACCTTATCCCCAGTATAGGCCAAGGTATATGTTGTAGGGAATATCCTCTGGGTATAACTGAAAAGATTTCGAAAACACATATGTTAAGGGTGAAATTTATGATTTATATGATGTTATTCCCATAACAATATCCTTGGTATTTTAGTACTTTTTATAGAAAAGTGTTGGTTTTATCGAATTATTGAGTAAACGAGTTTTAAATGTGTTTAAATGCAAAATCGAGATATTTACGTGATTTTATCGGTGTTTTATGTTTATTCGTATGATGTTACATTTTGCATGTTTCTATCATGTTGTTAGATACGTTTTCATGATGAGTAAGGAGCTTAAACGATGATCACATGAAGATGGAAGAGTTGGAAGATGTTTAAGTGAAGAATCATTGAAGAAACCGGAACCAGGCACTTCATGGGGATTTTGTCCACACTTGTAGGCACTTTCAGGAAAGTTGGCTTGATAAAAGTTGTAGAGGATTGAAATAGCTTTCCAACGCATGTTGAATCACCTCATTTGGAGCCCTAGAAGTGAAGTTATGAGCAAAATACTGGAGCTGAGTAGTGGACGGGCGTCCATAAAAGTGAATCGGCGTCCGTAATCGTATTTTACATTCGAGAGAGTTCGACGCGCGTTCGAACGAGCGTTCATTCTCCGTTCATAGAGGCTGGACGAGCGCCCAAGATAGAGGACGGGCGCCCACGGCACCGACTCAATAAACCGACCTAAAAATCTATAAATAGGCGCGTTTTACCAAACCCAAAACATACAATTTGCTCCCTAAACCCTGTGGAGCAGAGCTTGGCTTGGCTGCGTTTTACTCCTTTATTTTCAGCTTTTATGCAATAAAACATCTAGATTAGATAGTTAGATTTATGTTCTTTATTCCATCAATTCGAGTTTGCATAAGGATGCTAGGAGGCTAAATCCTCCTTGAACAAGCGTTGTGAAGCCGTCCGTTTCAACAGTTTGATCTCTAGTTCGTGATTATTTTGTGAGTATCTATTAAAGTTGTTACTTTTATCATGTTTTTATATGTTGATTGCATGCTATATCGAAAGATCCGTGCTTTTGTTTATTGTTTGCTTGATGAAAGTCATGTTAACCTTAGAACACCATAATAAAAGTTTAGACCTTTAATCTAATCACAACGAAAGTTATTAGATTGAATCTCTAGATTAGAAATTGAAAGATTTCACGCCTAGGTTAGAAAGACGTAATCTTTAACATCGAAAGATAAAAGATTAGAAAACGAACTCGTCTACGAGAGTAGGAGTTTATGCCTTCGATTAGGTGAATCACGACTTGAGTAGAGATCACGAATTAATCCGAGTTAGAATTGAATGTTGATAGGATAGGTGGATCAATTGCTTGTTCGTTCGTTATAAATTGATTATCACGGGGCTAATGTCAATTAAAAGGATAAGTTAATAGTTGATTAAAAAAGGGTGTGTCGAAAGCTAGTCGATGATTTGAGTGAGGTAGGGTATACCACGTATGTCCTATACCACTATGATGACTAAAAGCTCACTTACAGTTAGGAAAAAGTCGCCTTATGATTGGAGTAAGGTAGGGTATTATCTCGAAATGTCCTATTCTCGCTATGAGGGCAATAGCTTGTTCTAATGTGTGTTTAAAGTGAAATGGCTAAATCAACTAAGATATTGTTACGAAATTGAATATAAGGCTTAGTTTTCGTTAATCTTATCCCCAGTATAAACCGATGGATATGTTGTAGGGATTGTCCTCTGAGTATTTCAGAAAGGCCCTAGATTCATTCGATCATTCTTTTCGGGATATGTCACGTTTGTAGGGTGCATCTTATGAGTGTCATTTATTACTAGTCCACGAGGGGGTATTAGCTAGTTTTGCTTTGAGTTCCTCAAGTTTGGATTTAGTGGAAATTTTCTATGGCTATGCACACACACGGGTGAACTTCTAGTTTATTGACTAAATGGTATATGTGTTGAGATGTCTATATTCTTTCCGAGCCTTTATCTTGTTTTGTTTTGCTCGGGACGAGCAAAGTTTAAGTGTGGGGAGTTGTTAAGGGTGAAATTTATGATTTATATGATGTTATTCCCATAACAATATCCTTGGTATTTTAGTACTTTTTATAGAAAAGTGTTGGTTTTATCGAATTATTGAGTAAACGAGTTTTAAATGTGTTTAAATGCAAAATCGAGATATTTACGTGATTTTATCGGTGTTTTATGTTTATTCGTATGATGTTACATTTTGCATGTTTCTATCATGTTGTTAGATACGTTTTCATGATGAGTAAGGAGCTTAAACGATGATCACATGAAGATGGAAGAGTTGGAAGATGTTTAAGTGAAGAATCATTGAAGAAACCGGAACCAGGCACTTCATGGGGATTTTGTCCACACTTGTAGGCACTTTCAGGGAAAGTTGGCTTGATAAAAGTTGTAGAGGATTGAAATAGCTTTCCAACGCATGTTGAATCACCTCATTTGGAGCCCTAGAAGTGAAGTTATGAGCAAAATACTGGAGCTGAGTAGTGGACGGGCGTCCATAAAAGTGAACTGGCGTCCAGAATCGTATTTTACATTCAGAGAGTTCAGACGCGTTCTGAACGAGCGTTCAACCTCCGTCCAAGGCACCTCAAACGAGCGTCCAAAGAAATGGACGGGCGTCCTTAAACCGACCTGGCAGCAGCCGACTTATTTCTCTATAAATAGTCGCGTTTTTCTCACACAAAAGGATACAATTCGAACCCTAAACCCTAGGGAGCAGCTTGGCTGCGTTTTTATTCTATTTTCTTCCAGTTTATGCAATTAGATTCATAGATTAGATTAGCTACTTTTCATGTCTTTTTATTCATCAATTTCAAGTCTCACGAAGATGATAAGAGGCTAGACCTCTTTTGAACGAATGTGTGAAGCCTATCCGTCAACTATTTGATTCGAATCGTGATTGTTTTGTGAGTTCTTTAATACAAGTTGTTTCTTTTATCATGTTTACATTGTTTATTGCGAATTATATCGAAAGATGTTTGCTTTTGTGTTTGTTTTATGTGGTGAAAATCATGTTAACTTTAGAACACCATGATAAAAGAGTAGATCTTTAATCTATAAAAACGAAAGTTAATAGGTTAGATTTCTAGGTTAGAAACGTTAGAGTTTCCACCTTTGTTTTGAAAAGCGTTAATCTGTAAATCGAAAGATAAAGATTGATAGGAGAACCATCTAAGAAATTAGAGGTCGTACTTAGATAAGGCAAATCACAACTTGATTAGAATCACGAAATAATCTGAATAGGATCTGAATGTTGATAGGATAGGTGGATCAACTGTTCGTTCGTTTGTTATAACTTGATTCAAATCTCTTGAAACTTGAGTTGTTTAGCTTTAGTTTACTTTTTCTGCACTTTAGTTTAGCTTTTATCGCTTTCAATCTTGCCTAGCATTGGAGCAATCCTCTGTCTAGTTACTTTTTCTGCATATTTGTTTAGGTTAGATTCGTGACATAATTAGTTAAAAACAAAAGCTAGGGTTCACAACAGTCTAGTTCCCCGTAAGATCGACCCGGCATTAGCCTCCATACTACGATCCTTGCACTTGAGGTTAACCGGTTTATTACTTGTTGTTTTGTATTGATAAGATCCGGGACAACATATATTACTCTAGTCATGACGTGAGTAGTTTTGTAGGGCGTATGTATAGTTAGGGTGATTCATTATCTGTCTTTAATGGGTATTGGTTGGTTAGCTTGATTTTAATTGTCAAGTGTGGAATCGGTGGAAGTTGAAGAAGGCTTTGCACACACTACACATTCGAGTAATCGTTTATTGCATGGGATGTATGTTATTGATGCTAGTCGACCGGTTGTGATTTGATATATGGGATTTTATGTGGTTCAATGCATGAGTAACCCTTGGTTTTCTTGTTTTGTTTTGCTCGGGACGAGCAAAAGATAAGTGTGGGGTAGTTGTTAAGGGTGATTTTATATGATTTATAACGTTATATTTTATAATGATTTCCCCCATATTCATATAATTTGCATAGAAATTAAGGGTTTAATCGAATTATTGAGCAAATGAGTTTTAAGAGTCTTTAAGTGTAAACTTGAGCTAATTTCATGATTTTATTGGTGATTATCTATGGTTTTACACTTTGTGTGTTTTTATGGTTTTGAAGGTACATTTACATGTCATGGAGAGGGATTGAAGGAGCTGAAAAGATACTTGATTGAAGGTTTAATGGAAGGAGAAAGATGCAAGTTGAGGATTGGAATGAAGATTTGAAAACTGAACGCACGTTTGATGTTCCGTCCAGTGGACTGGCGTCCAGAAGTAGTGGACGGGCGTCCAGAAGTAGTGGACGGGCGTCCAAGAGGAGCTTTTGATTCAGGATGTTCAGATTTTCAGTGGACGAAGCGCCGTAATTGCAGAGACAGTGTCCAATCCAGCTCGCCCGACTCGAAGATTTCAAAGCGGTGGATCAAGGCCCGAGAGGCACTGGACGGGCGTCCAGCCGCCACCATTGCCAAAACCGACTTCGAAATCTATATATAGACGCGTTTTTTCCAACCCTAAAAAACCACAATTCGATCCCTGGCCGCCCCAAGCCCCTTGGGGGCGCCCTAGCTACGTTTTCCCACCATCATAAACATCTTTTTATCTTCTTTTTATTTATATGATTTGTATTCCAACGATGGATAGAGGCTAAGCGTTTTGAACAAGCTTGTGAAGCCGATCGAGCATCAACTTGATTTCTTCTGTGGATTTGTTTTGTGAGTTTTATTAAAGCTTGTATCTTTATTATGCTTTTATATTGATTATGCAATTATATCGATGGATTGTTGCTTATTGATGTTTAACGTTGATGAGAATCGTTGTTAGACCTAGATCACCGTAGTAAAGATTAGATTTTTAACCTTGAAATAACGAGAGTTGCTAGGTTAAATTTCTAGGTTGCTAGATTGAGAAATCTTACACCTTTGTTATGGAAGCGTTAATCTTTAAGATCGAGAGATGAGAGATTAATAGGCGAATTATCTACGAGAGTAGGAATTCATACCTTTTATAGGTGAACCACATCTTTATTAAATCTTCACTAAACGATCTAGGGTAGAAATTGAGAATTGCGAGATAGGTGGATCATTGCTTGTTCTACGTTAGAATTAATTGAAATTATCTTGTGCCTTGTTCTTCGTTGTGATCTTTGAATTTTATTTTCGTTTTAGTTTTTAGAATAGATTTTATTTTCATTAGTTAAGTTCGTAACTTTCCTTCCTGGCTTTGGGTGACAATCCTCTCTGTCGGCTTTATTTTATCGCTTTTAGTTTCGTTTTAGTAGTAACAACCTTAGGAAAATTAATGAACTAGATACCCCGATTCCCTGTGACCGACTCCGGTATTAATCGATGTACTACGATCCCTACACTTGGGGAATACCGGATTTATAAATATTTATTACTTGTTGTTTTGTTAGATAAAATCCGTGACATCAAACGTTTTGACAGGTTTAGCAAAAAGAAGCCATTCAAGGGAAACTCATCATCAAACAAGAGGTCAAGCTCAAACAAAGACATGAAGAAGAAAGATGATGAATACAAAGAAAGGCCACTTCAAGGCTGATTGCCCTGAAGAAAATGATAAAGATGACAAGAAGAAGAACAAGGCATCTGAAAAGAGAAAAGGCAAAAAGGGACTCAAGGATGAATCCAGCAGTGAAAAGAATGAAGAATCATCTGATAATGATTCAGATGATAGTGATGAAGAAGACAGCTCAGAAAATGAAAAAGCATGCCTATGTCTCATGTCCAAAGAATTAAATGAAGATGAAGGAGACAGTTCAGACACTGATTTATGTCTAATGACCGAAGAATCAAATGAAACTGAGGTATCATCTAGCTCTTACTCTTCATCTAATGCATCCACATCTGACACTACACAATCTTCTGCTCTCCCATTAGATACAACAGACCTAGTCCAAAATATCATGACTAAATTTGATGAAATTGAAATGAATCATGAAATTCTGGAAAAGGAATGCAAGGATCTAAGAAAAGAGAATAAGAGATTAAAGAAAGAACTGGATAAATCAAAAGCTGAATTAACTAGTAAGGAGACATACTTAAATGATCAACAAAAAGCAGATGATCATACATCTGTTATTGACAGATCAGTTAAGAAAATCTCCCCACCAGTAAAGGTAACCACTGCACCACTAAATGCACCAGCATACAAACCCTCAAAAAGGTTTGGATCCAGATCTAGTCTTGGCTACAACAGTCAGGATGATAGTAGGAATAATGGTCAACACAATTCTAAATTCAGGACCAACAATGGAACAAAATTTAGAAAGGCACAGACCATAGTTCCAACAAATTATCCTGCTCCGGTGAAGTCAAAACCTAGTGTAGTGAAACAACAGACTAAATCCTCATTCCAGTCAACCAAAAACAAAAGCCTTCTGAAAGGTAAAGGAAGACTTTACCCTTCAGAGGATGATTGGAATATTGCACCTCCAAAATACAAGAAGAAACCATTCCATAATATGCATCATGTGTTTAAGAAAAACCAATCTAAATATGTTCCTAAACACATGAAGCATGAAAGGTTTCCTACTGCATATTGGAAAGTGAAGAAGGATGTAAATGCACCAAAAGGTAGAGAAAAGTATCAGAATACCTTCAGCAAAAACATTAGAAGCTATTCTGCAATGCCTTATACATATGAAGTTGATGACTTCAATTATCCAAAAAAAAGAACTTTTGGATATACACTTGGTATGGGAGGCATGACTGCTAACAGGTATGGACCCAAACAGTGTTGGGTACCTAAACTTAATTAATTTGTTTTGTAGGATGTCTGGTACATAGACAGTGGATGTTCCAGACACATGACAGGAAATAAGAAATGGCTCACTGACTTCAAAGCTTTTGATGGACCCAAAGTCACATTTGGAGGCAAAGAAAACCCTGGCATGATTAAGGGGGAAGGCACAATACTCAAGAACAATTTGAAGATTCAAAATGTAGCATATGTTAGAGGACTTAACTTCAATCTGATGAGCATCAGTCAATTCTGTGACAAAGGCTACAATGTACATTTCAATAAGGAAGGATGCAAAGTGATTCACAGCCAAACCAACACAGTAGTTCTTGTAGGAAGAAGACAAGATAACATGTATGTGGTGGATTGGAAAACAGCCAAGGCAGAAACATGTCTGCTTGTCAAAAGTAAACAATCAACCTGCTGGATTTGGCACAGAAGGTTAAATCACTTGAATTTCAAGACCATTAACAAACTATCAAAGAACAAGTTAGTTGAAGGTCTTCCAGAGATCACATTCAAGAAAGAAAGTCTATGTGATGCATGTCAGAAAGGAAAACAAATCAAAAGTTCATTCAAGTCAAAGCCTTATCAATCTACAACAAGAGTTCTACATCTGTTACACAAGGACTGCTTTGGACCAACCACACCAAGAAGTGTAAGTGGTAAGAAATACACCCTAGTAGTGGTGGATGACTTTTCAAAATACACCTGGACCATTTTCATGAACAAGAAGAAAGAGACACTCAAAAAGCTGCCAGATTTGCTGAGAAGACTCCAAAATGAAAAAGAACTGAAGATCATCAAGATCAGATCAGATAGAGGCACTGAATTTCTAAATGAAATCATCAGGACCCACTATGAAGAAAATGGAGTGTTACATCAACTATCTGCAGCAGGAACTCCACAACAAAATGGTGTAACAGAACTCTCAAAGAAGCAGTTAGAACAGTGATTGCTGAAGCATGCTTACCAAAAAGATTTTGGGCTGAAGCAGCAAACACAGCATGCCATACACAAAACATATCAACCATCAACAAGTATCATGGAAAGACTCCATATGAAAGATGGAATGGTAGAAAACCTAATATCTCATATTTTCATATGTTTGGATCGAAATGTTTTGTTTTGAACAGGAACCAGCTGCATACCTTTGATGAAAAGGCTGATGAAGCAATCTTTATGGGATACTCAAACACCAGCAAAGCATTTAGAGTACTCAACAAAAGAACATTGGTGATTGAAGAATCAATACATGTAGTTTTTGATGAACCAAATACAAATGGTGAAGATCTTAAAGATCAAGAAGAGGAAGCAGCACAAAGAGAAATCTATACAAATGCAACCATACCAGCTTCTATCCTGAATCATCATTTTGAAAATCAAGAGGAGCCACATATCAATACAACAGAAGAAGCACCAGAATTTCAAGTTCATGCTCAGCATGAAGGTATGGAAGCACCAAGTGAAGAACAACTTCAACCTGATCTAAATAGGCTAAAAGATCATCCTGAAGAACAAGTCATTGGAGATATTCATGTTAGGTGTAGTGCCCGAAAGAAAATTTGTGTAATTGTTTTTAATGGATGACAGAATTTATCTCACCTTATTACTTGCTTTGTGCTTGTAAGTAATACACTGCTGCGAACCCTAAGTATATCAGTATGTAACCGCTTAACTCAGTGCATGGCATGCACGTGAGGATTGAGTTAGTGGTGATATACTTAAACTGTTAGTCCGTGGTGAACTTAATCAGAGTTTAGGGTCTCTTGATTAAAACACCAATAATGCGCCCAGAACACCTTAGGGTGTGATAGTCTTATCCGGACTCGGTAGCAGGGTACCTACGTGGGGCATTTATATATGATGGCATTCATATAGGACTGGACCGATTTAATCTGAATTTCTCGGTATAATTCCGTAATCGAGGAATCTTATTAAATCATTAGATGATCATACATGGATCAACCTTAATCCTGAGGTGATCACAGGGTGCTGCTTGTCTCGGGGTAGTGTTTGATGTGTTAGTTACGGTTCACTTAGATATGTGTTCCAAGCCACTTCTCATTGGCACTATCTCCTGATGAGTGAGTAGTTCTGATTTTCACACACATGGAATCCATTCCTTCCTCTGGAAGTAGAGAGACGATCCCTTATTTGTTAGCCCTAAGAAAGTGATCGATCCCGGGAGTCGTGATTTGACTAATTAGCTACTAGTCGATATGCATACTAATTGATCATCGGGGTTAATGGTAAATAAGGATAAGATATTTCGAGTCGGGTTCACGGAGACCTCCCACTCGTAATGGACGATCTATGGAGGGTTAATCCGTATGTAGTGATTATATCAATGGACGCTTATTCACTCTATGGGTTAAGTATAAGTATACATCTATAATCGGTAGAGTTCAGTTTCGGGTTTATGGTGGCGTAATCCCGGAATTAATAATTAATGTACTTATTCTGTTCGATGAATAATTAATTATTGGAGCTACTGGTTATAGGTCCATGGTCCCCGATGTGGCTTCTGTAATTCGGACTAATAATCTTGTTACTTGGGCCTCAGTGATAATTAATTGGCTGGGCTAATTAATTGATATGCATGTATATTATTTAGTTGGGCTAAATAATATAATACACATAAAAGACATTTTATGTGGGCTAAAACCCTAGGGAGGTGGCGCCATATTGGTTCTCTTTAAGCACAAGAATTGATTTTCTTGTGTTATGGAAAATAAAAGATATTCTTGTTATGTGATTGGTTGGATGACATGTTATTTAGTTTCCTATTAGTCAATAATATGTCACAATTATTCATTAAGGAAAATATCCTTTTATTTTGTTTAATTAATTATTTATTTAATTAATTAATACTTGGAGACCAAGGATTTACTCTCCTATAAAAGGAGAGTTATTCCAAGGGAAATTGACATTGGAAAATTTCGCCCCACTTATTAAAAAAGAGAGAAAAAATTTGTTTCTCTTGTCTAGGGTTTTAGAGGAAGAAAAACTTGGAGTTTTTCTTGGTGTTGCATATCAAGGAGGTTCGTTTATCAAGAAGGGTGTCCACCAACCGCCGTTTGGAGAACACATCAGAAGATCTTGGCATCTCTTCCTACTATTGGTAACTTTATCTTAACCCCCCTTGTAGTAGTTTAAGTCCTTTAATTATGTGTTTTGATATATGAATCGTGATCCATCCGCTGCGCGTAGATCTAACTCGTTTAGATCTAAGAACCTGCATCCTTCAATTCACACAGGAGTTAGAACCAGAAGACAACTGGAGCACATGCTAACATGCTTTCTATCACAAGTGGAACCCAAGACCATAGATGATGCAATCCAAGATGTAGATTGGATCACAGCCATGCAAGAAGAACTAAATGAATTTGAAAGAAATGAAGTATGGGAACTGGTTGACAGACCAGATATGGCCAACATCATTGGAGCAAAATGGGTATTCAGGAACAAGATGGATGAGAAAAGGAACTGTTGTCAGAAACAAAGCAAGTCTAGTTGCAAAAGGCTACTCTCAAGCAGAAGGGATATATTATGATGAAACATTTGCACCAGTAGCAAGATTGGAGGGAATCAGACTCTTTCTAGCATTTGCTGCATTCAAAGACTTCAAAGTTTATATGTAGAACAGCCTCCTGGCTTTCAAATCAAAGGAAAAGAAGACAAAGTATACAAACTCAAGAAGGCCCTCTATGGACTCAAACAGGCACCCAGAGCCTGGTATGAAACACTATCACAATTTCTGATCAAGAATGGATTCAACAAGGGAACTATAGACAAAACTCTATTCAAACTAGAGGAAGGAACAAGTACATTGCTAGTACAAATCTATGTTGATGATATCATCTATCAGAGGATGAAAAGCTATGTGAGAAATTTGCAAACCTGATGAAGAGCAAATTTCAGATGAGCATGATGGGAGAATTAAATTATTTCCGTGGCCTTCAAGTAAAGCAAATGAAGGATGGTATTTTTATTAGTCAAGCCAAGTACATAAGAGATCTAATACACAAGTATGGGATGGATACAAGTGGCACAGCAGATACACCAATGTGTGCAAGAGTCATTCTTGGGAAAGATGAAACAGGAAAGGATGTTGATCAGAAAATGAATAGAGGAATCATTGGATCCTTACTATACTTAACTGCAAGTAGACCTGATATAGCATTTGCAGTAGGAGTATGTGCAAGATTTCAAGCTCAACCAAAAGAATCACATCTTCTAGCAGCCAAAAGGATAATCAAATACTTGAAAAACACTATTGATGTAATATCCCGAAATTTTGACTTACTAATTAATTAATAAAGGATCTAATTATTTGGGAAATTATGGGATTTATTAATTTTTGGAGGGATTTATTAATAATTAAAAAGGAGTTTTAATTGAAAAGGATTTATTTATTAATAAATTAAAAGGATTTTCACTCCTTTTTCCTCCCTTATTTTCCCCAAAACACAAAATTTTCAGCCCCAAACCCTCCCCTTGCCGTCGCCCTTAGAGGAAGAAGGAGAGAAAAATCTCTCCTTGGTGTTTAGGAATTCGTCGTCGAGAATCATTTGTTTTCTTTTATAGATTCGAGCTTCGTTGAGGATCGTTTTAGCTTAGCAAGGGCTTTCAAGAACGCAGCAATTCCGGTAAGGATAATTCTATCTTTGTCAAAATTTTAACTTGATGTGTAAAAGTTCAATTTAAGACTTCTATGCTTCGTGCCACGGTTTTGGTGTGTTAAACGCCCTAGTAGTGTGTTTTTGTGTTAGTTAAAATCTACATCTATATGATACCTTTGTATGGAGTTTTCGGGCCTAAAGTGTTGTTTTTTTCTTGTGTTGTGAGAAACGGCTCGAAATCACGTAGAGCTTTTAGGTTTTAGTTGAAACCCAGGCTGGACGGGCGTCCGCCTTGAGAGGACGGGCGTCCAGTCTTGGTCTCAACTCAGACGGGCGTCCGGATTCCTGGACGGGCGTCTGAAGGGCTACTTTTGATTCAGGATGTAAAGTTTTCTGGTGGACGGGCGTCCAAGTATAATGGACGGACGTCCAGGTGCTAAAAATCGATTCAGGATGTAACAGTTTCTCGACGCGAGTTCGAGATCTTGGACGGGCGCCCACTTTTTCCAAACGGGCGCCCAACATTTCAGACGGGCGCCCGCTTTAAATGTTTTTCTTCTTTGTTAGTTATGGATAAACCTTACGAGCATGTTTTGTAAGTTGTGTTTGGATGAGACAACGGTATGGGTAACATTGGGTTTTGGATTTTGGGCATTGGAGCTCGTAGTCCCGTAGTGGTTGGGCCGGATAGGGTAGCTCCCAAAGCCGTAAACCCGGAAGGTTTCTTACGACTTCAATGACCCTACGTGTTTGGGGAGCGCATGCATGATGATGGTCGGGCCGGATAAGGTAGTACCCGAAGCCGGGAACCCGGGAAGGTTTCCTTGCACCCCAAAGACGTGATGGTCCATCTAGTATGGTGCCATTGGATGACCTTTTAGACCCTCCTCTCTGGGCTTTACCCTTTTGAGGATGTGCACATTCGGGACCTTTAGGTGGCTAGTTGTGATGTTTGGTATCTCATTATGGGCAAAGTTGTAACTTTTATAGATTGGTTGGGTCCTTCATAAATTGGTGGTACTTTTCATGGGTTGGTTTTACCTTACGTATACTAGATTTATTCTTACTCAACTTTATAGTTGACGGTTTTGCTTTCGTTTGACCCTGCTGTGATCCATTTATGGGGAGCAGATTCTTAGCAGGTACTTCTATGGATGTTTGCTTGTTGCTGGGATGTCGCGGGGTTTGAGAGCCACGTAGTCGCAGTCACATGTTTTCTACATTATTTGGAATTTTAAATTTTAAAGATTTTGACGTTCCGCATAATTTCATTTTCTTCAGGATACTTGTATTCACTTTAATACTTTCTTTTAAAATAATGAATGGTGAATGTTTATTTTCTTTCTGTTGTGGAATGTTGCATGTTACCGCCATGACTGTGTGTCGTGATGAGTGGCACTACGGTGACCAATACCGGCGGCCGACGGGATTGGAAATCGGGGTGTTACAATTAATGTTGGTATTTGGTATCCAAAAGATGGAGGATTTAAGTTAATATCATATTCAGACTCTGACTATGCTGGATGCAAAATAGATAGAAAAAGCACCTCTGGAACATGTCAAATGCTAGGCACCGGACTAGTCTCTTGGTTCAGTAAAAAGCAAAACTCCATATCTACATCAACACCAAGGAATATATAGCGAGAGGTAGTCACAGCACAAGTACTTTGGATCAGACAACAGCTAAGGGATTATGGAGTGGAGGAGGAAACAATTCCAATCATGTGTGATAAGACAAGTGCAATATCAATTACTGAAAATCCAGTGTTGCATTCAAGAACAAAGCACATTGATGTGAGACATCATTTTATCAGAGACCATGTTGAAAAGGGAGATGTCATCCTAAAATTCATACCCACTGAGGATCAATTGGCTGACATCTTCACTAAACCACTCGGCTATGAAAGATTTAGCATGTTGAGAACTGAGTTAGGAATGATTGAAATTGACTAAGTACCAAAGAGCGGCTAACTGGAGTAATCGGCTAAGTGACTTCATCAACTGGTTCAACCTTTGCCGTTACAGGGGATGTAGCAGGTAAGGCAATCGTATCCAATAAGTTAACTTAATCGATTGTTAGGAACGGTTAAATCTAGCAGCTCAGTGAAGAAATCACTATATCGGCTAAGTGACCGGCCAAGGCACTTCAACGAATTAAAGACTTGGACAAATTAAAGTGTGAACAAAATCAATTTTTACTTCACGTGGAGAATAAGGAAATTATGGAGGATTATTCTATGGAAGATTACACACGTGGAGATCAACTTATAATTATGGAGGCAACCATATTTTTTTTAAATTACAAATGCCTCGATTCCCGGGCTATATCATTACTTACCTCAAACCACTCCCCCATTACGCTCGAATATCGTGATTTACATACACAAAATCATGCCTTTATGTCACAAAATCCTTCCACATTCAAACCACGTTCACACTACCCAAGTCAACCTATATAAAGGCTACTTAGAGATTTTCAGAAATCTTTACACTCTCTTGCAAATTACAAACCCTATTTTTGACTTTCACTGAAAACTTGAAGAACTCTTTTCTAAACATCAATTATCTGTCAATGGCTTCATCTTCCACAATCTCTCCCACTGAAAAATACTACGAAAAATCAATCATCACTGGTTCGTTTTTCAAACCAGAACTCTATCTCTCTTTTTGTGATAACGATGCACAAGCACAACGCTTGGTCGATTGCTGTACAAATTTGGGGCCGATGACCTTCTTAAACCCCCCCAATAACCGGAATCTGCTATGAAAATCTGATAGCGTTTTGGAAAAATGCCAAGTTTATGCCCAGGACAAAGAAGACTGAAGTCGATCGCATAACAAGCTCAATCTTTGGAAGAGAAATAGTCATCACACTGGTGCACTCAATGAGATACCTTCAACTCCCTTAATTGGTCCCGCCAATGTCAAGCTTGTGACAACAGACATCACAAAAATTCAATTTGAGATAGCCAAAAGTCCCAAGAAAAATAGCAAAACGCATACAATCTACCTAGATCAAAGCTCAAACTTCCGCTTGCTGAATTTGCACCGGTCATCACAAAGAATATTGAAGGCGTAAAGGGTCAATGGAAAACCTAATCGAGGTATTTAATCAAATCGATGGCCATAATCTACGAACGCATCAAATTTGACTGGGCAACTTTTGTGTTCAATAGATTGAAGGATCAGATTCAAAAGGAAATTGAATTATCAATAACAGCACCAAGCAAGGGTTTGCAGAAAAAAGGGCGATTTCTGGGAGAGGAAATCATGTGGATTCCCTCTTCAGCACCTATTCAACGCATTGAAAGTACAACCCACCAATTTGCAGTCACCACACAAGTCTAAGACAATGTTCACTTACATCAAGGCATCCATGAAACCCAAACCCACTGTTGGGAGCAAAAGAAAACAACCTGAAACTAATAGATCAGGAGTGGGACGAAGAACCAGATCCCAGAAGGCACAAGAGAATACCACTATGACTAGCACCAGCAACTTGGATGAGCCTGTGACAATTAGTGATGACATAGCAACAGTAGAAGAAAAGCAGCAAGAGGAAATCACCTACCTTGAGGAAGGTGAGGAAGGATATAGACTCACTTCATCTGAAGAAGAGGAGATAGATGAGGAAGAAGCTGAGTCAGAGGATGAACACTCAGGGAGTGATCATTTTAAAGCAAGTCAAGAAAATCTGGAGATTTCTGATGATGAACTGACTCTTCAAGAAGTGCTTTTCAAAAGCATTGGCAAAGTTGACGAACAGCTAAGTGAGCCAGCTGATAAAGCTCACTCAGCCAAACTTGTCTACTCCCCCACAATTGCACAAGGGGGAACAGTGGCAGATGAAGCAGTCCACACTCAACAACAACCTCTAAATGACCCTGTGTCTAATGAGGAAAAACAAGAACAGATGGAAGAAAGAGAAGAAGAAGCACAAAATGAAAAGGAAGAGGAAGAAGGGGAAAAGGAAGAAAGAGAAGTTGAAGTGAAGAATGAGAAAAAGCAAGGTGGAGATGCTGAGGATGAAACTGATGGAGATGAAGAGGATGTCCATGTGGCACCAGAAGAAATTCATACATAGAGAGTGTTCAATCTGGACATTCAACCCCTCATTGTGGACATGGAAAGGCAATATTACAGCAGGCAAAACCTGAAGAATGCCTTAAGGAGTGAAGCAACCTCCTTCAACCACAAGATTGAGGCCCTCATTAATCATATCAAGATCCAAGATGAGGTCATGGAGAGACAAGGAAACCTGCTTTTCAATTTACAACAACTCATCCCTCACCATGTCCAAACCAATCTTGAATTTCATGCTGAGACAATTGACAACAATCTCAAGCCCTTGGTGGACACTATCAATGCTCACACTCAGCAAATTCAGCATCTGGATGAAATAATGGAGCATTCTGGCAAGCAATTGGACCTTCTAATCAAAGTTGGTGAGGCCAACAACAAGATACTGGAAAGGAGGTATGGTCCTCTCCCTGATTCTGACACGGCAACGACAAATCTTGAAGCACTTTTTAGTGCTGCCAAAAAGGGGGCAGGAAGTTCTAAGCCTGAAAGTTCCAGTGAAAAGAAGGCAAGCCCAACAGAAAAGGGCAAGGGCAGCAAAGGCAAAGGTATCAGGTTTGAAGAAATGAAGAAGTAGACCTGATACTTAAATGTGATTTGTGATTTTTTTTCTATTTGCTATTTGCCTTTGTCTTAAAATAAAAAGATGCAATATCTTATTGCCCTATGATGGATAAATAAAATTGCTGATTTTTTGTTCTGTTATTATGAAAAATTTTGGATTACTTATGTTCAGGCTTATGAGGGTTTTGACATCATCAAAAAGGGGGAAATTGTTAGGAACATTTTATTATGTTTTGATGATGGCCATACCAGCTGTTATAGCAAGCCTGAAATAAGTTAGAATTCTCTGTATAAGTCTTTACTTAGAGTCTGACATGTTGTATAAGTTGAGTCAGACAAGTATTGTACTAGTTGGTAGAACGGCAAAGTAAAACAGACATTCGGCAGAGTGAAGCCAGCCAAGCACCAGCAGAGATACAATGAAGACTTTATGGTCTGACTTATAACCAAGGAAGTCTGTGATGACCTTGGATAAGTCTAAGTTATGTTTCAAGTGATGAAACTTAATATTCAAATATGGTGTACACTGATCCCACCCCAATCAAGGATCAGTGAAGTACAAAGATTCTCCTTAAACTGAAGCAAAAAAGAAAACAGTGAATCGGCTGAGTAAACTGACTTTCGGCTGAGTGAAGACAAAACGGTGAGGAAGAGCCAAAAACGGCTAAGTCAGAAGGATCACTCCACTATTCAGAAAACAGCGAAGTAATACTTACCTGATCAGATTTAATATATGTTGAAGATTCAGAAGATCATGCATTAAATAGAGGATCAATCAAGGACGGATTTTCTGCTATACGTTTGAAGAAAAAAATCCGATCACTGAAATCAAGGAAAATGCAATTAAGGGGGAATCAAGAATAAAATCAAGGATTATTCCCTCATTAATATAGCCAACGGACGGAATTTCAAAATCAAGGTTATTCAAGGCTATAAATAGAAGGAAATGACAGACAAACAAAAACAACGATCTGAAAAAGAAAAATTAAGCTGAAACTCTGTCAATTTAAAAAGCCTTCTCTGAACTTACAAGGATTTATGTGGAGGTCAACTCAAACATCAGAACTACAAAGTCATATTCAGCACTGAGATTGATCAAGCAAGTTGGTGAATCTTATTCACATCAAATTGAAGCAACTGAATCAGAAGCAATCTGAGAAGGAGTTGTGTGTGTGATAGCTGCTGAAGGATTTTGATCTCAAGGAGCAGTGAAAGAGATTGAATCACTGAAGCTGTTGCAGTCAATGAGTGGTAGTCTTGTAGATTTTGAAGCTTGGGAAGTCAAGGACAATCATACTATTGTATCTGTGAAAACAATAGTGAATTCCTCCAATCATTACAGGAGAAGAGTGGATTAAGGGATTACACCACCCTGAACCACTATAAGCCTTGTGTCAATTTACTTTCTACAAATTTACTTTACAGCATTTACTTAAATTGCCTAGATCATAACTTATATCTGTGATTGCCTAAACTGATTTGAAAACAACATAGTAAGAAGGGACTTATCCGCTGCCCAAAAGCTTTTAAACATAAGAAATTTTTTTGAAACTCCACTGTAGTCATTCACCCCCCCCCCCCCCCCTCTGACTATAGTTTCACCCTTCTCTGGGACCAACAGGCTGGATGAAGATAAAGAAGGCAAAGATGTTGATCAAACCTTATACAGAAGGATGATAGGAAGTCTGTTGTACCTCACTGCCAGCAGGCCTGATATATCCTTTGCTTTAGGTGTATGTTGATGACACTCTAAATGGTGCCGATATTTATACCCATATTCACCCCGAATTCTGCTCGAGAGAGGATAGATAGGCTCGTTATTGCTTAGAATATGTGTTAAATGCTATATGAGTGTTTCAAGGATCGTAATTCTGCATCTATGCTATTTTCCCGAGGTTTTGGTACTGTTTTGTCTATTTTTGTGTGTTTTATAGGATGTACCGAATCTGGAGCACTGGAGAATGGATCTGTATCAAAAGGAATGCATTGGGCTGAGTGATTGAAGTCCAAGAGGAAGCCTACTGAAGAAAAAGAAGAATAGAAGGCCCGGTAACCCGAGGGTTAGGCCCGGTAAACCGGTGACTTATTCAACACGAAATTTATTCTGCCGTATTGTCTAAGTCGGTTAGGGTTTTAGAGAGTCTTAAGTCGGTCATTGTATCTATAAGGCCGCATTAATAGAGTTCTTCATATGGTTCATATATCTTGAATAACTTTTGATTAGTATTACAAATACATTATATATTATTATGCAATAAAGTTTTCTTGAGCTTTGGAGAGTTGTTTTTGGTTTCCTCCCTTCTTCCGCCATCTCTAGCTTGGGTAGATCGAGCTAGATCTCCATTGTTGAAGGTATGAAGCTTTGAACATTCCTTTATTGTCTTCAATATGGTAGATCTGTTCGTATTTATGTGTTTTACTTAATCTGCATGTTTAACAACCCCATAATTTACTTATTTTAATTGTACTGAGCAATGTAGATCCAAAAATTAGGAAAAGCCGCCCCCGGTAAACTGGCGGTCTATACCGGTTTACCGAGGCATATTTTAGAAAACCTAAACTGGGATTCACTACAGCTACGTTGATCAGATGAAATAATTAAAACGAGTAATAGGTTTGGCCAATCTAGTATTCGTAATTCGTAAATTAACATGAAGGACCGCAAGTGAAGTGTTAATTAGGACATAGTCTTGATAGACCCTAGGAACGTGCTGGTCAGTGTCGATAGCTGTCTAGGCGGGTTAGCGGTATGAGGTAACTCTCAATATCGGCAGTTCTAGTTCTTTATGCGTATGGGCTATTACTGACCAATTAAGGAGGGTAGCTTGCGTAATAGATGTCTACTGGCCATTGTCGGAGTAGATAGAGTAGGAATTGCACCAGAAATGATACATATGATAATAATCATTAAAAGCTCGCGATTAATCTAAGGAAATTATGTGGGGAAGTAAACATAACGATTAACAAAACCAAGTTAGTAGATCGGTAAGGAGAGGTTTACCATGTTTGTTTTATTTCACGTTATTGTTGGTCAATGACCGCCTATATGTTGCTTCTTAATTAGGTTAGAATTGTTTATATGTATATGTTGCATTGTCTCTGTGGGATCGACCTTGACTCGCATTTACTATACTACGATGTACCTAGTATTCTTGCTAGTAATATTGACGTTAGTGACTTACACGCGATAAAGATTTTTGGCGCCGTTGCCAGGGACAATGGCCAATTTATAAATATAAACACTTTAATTCTAATTAAGAAGTTGTTTTTTTTCTTTTCTTTTATTTTATTTTATTTATGGTCTTGAGTCGTTCTGTATCAATCCTGCACATATTAAACTGTCAGAATTAGAAAATTCAAGGCCGGTATCCCGAAGGTAACCTCCGAGTTACCGAGGCCTGGAAAATCGATTTGTGAACAGTTCCTGTTATTCTGTGTTATTCCCTGTTGATTTTAGTTAGTAGGTCCGCAACAGTTGGGATCACACCCAGCTGAAGCAGAAGTTGCTAACCTTTTCTTTGTTTTATTTTGACTTTTTGCAGATTGATCAAAACACTTCAGAGATTCGATCGATTCAGAGTTGAAAAGCAGACACAAGCCAAACAATATGTCTAGAACAATCTTGAACATCACACCAATTTCCATGTATCCCGGAACTGAAGCACGAGAGCATTATGAAGTAGTAAAGCAACGGTTGGAAAAAGAGGAGAAAGCAATCAAGCAAGAGCCTGAAGATGACCTTAAGGAGTATAAAACATATCGTCCAGGTGAGTTTCCTTGCAAATTAATTGATATATCATCTTCAGATTATGATTCTGATGATCCTGAAGAGGATCCGGACACGATGTTTTCTGAGCCTGAGGATCACCTGCACTGCATAACCGTGGTGAAGTTAGGAGACCCCCGCACGCTCGGACTCTCAATTTCTGTCAATGGAATATCCGTAGGATTAGGTCTCTGCGACTCTGGCTCGAGTTGCAATATTCTTCCCTTTTCCCTCTGTCAAAAGATCAAACTTCCGGTCGTGATGAATCAAACCAGAACCATGGCCTTCGTAGATAGAACCAGAGATATGCCTGCTGGTTTGCTTAGAAAGTGCACAATTAAGGCAGGAGGGTTCACGTATCCATTTGACTTTACGGTCATAGACGCACCTGAAGATCCTAGTGCCCCAGTTCTCTTAGGACGACCTTTCTTAGCAAGGAGCAGGGCGGTTATGGATTTTGATAAAGGGGAGATCACTCTTAGGATGAATAATGATGCTGTATCTTTTGGGATCCTAGAACCCCCAGAAAACCGACCGGAGATGTAAGATGACGTATGCTTCGGGGAAGGTAGAGATCTTGGAGATTGAGGGGCTTAAGAATAGAGAGGTTGTCATAGAAACCGTTGAACAAGAGTTTCTGAGATTAATGCTGAGAGAGAAAGAAGATCAGGACCACGACAAGATGCTCACGGAAGCTAGTCCTTCCGTGTTGCATAGTGAACGAGTCGAGCTGAAAGTGGAAAGCATGGAGTCCTTGAGTTTAAGGTCTAAATCTCGACGCAGAGGCAGACCTAGCACACAAGCTAAGAGAGAGAGGCGTGCTAGGAGGAGAGCTCAGAAAAGTTCTGGGAAAGTGCAAACCTCTGGAGCGAAAGTTTGGCAAGTGAAAGCTTTAACCCTTGATTGATCGGAGATCTGAAGAAAGTCAAGCTGGCGACTATAAACTCAGAACTATCTCTTCAACCCCTTAGGTAGATTAGGATTGAATAAAAGTAGCCAGATGAAGGGACGAGCTTTTTTTCATCCTACCACAAACTTAGGCTTGAAACCGTATGGTTGTGGAAAGGTTTTTTTTACCTCGTTGCGGATTCTAGTGAAGTAGGTTAGGTTTGGAGTTGGAAACAACAACTGGAGAATAAAAGGGTAGTCAATTTGAGGTCAGAACTGAGCAAAGAGGTTGAGTACAGTGTGCAGAGAAGGAAGATAGAAATATCTAGGGAAAAATACCCCCGGTTTCTCGAGGGTAACCTCCGGGTTATCGAGGCCTGATTTTCAGATTTCTGAACGTCACAGTGTAAAGCTGAATTTTCAGAGGCACGTGGAGGACACACGTTGCACCAAATACGGTCAGTCAGTAGAAACCGTCCCATTTCCCCCTCTTTTCAAATTTTTCATCCTTTCCCACACTCCACCTCAATCCCATCAATCACCTCCTCAATTCCCTCACCCTAATAACTTCTCTACCCATTATCCCACTAAACCATCCACATTCACTCCACTCTTCCTATTTAAACCACCCATTCCTCACCATTACCATCATTCTTATCATTTTCATCTTTTCCATTCACCAAATTTCTTCCAATTCTTCTTCTTTTTCTAACACAGCCGACCACCATCAACACCAAATCATCACCATAGACAAACCAATTCCTCCCTTTTTCCAAACCCTAAACACCATTTCCTACCCCTGTTGCTGAGTTGTATTGCTGCTGCAACAGTGAAGTGCTGAATTTCTTTTTCTTCTATCATCAGAGGCATAGTCCAGAAAGAAATCCAGAAAAACACAGGCCGGTAAACTGAACCTTACCTCCGGTTTACCGATGGTTTTTTTCTTCAGAAATAGCTTCTTTATCAGGTTCTATACTCATTCAGGATGGGTCCTAAGCGTCAAAGGTCAGCCGTTCGTCCCAGTGGATATCAGACAGTGTATGGAGATGCCAATCCCTTGATAGACAGGGTTGCACAATTCCATTCTCTAGCTATTTACGAGTCGTTCCAAGGACATTGGAATGAAAGACCAGTGGCTCGAGAACGAGGGGTAGATTTGGACGACTGCGGGACGATATTGCCAGAGGCTCTACAAGCACAGGATTTATTGGACATGGCTGAGGCACCGGAAAGATTCAACGCCACGGTGGTAAGAGATTTTTATGCATATGTTTTGCATAACCCCGGAACCACATTTGCTATGGTTCGTGGTGTCAAGGTTGATTTTTCGATTGAGCGGATCAACGCTCATTTTGGGGTTAGACATCCACCGGTGGGCCCGGATGAGTACACATCCTCGAGCAACATTGCCGATCTCAAGCGGATGGATATGGTTGCTGATTTCTTAGGCGTGCAATGGAAGCACAATCCTGCAGGAGCCCCCACCATCTTCCTTGAGAACGACTTATCTTGGGACTGGAAGATGGTCAATCGATTTGTCTGTGCTCGCCTTCTTCCGACGAAGCACACGGTCTCTGTCACCACTTCAAGGGCAGAGTTGATGTTTTATTTAGAGACGGGTGCCCCCATAAACATCTGTTTGTTGATGCATAGCCGTATCCATGAGCTTGCCACCACTTCTGAGCGAGAGCTGCTACCTTACGGGCCGATGATTGATATGTTTGCTCTAGAGGCCGAGGTAAAGATTCTTGTGAGTGATGAGAGTTCAGAGACGGGTTAGAGCAGAGAGAGAGTGTACTCCGGTGCTTGGAGCACCGAGAACTCACAGAGCCTTGCTTGAGGAGCACTCGCGGGAGATTGCGAGTCTGCATCGCAAGATGGATTGGATTATTGACTTTCTAGGAGTTCCGCCTGCTACCCCGCCACTTAGGACTGCCCACATCATAGAACATCATCTTGAGGCGCCGCCGCCTCAAGTTCTGCACCGCATCCTGGTTTTGAGCTTAGAGACGACTGGGAGGGTGATTCCGATGAGGACTAACTTTTAGTTCCTTTTATTGTTGTTTACCATTTTTCTTGTTTTTCTTTTATTTTCCTTTCCTACTTAGTTGATGTAGCAGAATATATTTTATATAATGACTTTGTCGGCTTAAACTGTTTTGGAGTTATTTATTTTCTCTTTTACTGCCGTATTTTTATTATAAAGTTTTTTTTGTCACCACTATTCTTCTTGGTTTTTCTTGAGATACATAGCGTAGATTCTTCATGGACTACTTACATGAGCCTGATGATTTATATGATGATCCGATTCTTCTTTGGATCCGCCCTTAACCGAAGCTAAGTTCCTTTTCGTTTTTCATTTCTCATCTTACACATTGGGGACAATGTTTTGATTAAGTGGGGGGTAGAGAAACGTCACTTAGCTTTTTAGCATTATATTCCATGAATTGCGTGATTGTCTTGATTCTCTTTGATGCACGATTCACCACTCAGATTTTGATTCATTTCGACAGAATTTCAAAAAATTAGAATATCTTTGATCTTTTCGATTTAATTGATTTCATCTCTGTTTTACTTTGCACGAGTAAGAGAAAGTGTCCACTTTTGAAGTAGTGCCGTATTAAGCGCATATTCTGTTATGAGCCACCATTTTAAGCACGTATAACTCACTTCCCTTAGTGTGTAGTCGATAGCATATTGCTTTAACTAGAGTTGACCCTGGCTTTATCACGAATCATGTTTCACTTACGCTTTGAAAGGCAAAGGAATTTCAGATTCAGTAGTTTATCATGAGTGGGGCCGTGAGGATAGTTAAACCAATGAGAGTTCACCCGCCAAGAAAGAGAAGTGCATTGAAATATATACATCTATATTCTCTTTGGCAATATCTTAGTCGATGGAGCGTAAGACGCACGACTTTTGCATAGACCGATAAACGTGAGCCTAAGAGTAATATATGCTCGGTTCTCGACCCACCTTGCCAGCTCAATTAATTAATAAATACATGTTCGAGACTGGTTAGTTCGACTACGGGTTGACGTAATGTGAGATTACCTGCATTTCTAAGCGGTTGTGAAAGTTATTGCACACACACATTGGCTCATGACATGAATAGTGTTTAATATGTTACTGATGGATACGAGTGGCATGATTTTGATCTTGGCTTAGTAAGGCATATTTTTTTTTAATTAACTTGTGCATTGATCAAGGATGTTGTTTTCTTTTCGCCTTTTTGCTCGGGACGATCAAAAGCTAAGTGGGGGGTAGTTGATGACACTCTAAATGCTGCTGATATTTATACACATATTCACCCCGAATTCTGCTCGAGAGAGGATAGATAGGCTCGTTATTGCTTAGAATATGTGTTAAAAGCTATGTGAGTGTTTCCAGGATCGTAATTCTGAATCTATGCTATTTTCCTGAGGTTCTGGTACTGTTTTGTCTCGTTTTGTGTGTTATATAGGATGTACGGAATCTAGAGCATTGGAGAATGGATCTGGACCAAAAGGAATGCATTGGGCTGAGTTATTGAAGTCCAAGAGGAAGCCTGCTGAAGAAAAAGAAGAATAGAAGGCCTGGTAACCCGAGGGTTAGGCCCGGTAAACCGGTGACTTATTCAACACAAAATTTATTCTGCCGCATTGTCTAAGTTGGTTAGGGTTTTAGAGAGTCTTAAGTAGGGAATTGTATATATATAAGGCCGTATTAACAGAGTTCTTCATATGGTTCATATATCTTGAATAACTTTTGATTAGTATTACAAATACATTATATATTATTATGCAATAAAGTTTTCTTGAGCTTTGGAGAGTTGTTTTTGGTTTCCTCCCTTCTTCCGCCATCTCTAGCTTGAGTAGATCAAGCCAGATCTCCATTGTTGAAGGTATGAAGCTTTGAACGTTCCTTTATTGTCTTCAATATGGTAGATCTGTTCGTATTGTGTTTTACTTAATCTGCATGTTTAACAACCCCATAATTTACTTATTTTAATCGTACTGAGCAAATGTAGATCTAGAAATTAGGAAAAGCCGCCCCCGGAAAACCAGCGGTCTATACCGGTTTACCGAGGCATATTTTAGAAAACCTAAAATAGGATTCACTACAGCTACGTTGATCGGTAGAAATAATTAAAACGAGTAATAGGTCTGGCCAATCTAGTATTCATAATTCATAAATTAACATGAAGGAACGCAAGTGAAGTGTTAATTAGGACATAGTCTTGATGGACCCTAGGAACGTGCTGGTCAGTGTCGACAGCTGTCTAGGCGGGTTAGCGGTATGAGGTAACTCTCAACATCGGCAGTTCTAGTTCTGTATGCGTATGGGCTATTACGGACCAATTAAGGAGGGTAGTTTGCGTATGGATTGTCTTCTGCCATTTTCAGAGTAGATAGGAGTAGGAATTGCACCCGTAGCTGATAAATATGATAATAATCATTAAAAGCTCGTGATTAATCTAAGGAAATTATGTGGGGAAGCAAACTAACGATTAACTAAACCAAGTTAGTAGATTGGTAAGGAGAGGGAAAGGTATACCATGTTTGTTTTATTTCACGTTATTGTTGGTCAATGACCGCCTATATGTTGCTTCTTAATTAGGATAGAATCATTTATATGTATAAGTTGCATTGTCTCTGTGGGATCGACCTTGACTCGCATTTACTATACTACGATGTACCTAGTATTCTTGCTAGTAATATCAATGTTAGTGACTTACATGCGATCGTATGTGCAAGATTTCAATCCAAACCTAAGGAAAGTCACTTAGCTTTAGTGAAGAGGATTCTCAAGTATTTAAAAGAGACCTTAGGAGTTGGAATATGGTATCCAAAAGATGGAAGTTTCAAGGTTATATCTTTTTCAGATTCTGATTATGCTGGATGTAAAGTTGATAGAAAAAGTACAACAGGAACATGTCAGTTGATGGGCAGTAGACTTGTTTCCTGGTTCAGCAAGAAACAGAATTCCATATCAACTTTCACTGCTGAAGCATAGTACATTGCTGCTAGAAGCTGCTGTGCACAAGTTCTATGGTTAAGACAACAACTAAGGGATTACGGGATTGAAGAAAGAGAAATTCTCATAATGTGTGATAACACAAGTGCAATTGCAATCTCGGAAAATCCTATTTTACACTCAAGAACCAAACACATTGATGTAAGAAATCATTTTATTAGAGATCATGGTGAAAAGAAAGATGTTGTGGTTCTTTACGTCCATACTGAAGATCAACTTGCTGACATCTTTACAAAACCTTTTGATAGTGAAAGATTTGCCAAGTTAAGAACTGAACTGGGCATTATCAAGGTTGGCTGACCTACTGACAGGTCAGTAGGGTACTGGAATTCACCAAGGGGACTAGTATTTGCCCTGCTGGGTGAGCTCACTTGGCAGATTAGTCTTTCGTATCAACAATTCCTAAGTACTCTTCTAGTTTGAACAATTGAGAAAATGAAGTTGCCAAGGGGATTGGTCTTTGTCCTGTTGGGTGAGCTCACTTGACAGATCAGTCATTGGTATTAAACTTCACTTTGTATTATAAATTGGACAATACTAAGCTTTTAAAAGATCAGCTGTGAAGTTTGTATATCAGCAGGCTGCTGAACCTACTAAGTCTACTGAAGTCTGTCAGCAGACTTGCGAACCCTGCTAAGCTTGCTGTATGGAACGTTGCTGATAAGTCAGACTTTAATGAAAGTCAACAATCAAGTTATTGGATATTAACCTTAAACTTTATTACAACTGTTACATTTGATAATGTTTTTATGCTAATGGGATCAATTAATGTGCCACATGGCAGTACTACATTCAATTTAGACTGAGATCGTCCAATAACGGTACAGTACGTGAACAGTACGTGACTGACGGTTTTTACACCCACTACTTTCTGCTATATATACACAGATATACACTGTGTATATTCATAAATATTTTCAGATCAATCTCAACTGAAGAATATACGAGTGTGAACATAGATTCAAAGAATTTTTCTTCTTCATTTTCCTCAAAATTCTACAATGGCAGACAAAGATGTTAATCTTGGAACAAGCCAAAGTGTTAGAGGTTTTGTTGTTGATGCTAACAAGACTGAGTTAGCCATCAATATTGGAAGGAGAATAAGGAGGTATGAAGGATTGGAAAACGTCCTGAATCTCAAGTTGGAGAGCATATCTTATGTCAATGTTAATAATTTCTGCAGGAACATGGTGATAAAAGAAAACAGAGAAGCATTAACCACAACAGTCAATGCACAAGAGATTGAAATCACATTAGATATGCTGAGGGAAGTTTTTGGATTTGGACCAGGAAACAATGCACCTACAAATCCAGAACTGATGCAGCTATCCAGATTAGATTTTGTGGAATCTATAAAGACAAACAAATCTGCTGCAACGGCCCTGAATATCAATGTGAAGAATATTGGCTTGGAATATAACCTGCTAAGCAAGATTATTTCCAAGAATATTCTAGGATTCAGTGGTAGTCTTGATACACTCTCTGGTTCAAAGATAGACCTATTGATAATCATTTGCAGAAGCAAGAAATTTGATTGGGCTGGATTCTTTGTGCAATACATGAAGAAGGTTGTGTCAGATGAAAGAGATGGCACAAGAAAATCAAAGACAAAGGCCCTAGGTCTATTGATTCAGACCTTGCTTAATCATCTAAAGATACCTGATGTTGCACCTTCCAAAATCAACAAGACAAGATACAAGCCAGAAATAAATTATCCTATTCCTGGTTTAGAAAAAGATGATGAAGAAGAAGATTGATGAGGAGACTGAGAGTGATGATGATGGTGATGGTAGGAAGGAACAGAAAACCAAGGCTAAAAATGATTTGCAACCTGCTACACCAAAGAAGCCTGTGCAGAAAAGAAAGGCTAGTGAAACTAGAAAGATTACTGAGATTTTAAAGCCTAAAAGAACAAGGCAGCAATCAATAAACACAGCTGAGTCTGCTGAAGTACAAGTTGATGTTGAGGCTGCTGAGCCTACTAGATCTGGAATGAAGAAGACTGCTGCTGATTTGCTGAAGGAACAACAAAAAGAGGATTATAGGAAGAGGAAGGCTGCTAGTAAAGAGCAGTTAGAGCAAGAACTTTCTGAGGAACAACAACAACAACCTGCTAAGAGAAGAAAACATGTTGTAAGGAGGAAAGTACATGGAAAGGGCAAAGAACTGAGAGTTCTTGAAGAACAAAGAGAAGAAGAACATGATGAAGATACTGAGCCTATTGGTAAGGCTACTGAAGTTGTTGGTGAACAACAAGGTGAAGAACCACAATGAGATCTTTGATCTCGAACTCTTTGTGGAAGTCAATATACATGTTCAAGACCCTGCTGAAATAGAAATGACTCAGGGGGAAGGGAAAAATGTTGAAGACCCTCCTGTAGAGCATGAGACTCGGGGGGGGAGGAACCAAGTGTTGAACAGATGGAGGTAGTAGGTACCAACTTGAAATCTGAAGAACCTACTGACCTGTTTGTATCTCCTGAAGATACATTAAGCCACCTTGTTGAAGCTTTTGGAAGTCAACAAGCTGAGCAACCTGCTCCAAGAAGGCCTACTATGACTTATGAGAGAAAAGAGAAGAAGTCAAAGAAAGAGAAAGTGGATCTTGACTTTAAAAGGGTTCAAAGATATTTTGAATGGAAGTTTGGTTACTACAAGAGAGAGAAACCAGCAGCAGAACCTATGACTGGTTTTGAAGAATGGGCATTTGAAAATCTTGGAGTGGAGAATATTTTGGGACTGATTGACACATCTGAGTTAGAGATGAGACTGATGGCAATAATAAAAGATGGAAAGCAGAATAAGAATGTTATGTTCAAAGATCCTGAGTTTACACCTGATACTGATGATTCTTCATCTGATTCTGATGATGATCTTCCTATGTTTCCAGGAGCGTCCAGTGGTACTGCAATGCAAAGACCTACTGAAGAGATTGGATAGGGGTCTACTGAGCAAGTGACAGATCAGTCTACTAAAGGTGAGAAGTCTGCTGAAGGTCAGCAGACTGATAATTTGAATGAAGAAATGGAAGCTGCTACTATTAAGGATTTGGAAGCTCAAATCAATGCAGAAACAACTCTTAAAGGCAATAGATTGATCAATGTTTCTGATGTTGTTATGGTTGATCTATCTAAGGATGGATCTGGAAATTCAATTCAATTTCAGGACAGTGTGGACACAAATGAAGTTTTAGCACAAGCCTCTGAAATTCTTGGAGAGATAGCTGCAATTGGTGGCATGCTAGAAGAAAATTTGAATGTCTTTGTGGACACTACTGTTGTGATGGAGGTTCAGTCTGCTGAGGTATAGACAACAACTAAACAAATGTCGGAACTGGTGGTTCCAATCACTGAGGATCAGACAGTGTTGGAACAAAGGTTGGACTTGATATTAGGATTGGAGGAATCCCCTGTGCATTGTGTAGAGGCTACTGTTGAATGGGCTGCTGTTGAACAAGCTGCTGTTGAACAAGCTACTCAAGAACAGACTCATGTTGAACAGGCTGGTGTAGAAAAGGCTACTGAAGAGAAGGTTGCTGAAGGCAAAGATGGTCAGCAGACTGCTGTTGATGAGGAGCAGCTGCTGGACTATAATTTTAGTGATGAGGAGTTTCAGATGCCTGAAGAAGAAGCTGAACCAGAGCCCCAACAAGCACACGTACCTATATTTGAAGATGTACCTGTTCTGGAAGCTGTACAAGCCTCAACCTGAGCCAGAACCTGTACTTGAAGAAATTCTTGGAAATGTTGTTGAAGAAGGTCCTGAACCCCCTGAATGGGACAGGACAAGAGCTATTGTTGTGAGGAAACCCAGGGCTGAAGATAATGTTGAACAGCTTGCTGTAGAGTTTGCTGGAGGTATGGCTAGGATGAATGACATTACAGTACATATCTTGGTTTAGTTGAGAGCTGTAAGGGATGATATAAATCAACTAAGGACTCAAGTGAATAGAAGTGAGAGAAGATTTGAAGATCTAGTGAACTTGGTGGAAAACAGAGGGAGAACCTCTGAGACTGCTGCATCAAACATCACCTCTCTTTAATTTTCAACTAATTAATGACCTGCTAAGAGAGGTTGCTCATGTTAAGAATGAAGTTGTAAACAGAGACAAGAATGTGGCAGAACAAATTGCTTTTTTGCATAAGAAAATTGACAAACTTGCTGAGACACCTAAACCTGCTGAGGCACTTCACCCAGCTGTCATTGATCCTAAACTAACTGAAAGGATCAATCTGCTGGAACAGACTATAGTGAGCAGAATCACTGCAATTGACACAAGAACTGAGATCATGGAAGGACAACTAGAAAATCTGGTTAATACACAGGAGAGTGTTCTTGGTCTGCTGAACCGCTTTATTGATGATGTCAATAAGGGGGAAGAAGGTTCTACAGCAGAAGCAAAAGAATCTTCCAGAATATTTCATAAGAAGAGATGGGAAGTAGATATCAATGAATTTAGGAAGCCTGCACCTGGTAGAGTACAACTCAATGATGATCTGCTGAAAGAGTTTAGAAAGTTTTATGGAGCAAGAAGGAAACCCTATCAGGATATGTCTTTTATGGAAGGTCTGGAATCCTTCCTTGGACATAAGTTATGGGAGGCAACGGTAAAGTCTCTGAGATTGACAAGAAAACTCCAACACCTGGTAGAAGGGGATCTGCTGGAAGATCTGGTGGTAGAATACAGTCATCTGCTGTGGAAAAAGCAAAGTTATGTCTGGAAGAATTCAAGTCATGCTATATGGGAGGAGGTTTCAATTGGCAAGGTGTCCGGTTGAACATAAATGAAGCCTAGAAATGGTGGAAAAGGGTGAATACTTGGATTTATTTCACATTAATTGAAAATCAGTGGATGGTGGACATGCAAGTGTCAGAAGGTACAACAGAGGTATTTTCAGGAATATTCAGTAAAATCCTGTAACGGTTATCATTCAAATTCAAATTCAAATCACAAGATCTACACCTATAAATAGATGACTCCTGTTTCAGATTGCAACACACACAAAAGCAAGAATTAACATAAAGGAACTAAGTTTTTGAGCAAGAATTTGTGCAATCTGACCCTGCTGATACATAGAGCTGTAATCTACTGATCAAGTTTTATTCAAGTGTTTCCTACTAATCAAGACTTATCCAGTTTACACACTTGAAGAACTCAAGCTGCTGATTCATTCATCCTGATCAGAAGTCTACTGAAAGCAGAATCACTTTCTTGATTCAACCCTTCTTTTACAAGAAGCTTACTGAAGACAGAGAAGTACTTAGGTGTCAAGAACTGTTGTTTGTGTGGTGGAGATGGTGAAGAGGCAATCCTACCCTTCAAGGACCAGTGGAAGACTTAGGAACAGCAATACCACTTGTTTCTAGTTTTCAGTTTGTGAAGCCATAGTCATTGGTCAAGGACAAACAGTTTAGGGATTTTTGTAACTGCAACCTCAAAAGTCTCAAGTGAATTTCCTCCAAAATCACAGGAGAAGAGTGGACTGACAGGATTACACCACCTGGAACCACTATAAATCTTGCCTACTTTACCTTACTGCATTTACTTTCTGCAATTACTTTATCTGCATGTTTATCACATCAAACCTACTGAACTAGCTACTGAATCACACCACCTGCACTACTAAGTATCTAATACTTGGTATCATATTTAATCAACAAGTAATAAGGCTTAATTTATTATATTCCGCTGCAACAAACTCTAGAACATCAATAGTCAGCAGACTACTGACCTTGCTGAGTTTGTCAACTCCGAAAAGTTTTAAGTGTTAAGTTTATTCACCCTCCCTAAACTTAACAAAAGCCTTTTCAAGGGACCAACACTTGGACATGCTTGTTTGTTTGTCTTAGAAGAAACACTTTTAGATAAAGGTGGAGATGAGCCTTAGGAAGCATTCATTTGGTTAACACTCACTATATCTTCTTCAAATCTCTCAAAAATACACTTTTCTCGCTTAGTAGAGTGGTCTTCAAGCATCTTGCACTTGTTTCCAGATCCATTAGGCCAACCACAACCAGTTGACTTGGTTTTTGGCTCTTCCCACAATGTTTTTGCCTGTTGACAAAGGTCACAAATCTTCACTATTAAACTTTGCCTCTCCCACACGTCGACCGTTTTAAGTTTTTCTTCCAATACATGTAAGACTGGAACGTAGTCTAACTCCGATTCGTTTGGAGGTGGGCCTACGAACGAGAGTTTTTGAATGAACTTCTATTGAGGAAAGAGGAATGAATCCTTGCTTCTTCTTAAACCGTGAAATCTCGTGCCTACACAGAAATCCATGCGTCTTTCTAAGAGAACACCCACAGTCGATATTTGATTCACCACCATCATCTTTATTTCCCAACTCTTCAAGAAATAGCTCCAATGCATGGATGGATATATGATGCAAAAACTCATTCATCAACGGCTCTTCCTTGAATTTTTTCAGAACCATGAATAAATAAGTCTCAATATTTTTTAATGTTATGTATCTTTTGATCTACCATGCGAACGCCGGCTTTCCAATCCTTCACCAAGTCACCTAGCCATGTTGTTATCCAAGAAGAATTATGGCGGGGAAGTGATTTTAGAGGTTTAACAAGTGGAGGGGTGCGATTAATTTTCACACATAAAGAGGTGTGTAGGTGTGACATGGATTAATCACTCCCCCACCATAACTCTTATCTTTAAAAACGGAATGCATTCCCTCCACCCTCGAGGTACTAGTGTTTGCTAGGTGAAAATTTGAGTTGGTCCATGCCAAAAAGAATGTCTACTTATGTCCTTTCAACCATGTATCTGTAACGTAACACATTGCTTCTTCAGTAAATGTCTTCTTGCATTCCTCTAATCGGACATTCTACTCTTTCTCTTTACCAGAGTTAATAACATCAATCTATGTTGTCATTAGTTTCTTCCAATCATCATTCGTTGTCTTTGTCTTCAAGTTAGACACAAGACCCTTCTCAATGTGCCAACGGCATAAGAGATTCTTTGCTTTCAGGAATACGACACAAATTGCATTCATCAATGCCTATTCTCTTTCAGTGACAATACAACAAGCGCATTCACTTTGGTCCCCTATTGCATTTCATAATGTAGTTAGAGCCCAATTGTAGTTGTCTTCCCTCCCCAATCCAAGAAACGCAAACCCAATGGAAAAGGACATGTCCGTAGATGTGACATTAACAATCTGCAAAAGAGGCATATTGTACAATCCATAAGCAGCACGGAAGGGAAGCACCTAGCAAAAGACAAGCTATAGTTATGTGCCCAAAAAACATCTTTCACTATATTCTCGACATGCCAGAAATGTACGAAGGAGCTTGTACTTTCCACAAAGTTGTATACCTCTTGCATCACTGAACTACCCTCTCTTGCTTTCTGTCTTAACCTCGAACGATTGTTGTATACCTTCTTCACTGACGTGCAATTATTTCCATCGATCCTTCTAAGTTCCCTCAGCATGTACTTGGGTTGTATGCCGTTCTGGGACATGCTAGCAACAGTTTCAATCTATTTTTTGCTAATTCTTTCGAGATATGCATAGCCCTCATCAAACCTGACCGTATTGTGATTATGAATCTCATTAATTATTTCTATGGTCCAGAATAGCTTTACTTTATCTTGTGTGGTTTTTAATATGAACGGACATCCACAC
Source organism: Gentiana macrophylla (assembly GCA_026214975.1). NCBI lineage: Eukaryota > Viridiplantae > Streptophyta > Magnoliopsida > Gentianales > Gentianaceae > Gentiana > Gentiana macrophylla. The sequence goes on along the minus strand of CM047809.1, from coordinate 11,867,620 downwards.
TTCCTTGTCGATGAATCCCTCGGCTTGTTCTTACCCGAACCACACATAAATGTTTTTTCATATTTCCCACCTTTACAATGGTTCTTTTTTTCACTGCCCCTCTCACATTGGTACTTTAAATATGGTGTCCGTTTCCTAGATAAATCCTATCTCTACTTCATAATCACGACCTCATTAGATCTTCCCAACTCTTGCAGATGTTTGGTTACACCTTCGTGGGTATCAAATTCATGTTACCAAGAGAAGTACTTAATAAAATTCAATTTTCAAACACAAAAGTATTACAATAATTTTCTCAAGGCACATACACGGTCGGTTTCAAAAAGTGACGTCATATCGGTTGATAACTCTTCAGGCATTTCATCCCTCGAAGCATGTATTGAGGATTGTTAAGAAACTCTTGATCTTCCTCAATCATTACACCAGCCATACTCTACACAAAAAAACAAATTTTCATTACCAACATTTAAGTTAGACATTGGAAAAAATTAAAGTCAAAGAACATGTGGTATGAACTTACCTCAAAATACGCAGCATCGTAATCATTTACCTCTAAACCATCACATGGCTTCTTACCCTTGTCCTCATTTGTCCTTAATGCCAATAATATGAAAACCAAGAAGTCAAGTATATGTAAATATAAATAAGTGTTAAAGTAAGTGTGATTGTCTGTAAAGTCAGTAACTTCGACGTTAAATGGGATATCGGGCGTCAGGTATGGTGACGTCAAGACATCTACCTAAACACACCCAACACATGGCCTCTACCTTACGAACGTCCCCAACCCAACATTACATGTTTACCACAACGTCACATATGTTGACGCTGTACTTACAATATAACATCACAATTGCCGACGTTTCTGACAGCAGTACGAGGACGCGTGAATGCATAATAAGACGCCGGCGAAACCTTATCTACCATCGGAAAACACATAAAAGCATGAAGATGGTAAGCCATTCACCTATTTCAAGTTTTGATAAAACAAATCCTGCCTTTACATGTTCTTCATGGTGTAAGCCATTCATCTATTTCAAGTTTTGATAATAAAAAATAAAATAAAAAAAAAGATATTTGGAGTGAGAAATGAACCATTTTTGTTTTCATTTGTTCATCAAATTAGGTTGAAAATGGTATGCCTTCAAGTGATATTGCATCATTATCTTCATTGGTATGCATGGTTTCAAGTGTATGAGATGATGAAGATGGGTTCATCTTGGGGTTTATGACATTTTTTGCGGTGAAGGGTGTGAAGAAGACGAAGTTATGAAGATGATGAAGTTATGTTAATGAAGATGATGAAACTGTGAGTATTTGGATTAATGTTTTTATATATTAAAATTAATTTTTGTGGATTAGTTGTGATGGTGGATTATAAAAGCTTCATTTGTGAAATTATTATTTTTAAAGTACTCAATTGTAATTTATTTTTTTGTGGTGTATGGAGTAATTTTAAGATTATTTTGGTGGTGGTGGAGTAAAGAATTAATAAAAATATTCATTGTCGTCCCAAAAGTAATTTATAGGTTGTCGGGGGTAATCGTGGTGCCGGAAGCAAAACCGTGATGCCGATAGAAGCCGTCTACATTTAAAAGGTTTAAATTTTGTCATGTGAGCATTTGAGACTCATATGATGGTTAAAACATTTGAATCGTTCAAAGACATGCCTTTTGTTGCCGCTCTTGTAGATTCTGAATAATAACCGGAGTGACGAGTCTCCTTAACATGTCCCTTGTTGCCGATCATAGAGTTTTTGAAGATATTCAATTAAAAAAAAAAATTATATATTGCAGACATCCCAATACATTAATTAAATGTACTTTATTTGTATTTTCATATTAGACAAAATCTATGTTATTCAACAAGATACTCGATGTAATTCAAACAATTTCTTAATGAAAATCATTTCTTCAATAAGAATAAAGATCGGTTTAGTGAAGTCTAAATGGACTTTTAATTTTCAAACTAAATAGTGATGGCTCGATCGTGCAATTTTTACCTCGTTGAATCCATGTTTTTCAATCCTGGCTGGATTATCGAACCTGCAAAGGCATTAGGTCATCATATCACAGGTTCAACTATTCGATCACCGGTTCAACCGGAAAATTAGAAATTTAAAGCAATAAAAGTAATCGTTTTTCCTTTCTTGTTGTGTTACATTTATTTATAATATTAAATAAATAAATAAATAAATAAATAAATAAAACTTCTTTTAGTTTGTTAGCAACTATGTCTTTACAATTCAACGAAAGAGTTAAATAAAATGTGCTTTTCACTGTCTTACTTGTTCAATAAATAAAAATTGTACATCCATAAATAATTAAATATTAACATAAAAATTAATTAGTGGTTTGCAGCATATAGGTGATAATCATGGTGCCCCCTTCGGGAACATCCAATAAAATTGGAACGATACGGGTGATAATCATGGTGCATTACCTCTTAATGCATTCCGATTTAAGAAAATAACAATGTACGAGTTAATCTATTTTTAGTGTAAAATATAAATTCTGTAAAAATAAATATTTACATATAATGTATTCATCCGGATTATGTAAATTTCCTTCATATCTAACGCATTATGTAAAATAGAGAATATGATATATATCATTTTAGATAGATATTCTATAAACTTGAAAAATATATATTTAAACCCGTAAAGATGCAATTGTTCTGATACGGCTGTCATGTATGTTAGTATGTTTCCTACCATTATGTGTGTTCCTTCCTCCCATGCTAAAAATAAAAATAAAAATAATTTAAAATTTTAAAATAAAATAAAAGGCCCTAATCAGGCAAAGCGTTTGAATCTTTCTTCAATCCTGGCTGTCCTATATTATAATATTTGGGCGAAATCTAAGCCATGTATAGTCATGCAAATGACTATAAATTAAATTCTGATCTTGGGTACTACATCCTCAATAATTCAGTGAAACTCTCATCGCGTTTGGAGATCTAGATCAAAATATATGATTGTTTCAAAATGGGGGGAAGGAGAAAAAAAAAAGGTTCAGCAGCGTTTCGCAATTCAGTGTCCAGGCATCAGATTTTTTTTTTTTGTCCTTATGGCTATAAAAATTATAGAAGTTCTTCCAATAAAAAATATGTGGTTGTCATGTTCTCAAATATATATATATATATATATATATGTATGTATGTATGTATATGTGTTATTGTTTGTTTACGACATTTAAGAACGTTGTTTGCTTAGGTGGCTCTAATGCAAGGAAAATTGTTGAGCTAAGAACAATTATCGAGGGTGGAGAAGATGGAGAGCGAATATGGAGATTGCACCGATCAAACCAAATGTGATGAAGATTGCAGGTGCATTGCTAATAAATGTTCCTAGATTGTGCAGATACTTATAATGATGGGATTCAATTACTAATATGAATCTTATCCGTTGATCAATGATTTATGAATACGTAATGACACAATATAGTGATATTATCTTTTCCGAAGTTAATATTCATCCTCTGAATAACCTCACAAACTGATCCGTGACTTTATTAATTCAGAGGACGGTCACCTAAGTGTTCTATGTTTTGTAAACAGTGAAATATATACATTTCGTTGTTTTGTGTTGTGTTCTGCTTTTAGTTTTCTTATGTGTGTAAGTATCCTGCATTTAATGCTGCAGGATACTATGAATGTTTGATTCCAGCTATGGAGGTAATGTTTGTTTGTGTGTTTTAATTCCACGTGCCGAATAATTAAATTCAAGATTATAACTACTGTCTTATTTCTTTCTCCTACTTGCAACATTAATGTTATATACATCCCTCACTACACCATATACCGTTTCGTTCTTTGTTACGTGGAATAACAATGGATCCATATACCGTTTCGATATTTGCCGTTCGTTAGATAATTTATTCGTAAATTCCTGCAAATAATCAATTACTGTTGTTTAACTACATTCAAGTACTGCTTGGTTATTCAGTGATTGAATAATCAGCATACCAATAATTAATACCGATTGATTTTCCCCCCCCCCCACCCCCACCCTTCCCTCCCCCCCCCCTCCCCCCCACATAGTCGACATATACAAATATAATATTGCCATGGTTCGGCCTCCCGGTACATGGTTTTCAAACAGAATAAGGAGAAGAGGATTGAGAGACAAACCTATATATATATATATATATATATATATATATATATATATATATATATATATATATATATGAAACCACGTTTACAACAATCTTTTCTTGTTTAATTTGAATAGGGAAAAATCATTAATGCATACATGAACGAATGTGTTATGACGATACTAAAACCATCTTGCGATATTTAGCTAATGCCCACATTGGAAATATGTTCCTATAAAGTGGATAATGTAGCATGCAGTTCTTCATGAATGATCCAGCCATACCCTGTCATTAAAAGGAACATTCATCATAAACACATCAACTATATAGTAATTCACATGAAATAGTACACACAAGTATATTATATCTCTTATAATATACATGTAATTAAGCATATCAGACGTATCCCATTACACTTCCTGTTGAGAACCAGAGTTCAATTCGCATCATCGCCTTGAATAAAAATCCTATTCCCTTTTCCAAGAAAATAAATTAAAAAAATTGAGATAAAGGCATTACAACCTCTTGGGGATAGTCTCCATTTTCCAATTGAGAGTTGATTAGTAGTTTTGCTGCACAGTGTATTGGCCTAGGATCCCTTTTAGCCTTGCCAAAATAACCACACACAAAAAAAAATTAAACAATTATTTTAACTACAAAAAAAGAACAAACCTCAAAAGCCACACACACACACACACACACACACACACACAAAAAGAAAAAAAAAAAACATGTATTATTAATTCTTACATGAGCAGCATCAATTAGAGCCATCATTGCCCATGCAGTTTGAACTACATTTGATTGTTCTCCATCTAGTGGTACATATACCTTTATATTAAACAAAAATCGTAATGAAGAAGTTATAATGTTTTCCATAATTGTCACAATAATTTTATATAAATAAATAAAAATTGTACTAATCTAACAAGATTATATGGATTATCAAGGTTTACCTTCTGAGGGCAAGACCGATAGCTTTCACCCCAACCGCCATTCGGGTTCTGTTTATTTAATAGAAAGCTAACACCTTTACGAATCGCATCACAATTATCATAAGTTTTGCCTGCTGTAGTTAAACCTTCAATAGCAAACCAAGTAGCATAAGTGAAGCATACACCCCAGCTACCGTACCTGCAGTTAGAATATACATATATTATATTCGGCTTTAATTTCACATTCTTCTGAGTGAAAATTTATATAATTAATTAACACCACGATGTATTTTAATTATTATTATTATTGAATTTGTATATATATACCATGAACCATCGGGCCTTTGCATATCTTCAATGTATTTGGTGGCATTGACAATGAAGCTTTCGATCTCTTTCTTTCGGTACCCAGGGTGTTGTTTTCTGAACAAATCAAGGGCGGTGATTGCCGAACCAGTACATTCAACGTACCTAAAATAAAATTATTATGTAGTAATTAAGTGACTAAATATATAATTATGTCATGATAAATTAATCCTACCGGTGATTTTGTTTTAGCATCAAAATTAATACGAGTACAATATATTTTTCTTACTCGTGTTCAACGACAATATCAGCAAATATTTCGCTCGGATTGAGAATCTGCTTAATAATGACAAACAAAGAGTAAGTAGTAAATATTTCACTCGGATCAGCATAAACTTTTTGTTCTGAATTAATTAATGGGAAAAAGTACCTCAAGCCATTTTGATGCTGTTGCAGGCTCCCATGCTGCTAGGCCTCCATTTTTACTCTGCCCAGTTTTTAGAATGTGAGAAAAAAAGAAAATTTAAACCAAAGTCGAGTGTATAATAATGTATTTAAGACGAAGTGTTTTGTTAAAAAAAAAAAAATTAAAAAAAAAGTCTCCAATCGTATAGCTCTCGACTACATCTTTGGTGAAAATAATACTCATACCTGCAAGGATAGCAATATATTGACAGCATCATATAGTTGCTGAGGCTCCACTTTGTCACCCACAATTTCCGGAAGCATTGTAGAGAAAAGGAGACAACACTGACATTTAAATTCACTAAAATCCATTATTATTCGTGTTTAAAAAACAGCTTCGCAACATACACACACACACACATATATATACATATATATATATATGTTGAAGACATTATTGATACGACGTAGTTTTGGTTATAACCTACCAATTGTATTTATGTAATGTGTATTTATTGTCTTACCCATACCTAGTTTACTAGTATATAAACTGTACCAATTGTAATACTTTGATTAATCAATACAATACAAATTACCACAACCACCACGACCACGCCCCCCACGGCCTCGGTAAATGGGGGGAATCACCACGATAATTCTGTGAGTTGCCAGACGGTTGTCCTTGGGCCGAACCTTGGTTTCCACGAGCATAGTTGGCCGATGCCTGTGAGGGAGTCGGAGCATGATGAAAGGCAACGTTGAGCAAGTTGATCTTTCAAAGTAAGGAAGGCAACGTTGAGTTTCTTGGCGGCAATGAGTTCACGAACATGATGAAAGTCAATCTCAATATGTTTAGTACGAGCGTGAAACACGGGGTTATAGGCAAGGTAGGTGGCCCCAATGTTATCACACCATAAGGTCGGAGTCGGCGTAGAAATAAGCATGTCATTAAGAAGGCTGCAAAGCCACTGTATCTCGGCAGCAGTATTGGAGAGGGTTTTGTACTCTGCTTCAGTGCTACTCTTGGAGACCGTGAGATGTTGTATGGAACGCCAGCTGATGAGATGGTCACCAAGGAAAACGCAATAAGCACCAATAGAGCGGCGATTATCCGGGTCAGCCGCCCAATCCGAGTCAGAGTATGCCCGCAAATGGAGAGTATTGCGACGAGAGAAGAACAGACCCTCTGAGATCATGAACTTGAGGTAGCGAAGCAGACGTTTTACCGCGAGCCAATGAGCCTCAGTAGGTGCGTGCATAAACTTACTAGCCTTATGCACCGCAAAGGCAATATCTGGGCGAGTGAAACTCAAGTATTGAAGGCCCCCAACAACCGTGCGATACAAGGCAGGATCCGAGAAAAGGGGACTCGGATCATGGTGAAGCCGAGCGGAGGCAGCCATGGGTGTAGAACACGGTTTCGATTTATCCATATTAGCCTTCTGTAGGAGTTGGAAAATATACTTGCGCTGTGTAAGAAATAAGCCGTCCGTCGTGTGAAGCGCTTCAACACCGAGGAAGTAAGATAGGGTGCCAAGATCCTTAACCGGAAAGTGTGTGCCAAGAAACCGAAGTACCTCGTCAACGTGAGTGGGGCTGTTGCCCATAATGATGATGTCATCGACATAAACTAGGTAATATTGATAAATAGGGTAATTCGCGTAACAACAATACTGGTAATGATTCTTCTCCTACTTGTCAAATTTGTGCAAAAATAGGGCATACTGCCCATTCGTGTTTGTACATGTATGAGCAATCAGCTGACCCGGCTGCAATCCCACCACCACCCAACCTACTCCCCGTCCACCTCAAGCTTATGCCACTCACCCCCACTATAACCCCAACCCTGAATGGATTCCCGACACTGGTGCCACTCATCACCTTACCAATGACATGCGCAACCTAAACATTAATTCTGAGCCTTATGACGGTCCCGAAAAAGTTCACATTGGCGACGGTTCAGGTTTGTCCATATCTCATTTTGGCTCTTCTAATTTCTGTACTCCCACACACACTTACCAACTATCTCAAGTTATTGTTTCCCCTTCACTCACCAAAAAACTATTATCGGTACATCATTTTTGTTCTGATAATTCTGTCTTCTTCGAGTTTCGTGACACTTTCTTTCTGGTGAAGGACTATTCGGGCACAGTTCATCTTAAAGGCTCGGTTCGTGATGGTCTCTATCACTTCTCCGCCCCCTGGCTCCATTCAAGCTCACCTCACCACCACTCGCTCCACCAACCTCTGGCATCAACGTCTCGGCCATTGCTCTCACCTGATTCTGCGTCAAGCTTTAAGTAGTTTACCTTTTTCTATTCCAAATAAGGCACTAGATGCGGTTTGTGCACTGTGCCAATTATCTAAGAGTCAACGTCAAACATTACATATTTCTAGTTTTACTTCTAGTTCCCCTATGGATTTAATTTTTTCGGATGTTTGGGGTCCCACAGAGTCCTCAATTTATGGTAACCGTTATTATGTTAGCTTTCTTGATGACTTTACTAAATACATCTGGTTTTATCCTTTAAAATTTAAATCTGACGTTGAAACAATATTTCCACACTTTCTTGCGCTTTAATACCAAACTTAAAGCCATAAAAACAGATTGGGGTGGCGAATATCGTCACTTCCAATGAACCCTAACTTCTCTCGGCATTCAACATCGTCGCTCGTGCCCCCACACCAATGAACAAGTTGGTGCCATCGAACGTCGGCATCGTCAAATTGTTGAAGTCGGTCTTTCCCTCCTCGCCCACTCCAATCTTCCTTTGCCCTACTGGGAAGATGCCTTCACCACCACCACCTACATAATCAACCGCCTTCCTTTTCACGTCTTAGATCACAAGTCCCCTTATGAGCTTGTCCATCACCGCAAACCCGACTATACCTTGTTTCGAGTCTTTGGTTGTGCTTGTTGGCCAAACCTTCATCCTTACAACCACCACGACCACGTCCCCACGGCCTTGGTAATTGGAGGAATGACCATGATAATTCTGTGAGTTGCCAGACGGTTGTCCTTGGGCCGAACCTTGGTTGCCACGAGCATAGTTGGCTGATGCCTGTGAGAGAGTCGGAGCAGGAGAGATTGAGATCGGCCGGTGATGTTGGATGTGAGCTTCGGTGGTGAGAAGTAGGGAAAAGAGGTCCTCCGGTGAGACACAGTCACGGGTAGAGAGCATAGTCACGAGCGAGTCATAGGCCGGCAAGCAAATAAGCCAAAAAGTCATCATCAGGGAGTGGGTGTCCGGCAAGGTGCAATTCATCAGCAATGTTTTTAAGTTTATAAAAGTTATCAGTGGCGGAGAGCTCATTTTTCCGCGTGGAAGCAAGGTCGGTTCGGAGCTGGACTAATTTTGCACGGCTCTGAGAGGCAAAAGAGGTCTGTAACGCAGCCCAAATTGAAGCAGATGTCATGGTTGTGTAAACCTGCAGTTGTATGTCATCAGTAAGTGACGAGGTGATGACAGATAATATCATATTATCCGTTTTTGTCCAAATAGCCATGTGAGCCGCATAATTAGGATTAGCAGCTGTGGTACCATCAGCTGCAAGGATGGTGTCACAAACTTGAAAAATATAAATAAATAAATAAATAAATAAATAAATAAATATATATATATATATATATATATATATATATATATATATATATATATATATATATATATATATATATATATACATAAAAATCATTAAGATCCTCGTCAAAATCATTGATTGATTATTGATTCAATAAATATAAAAAAATTTAAATTTAAAATAAAAAAAACGTAAATAATAATCAAAATAATCAAAATCATTGATTGAATGTTGACTAATTAATCCTCATTAGTTTACTAAAATAGAAAAAAGAAATTAAAAATATAAAAATGAAAATAAAAAATCCTTGATCCAAGTAAAAATATAAAACCGAAATAAAAATATATAAAAAAAAATCATCATGATCCTTGATTAATTATTGGTCAATTAATCATTATTAATTATTTACAAAAAATGAATCATTATTAATTAATTAAAAATAGAAATATTAAATTTTAAAATATATAAAAAAACATCACGGATATTGTAAAAAAAATTAAAATGTTTTTAATAAATTTATTAAATAGTTTATTTTTAATTAAAAACAAAAAATTATTATTACTACAAAAATAAATTAAAAACCGAAAATAATTATTACTACAAAAATGAATTAAAACTCTTAATTGATTATATATTTAACCAAATAACCTTGATTGATTATTAATTAAAAACCAAAACAAATACTTAATTAACACTCTTAATAGCTATTCAAAATCCGGAGACATAAAAACAATAAGAACAATATGGTGAAAGAGTCATAATCCACCAAACGCAAAGCTAACACATTATGTCTCCTTTCGACCAATATGCATGATGTGAAAATTATTTTTTGTAAATTTTACAATATAGTTAAGAAAAAGATGAAATTTGCATCATACACAAGTGGAATGAAAAATATATTATTATTATTTATTATCATCTTCACTATTATCGGTTCAATCAGTATACTGTGAAGTTTTTTGTGAAGGTAAAGAAGATGATGTCAGAAACTAGAAGTTACAAGAATAAAATATTCTCAATTGACCAACGATGAGCTGTTCAATAAGATTAGAAGTGTCGTGAAAACTAGAAGAAAAGAAAATTTGAATTGATACATGATTTTAAATCGCAACGAAATGTGAAGATTTCTTGTAAATATGACTAAACATTTTTAGTTTTTATTATATAAAAATACATACATATTTAACACAAAGCAGAACATATAACAATCTCATCACCTCATTTAAATGGAAGATCAATGCAAGTAATGATTGACAGTGTTATTACACAACAATCAAAGACTTGAGCAAAAGAAAGAAACAACAAGAATAATAAGAAAAACAAAAGAAATAATAATGAATTAAACAAACATGTCAAATGTTTTAACCTCACCGTCTTTATCAACATCAATTGCATAAACATTCATGTGAGTCAAGTCTATTATGTTATTTCACCATTTTTAAAGAAGATGCAAAGAAAAGAGATTTATCAGAATTTGACCAGATCATCTCAGAATGCTTAAATAAAGCCATTGTCATTCAAATGCCTAATGCGTTAAGAAGATTGTTTGCAATCTATTAGTTTACTGTCAACCAACAAACATTCGACAACTGTGGCATACATTTTGGAAACCAGTGTCGGACGATTTCACGTGGGATTGTACAAAGTCAGTCAAATCAATTATGACCAAAACTTTAGAATCCATAAATTATTTTCTAGAAAGCATGGGTAAAGACTTGACATCTTACGACTTGCCAAGTATACAAGAAGACTGCAACAACATTTTAGAAAATATATTAAGAGTGATTCTTAATGAATTGTTGATAGAGATTCTCCAAGAAGACTACATTTTAGAAGAAATTCTTAATAATGAACAACAAAGTACATTCTGAAATCTCTATCAAGTGTGTACTGGCCACAGTGCTATGTTTTTTATTGATGGTCTGGTGGCACAGAGAAAACATATATATAAGGCTCTGCTAGCAAATCTATGAATGAGACAATAGATAGGTATAGCAACAACCACATCATGAGTTGCAGCTAAAATTATGGCTAGAGGCTAGACTGCTCATTCACGTCTTAAAATTTCAATTAGTACGCATGAAATATATGTGTGCAATATTCCAATGCATAGTGGAATTGCATAATTACTAAGAAAATAAGCACTAATGGCAAAGAAATGGCAATTGAGACACTTGACAAAAGTTTAAAGGACATCATGAGAAATTCTAACGCATTTGAAAGAAAGATGGTTGTATTTGGAGGTGATTTTAGACAAGTGACTCATGTTCCAAATGAACGATACTACAAACAATAAAGGCAAGCTTGGTGAAGTTATATTTGTGGAAAATGATGGAAAATTTTTATCTTTCCAAAAATATGAGAGCAAGAGGAGATCTACACTTCGGTTAATATTCATTAAAGATGGGTTGTGGAGAAAAACCAACAAACACTAAACGAGACAAAGAGTTACCAAAAGAAATGATCATTGAATATGATGAAAATGATGATAAGCTTTTCAAAAATCATTTAATCAGTTCTATCTTTCCATCTATACATGAGAATGCTTTCTCGGTATAATACATTACAAGAATAGAAATACGGGGCACGACTAATGAACATGTTGAGAAGTTGAATGAAAATTTGATATCATCCTTTTCAGGGGATATATATTGTTTCAAGAGCTTTGATAAGACTATTGATGATACTAATGATTATTATCAAAAAAAATATCTCAACACTTTGAGACCAAATGAATTTCCTCCTCACAAATTAGTGTTGAAAAAGTATTCACCGATAATAATGTTAAGGAACTTAGCTCTAGCAGGAGGATTGTGCAATGATATAAGGATGATATGTCAATGGTTCAAAGGAAACATGTTTCATGCTGAAATCACAGTTGGGAAACATTATGGAAAGTTAGTTTTAATCTCACATATTCCATTCTCACCGGTATAAAATGAAGGATACTAGTTTCATTTTATATGAAAGCAATATCCTATGTGTCTTTGCTTTGCAATGACGATCAATAACGCACAGGGACAAACAGAACCATTTGTAAGAGTTTGTTTTCCTTTACAGGTATTCTCTCATAGACAACTATATGTTGCACTTTCAAGGGAAACTTCAATATCAATAACTAAGGTGTTGATCAAACCCAAATATCAACTAGACAACACCCACAGATGCACAAAAAATATTGTATATAAACAAGTTCTATAGTCTGGTACGTAAATATAATGTTTTTTTTATTATCCCTTCTTAATGAAGAATGAAAGCACACAATGTTTTTACACTTATTCATGACCCATTTATGCTATGGAAGAGGATGACACACGAAGAATGAGAGAACACGGTATCGACAACTGCATCATTAAGTATTGATTTCCAAAGTAGAATTTTGTATTTCTATGAATTGCTTTTGTTTTATTTATATAAATATTCAACTTCTTACACTTTTATGTTTATCTTGAAATCCTCAATAGTATCTCACGATGTCTGAAATCTTCAATAATGGAATGGGATTATTATGCGGGTAATTAGACTTTGTAAGGATAATCCAATTCTTTGACTGATGGATTTTGTGATGAATTATAGATGGGCCAATGTGATTGACATCCTACATACCCAGGGGATTTGGGATCAATGTATTCATAGAGTTCTGAATTTGTGAGGAATGAATCATTTTTATAGGATCCCATTTCCTAGAAGATGCCTTAGAGCACATGATTAGGGACATGACTGAAATAATGTGATGGTTTACAGTTTGTGCCATAATATAGTGAGAATCATGAAGGCATTATTGTGATAGTTATAGTATGCTAAATGACCTAACCGGTAATCTCAGAAACCTGAAGTTAGGGATGATGATCTGCCCCGAGATGTGAGTTCAGGACTGAGGTGATCCTGCACCATATCGTTAGAACGAGAATTGGAAAGACTTCATATCAAACTGAGAGGTCCTCATCAAAGTTATCTCGAGTATAAGGCCATAAATTAGGCTGAACTCCTGTGACCCATATGGTAAGAGGATCTGATTTAGCCCATTAGGTGCCACGTGTATTATGTCTGGTCATACCCACGTCAAACGCCACATAGACCTAAGCTAGAACGAAGGTCATATGTTAGGTCTGATTGGAGATGATGTGGCACTTCTCAAGAAACTGAAACCCAAAGGTCTCTGGCATAAATACATTTTCTAGTTGTCTTTTGAAATTCAAATCTCCATCAACAAAGTAATTCACTTTTTCTACTGAAATTGAAATCATCCTCGAAATCTCAACGGCTTCTATTGAAGATTCATGTACCTCAATTCCAGAATTTTTGGGTCCATCTGAAAGTACTCAGCCCGCTCAAAAGAAAGGTACAAACTCATCGATCTAATTAAGGTTGTGGGAGTCCTTCTTGGTGTGCGGATATTCGATCCTCCTTTAACGTCGATGCTACCATTGAGGAGATTTGACGGACTTATGATATCGACCTGGTAATATTCAGTACTCGCCTCTGTCATCTGATGAGAGGGGCCATAAACCTCTTGAAGGTTTTATGACTGTTTACAAAGAACAATTGGTGAGAGGTTTTCGATTGCCTTTGAATCCAGCCCTCATACATGTCTAGAGATTTGTCCGGTTCAGAGGTTTTCTCAGTATCCATTTTTTATGCTTCAGTTTGTTTATATTATGTTGTAACGATAGACGTGTTTATAAAGTTATGTTGTGTAGATTATGTTTGTATTGATGTCGATTGCATAATTGAATTTTCAATTGTAACTACAAACTCAAACAAGATTATCATTGTACACTATACAATTATTTTATGAGTTAAATACGTGCTTAACAATGTTTACCGTTAAATTATGTTATTAAATTTTATATAAGTATATCAATTTAACCAACAACAACACGTGCAACGTACGTGCATTTTGCTAGTACATATATATACATACATATATATATATATATATACATACATATATATATATACATACATATATATATATATATATATATTAGCGAAAGACATGAGATATTAAAGCAAGAGCTAGACCTTTAGACCTTCCGCGGTGCAATCAGAAACCTGCCATCCATGATCTCCGTCAGAGAAAGTCCATGATCCCTTAGAAGTATGGCGGTACATGCTCTTAAAGTTCCCGGACGGGTTGCCCTTCACCTATAAATCAGATGATCTAGAAATAATGTTGACGAGAAATTGATGGTTTTATTTATTTATTTATTTATTTTTTAACAGCAATTGAATAAGCAGAAATTGATTTAGGTATAGGATCTTTTTTAAGTTCATTTTATTCTACAAAATTACATTCATTTCTACTAAACTAATTTTTATTCTAGAAGATTTTAAATTGGTGTAGCATTGTTTTAACAAATATCACCTATTGTACTGATGGGCATGAAGAAAAAAAAATTTTAATTCAAGAACCTGAGAGTTCTTCACAAAATCATGCCCTTTCTTTAGGATATTTGCTATTTCATCAGTCATCTTGGTTTCAAGAAGAGCTTGAAGTCCTAATCCAGCATCCCACAATTGACTCCCAAGACCCTGTGATTCAATTGAAGACAAAATATTATTTACACTTTTAGTAGACCATATCCCACAATTTTCATCTCTCAAATAAAAGAGAATTTAATGAAGTGCTAAGCAGACCATATCCCACAATTTTTCTTCTTTTTCTCTAAACTAGCTTCTATTTTTCTTATATTCATTTATTTTTGGGTTTATTGTTAAAAATGACAATTTGAACATAGAAATATGCAATAAGGACAGTGGAATTTTTTTCGGGTAAAAAGGACATGTCCTTATTCCATTGTGATAGTGAAACATTAGATTTGAGGTCAGTTCCACTATAGAAAACAGTGGATTAGGGGTTATGAACAATGGATTTGTCCTTAATTATCACCCATTTTACATTTCCACTGTCCTGATTTCTATTTTCCCCCTCTTTTTTGTCCTTTTAAACCACTGCCTCATTATTTTTTTGGTTATTTGTTTATAAGGACTAGCTTGAGTACTTAATTAGGCACTTACGACACACTTAAATCTTAATTGGTTATAAGGACATAAAATTAGTAACTAGACAAAACTACCCCTGATAAATTTAAAAAAACACCAGCGTTGATTTTTGATTTCTTTTTCTGCACGCTAATTAATTTTTTTCTGGACGCTAAAGAGACACCGCGATGCATCTGGGGTGGTCAATGCATCCCGGTGTCACTGCATCGCGGTTGTTAATGAATCACGGTGTCACTTCATCGCGGTGTCTCTACATCGGGGATGGTCGTCAATGTATCGCGGTGTCAATGCATCGCGGTGTCACTTCATCGTGGTGTCTCTGCATCGCGGTGTCTCAGCATCGGGGGTGGTCACTGCATCACAGTGTCTTTGCATATGGGTGGCCACTGCATCACGGTGGTCAATGGATCGGGGGTGATCAATGCATCGCGGTATTCAATGCATCGCGATGGTCACTGCATCGGAGGTGGTCGCGCGATCGCGTGTCTCAAAGATCGGGGTGGTGGTCACATGATCGTAAATGGCGTCTCTCAGATCGGGGTGGCCACTGCATCGCGGTGGTCAATGGATTGTGGGTGATCAATACATCGCGGCAGTCAATGCATCGTGATGGTCACTGCATTGGAGGTGGTCACTGCATCGGGATGGTCATTGCATCACGGTGGTCAATGAATCACGGTGGTCAATGCTTTGGGGTGGTCAAAGCATTGCGGTGGTGAATGCATCGCGATGGCCACTGCATCGGGGGTGGTCAATGCATCGCGGTTGTCAATGCATCACGGTGTCACTCCATCGTGGTGTCTCTGCATTGCGGCATCTCTACATCGCGGTGTCTCTGCATCGGGGGTCATCACTGCATCGGGGGTTCCCACTGCATCGGGGGTGGTCACTGAATCGCGGTGGTCAATGAATTGAGGTGGTCACCGGAAAAAAAAATCTTTTTTAGCGTCCAGAAAAGAAAAAAAAAACATTTTTAGCGTCCAGAAAAAAAAAAAGATCAGCGCTGTTTTTTTTTTAATTAATTAGGGGTAGTTTGGTATATGTATTAATTTTATGTCCTTATAACCAAATAAGATTTTAATGTGTCTCATTTTTCTAATTAAGTCTAATATGTGTCTTTTTGGACCCTTGCCCCCCCCCCCTTTTTTTTTTGGCATTCTACACATTTTTTTGTTACTTTTTTGGTCAATTAATTAAAAAACGACGTTTTTTTTGTCCTTAATATATAATTATTCTCTCAGTAATAGTTTTTATATTTTTCATAATGACATTTTTTGTTCCCTGACTAATTTTTGTTACAGATTTTAGACACCTGACACATCCGACACTGGGTCAAATGTCAAGTGTAGTAAAAGTGTAACACAAAAGTATAGCTATAAGACCAAAAATGTATAAATTGTAATTTAGTCTATAGATTTAAGTCTTCACACTTACCTGCGATTTCATTCCATCTTCTGCCATCCACAGATAATCCGGGATTCTTGCTAGGTGTTTTTTAAAATAATCTCCATTAGGATCTTCCACCCAACAAGCAAGCATACATAACACCTGAAATTGTACGTATATAATACCTCAACATAGGTATTTTCCCGTCTGTTTGACAGACATGACTTTTGTGTTTATATTGTGTTTGAGAAACATATCAAACAGTCCGTTTTTTTAAAAAATAAAAATAAAAGGATTTCGGGACTAATCGTGACACATAAGCTTGTGTTACCTTCTCAATGCATGCAAGAGTGATATACCGGCTATTTTCATCTTCATAATGTATATGCTTCATGGTTAATTGTAGAGATCTTTCTCGGATTTTATTAAAGGGCCAACGCTTCAGAAGTGGTTCAGAACAAACATACAAAGAATTCCAGATGAGATCTTGCATGTATGTATGAGGATAGTAGAGATCCTCCTGCATATATATGCATTACTTTGATTGTCAATACTCAAAATGTTTGTGCATGATCTATATATATATATATATATCACACTCACCTTTGCACAAATATGGCGGTATTTGGCCCAAGGAATCTGATCATAGGGCTCGAGAAATAACTCTTCTCTAAGTTGAAGAACCAATGGCGTAATTGTTCCAACAAATTTCTTCCCGTAAAGATATGACATCGGCATGTATACCAATCTCGAGTAGCACCACATTTTTGCTGTATGTATAACCACCAAAAGATAGTACACCATGTTATACCTTC
The DNA here is from genome assembly GCA_026214975.1 of Gentiana macrophylla. Lineage (NCBI taxonomy): Eukaryota > Viridiplantae > Streptophyta > Magnoliopsida > Gentianales > Gentianaceae > Gentiana > Gentiana macrophylla. The sequence continues at coordinate 11,850,091 of CM047809.1, read as the reverse complement.
TCCTAATTAACTTAAAAAATCTTTGAACTTTTATGACTTTGAAAAAATTATTAAGTAGATTGAAATCAATCAAACCTGGACGCAACGGAAAGAAAGATGGAATTGACCAAAATTCAGGGGGCATTGGATTCGTCCCAGACCATTCATAAACTCCAAGAATCTGATTTATGAACACATACATAAAACATATGAAATTAATTTGAACACCGTAAAAATCCCTTGTACATTTTAAGCGGGGTTCAAAAAAATCTCATACCGAGAGATAGACTTTCCCCCATGAGGGATTGTATGTGACACTACCATGATCAAGAATCCATTTTCGTGCTCTAGCGCATGCATTATTCTCACCACCGTCTGGTCCTTGCCCTAGTATTCTCATGGTAATATAACTTAAAGTTGTACAAAACATTATGCTATGGCCTTCAATGTGGAATCCCCAACCACCATCTTCATTCTGCATAACAAAATTATGACGTCCTTGAAAAAAAAAAAAAAAAACAGAAACAGAATAATAAAAGTGTGATGCATGTGTCATTTGTTGATGACCTTGACTTGATAACTATATATTGTACCTGATGCAAGTATATGTAACGGAGAATTTCTCGTTTATGGTGTATAGAGAATATGTCGTCAAGATAGCCAATGATATAGGCACAAATTACCTGCAAGGTGATAAAAATCGAGCATCATTACAAATACTTGAGGCAGCTAGCCTTCTAGCTAGCTCGGTTTCGAATGGTTTGGAAACGTACTGTGTTTAAATAAAGAACCAAAGAACAATGGCAGATCTACATTACAGATAGGGAATCCACTGACCTCTTAAAAGACAATTTACTTGTCTTTTACTTTTAAAAAAACTCTGAAAATTTGTATGGACGCCGTGAAAAAAAGTTTATGGTCATCAAGTGCTAAAGAATCTTATGAAATATTAAAGGAAGTGCATGATCACCATGGGAGGAAGATAGAACAATGGTCCTGAATTTTCAGCTGGCCAATGTCCATCACTAGCCTGTAAGGCGGAAAAGTAGGCCACGTTCCGGCCTAAAGCGGCGGTGGCCTTCTCGTATGTGATTTCTTCCCCGTCTTTTATCTTCACCGGCGTTATTGTCTGTTTGAAGTTCTTCTCTCTTAAGTACTGTGAAAATCAGATAATAGACAAACAATCAGTGCTATGTATAGATATTTTATGGACGATAAAAATGCTTGCGCCTGGCCCAAAATACAATCTTACAAGAAATAGTAAAAGAGGAAAAAGAATCGGTAAATCGGAGATAACCCAAATTTCAAAATATTGTTTTGCGGGAAGGGTATATGCAAGTTTTTCTTGTCGATAAATCCAACAATGAATTGTTAGCTGCACACACAGAGGAATTTCTATATGGTCGTCACTACAAAAAAAAAGATCATTTGTGACAAAAAAATATCGTCACGAATAGTTCTTATTTTCGGTGCTAAAGGTATCAGTCACGAAAAAAATTGAGCGGCGTTTGTTGCGTAAGAGCTAAAGGATTCTCGACAGCTCATAAAATTTGTCACCAAAGCGTATTTAGTCACAACAGATCTTAATCGTTGTCACAAAAGATTTACAAATATTTCGTGACGAACCAGAATAATCGTCACCAAAAGGCCTTTATTTGACATTGTTTTTGTCACACAAAAATCCAAATTTATCACTAAATCCTTGTCGTCACCAAAGGGTACAGATTTTTGCTTAATACTAAATATTGATTTACACTTCGTAACTAAAAGTCAATAATTTTCTAATACAACAACAACAATAACAATAACAATAACAATAACAATAATAATAATACTAATTAATAAGACAGGCAATAATCTGTGACCATATTTGCAAAAAAAAAAAACTTACTATCAATTAGACAGACAAAAATTCAAACACAACCCGCAAAAACTACGTAACTCAAAATCCAACTAATTCAAACAGTTTCACCACCAACTACACAACCCGCAAGTCAACCCATTCAAAATGACTCATCACCGACTATAGCCTTAGAACCGTCTCGACACAAACTAGAGAACCGCCAACCCACAATGTAGTTTACACGACTTCCACGTTCAACCACTACAAAAAAGTTGTGTTTTAGCAGCGGATTTCAGTGGTGGATTTTACATGCCGCCGCTAGTGATATGATTTACCGGCGGTTTTTATGCTTCCGCCGGAAAACTAGTAGAGGTTTTTTAAAGTCATTCATTTAGTGGTGGATTTATAAAATCCGCAGCAAAACTTTATTTATTACCGGCGCTTTTATATCATCCACCGTAAATAAGTCACTATGATAACACTACAAGAAAATAGTGCTATTGTGTCATAAGTGGTTCCAGATATCATTTTACTATACTATTTATATGCTACAAAAATAAATTAGAATATGTTTTGTCAAAAATTAAAATAAATTAGAATAAGCCCCCCTTCCTCTTTTAACCGTGAAAGCTCCCATCTTTTTTGTTTATCTTCTATTATCCCTTTGTCGAATTATTATTATTTCCCTTCAAAGAGGCTGATGCAATCCCTAATTTTGGAGATCTTTCATTGTAATTCCTCTCGTTTGATGAATTCTTCGGCGTCTTTGATTTTCCAGCACGAAAATAGAGCTTGGAAAGCCGGTTACTCGGCCTCCACTTAGGAAAAATTATGCTTGAAACAGTCGCTGAATCTGTTCAGAATTGAAGGATTGATGACATAAAAGGATTCCTTATCAATTTCATGGTTCATAAGTATTTAGTGAATCAATTTAATGGATGTATGGTGTGACCTTATCATTCCCCAATGGTTAGTCACCTTCGATTTCTTTCAATATGATTGTTTATACCATCCCCTTTTTAATTGATAAACCGTGAAGTCTGTTGAGTTTGTCTTAATTCGTAGAATTATCTTTTTGCATATTAGTCAGCCTAAATTTTTGTTAAATGTAAACATGATGTTTGATCTTTGGTTAGAAATTCTCTTGAAGCTGTCTATTTTTTTATCAACCTGGACTTATGCATTTTTAAGTGAACATATAGTGTCCCGAAAACTGCTTCTGGCAAGACTCTATGAAGAAAGCTTGGCAACATTGGCATTTGAATGTCCGTCTTTGGAAGAAGTTGATCTGAGTGAGTGTAAAGCTCTTACGAATTCCGTTTCTGAAGTTTTCAGTGACGGTGGTGGTTGCCCTATGCTTAAATCATTAATTCTCTATCAATCTTCATACAGAGTGTACGCAAACGTTCAACGTTTATTTATTTTGTACATACCATTTAGATTAGTTGTTTGCATGGACAGAGCATGAGTCTAAGTTTTTATACTTTTTGTTATGAAGGATCTTCTTTGTTCTTATTAGGATCAAGCGTTTACCGTTGTACAAAAACCAGTTGGTGTTAGTAAAGGTGCTACTATATTTCCTTATATCACGCCCCATCAAGTGTGTGCCTATAAGAAAGGAGAGAGGCCCAACACTTGACTTGTTTTTTTTTGTTTGGGAAGCGTGGGTCTATAAGAATAGAGAGGGGCCCAACACTTGTTGTTTTTTGTTTTTAATTGTGCCGGAAGTAGGGCTTGAATTCTGGATTTTCTACTCTGATACCATATTAGGATCAAGCGTTTACCGTTGTACTAAAACCAATTAGTGTTAGTAAATGTGCTACTATATTTTGCGGCGGAGGGGAAATCCGCCGCCAAAACCAATTTTTACTTGTATTATGGTGTCTAATGGAAAAATGTTTTCCTGGCTGTTTTTTAGACAATGCCGGCAGATAAAAATCGCCACGAAAGTTTCTAAGATGCGGATGAAGAAAACCGCCGGGTAAGGGCCTAAAACTTTTAGCGACGAAAGAAAATATGGATTTTAGTGGCGACTAAAACTGCCGCGAAAAAGCTTTATCGGTGAAAAGAATCCGCCGCTTTGGTAATATGCAGACCCTTTCCGTTTGATCTGCGGAAATGTCAACCCGTATGAATCTTCTCACCGAGATACTTTTTATATTTCTGTGTAATTATTTATCATATGTTCACATTTATTAAAACTATAAAGCCTATGAAACTTTTTAAGAGAGAAATTATGGTGCAGCATCTATTTGTAAGTTATACCAAGTGGATAGATGTGATTAGTTCTTACACACTTTCACATATATAGTAGTGGTGTATAGGAGTGATTTGGATGCATCACACTCGTCCACTTGGTACAACCTATAAATAACTGTTGTACCATAACACTTCTCACTTTTTAAAAACTACAAGAAAATTTACTTTTCGCGGCTTGGTATTAGCGACGTGCATTTAAAGTGTGACCCAGAAAGGCCTACTTGCGGCATGCAAAAAAAATGCACGCTGTTGATTGTTGATCCATATACTATATGCGAGGTGTGTGACTCGTACGTCGCTAATAAAACTTTCAACAGCATAATAATCCCGCGTTAATCAATAACTGTAAAAAACAATTGAGGTTATTTTTCCTTCAAAAAAAATTAGAAAAACGCTAATTCCTTGTAAAAAAACACGCTAATTCGCAAACTGCCCTACCTCCCCAATATGCAATTGCCCGATTTCTCAAATTTTGTCTTACAATTCTATGCGTAGTTTCACTTGATTCCCGTTCCAAACTTTCCAGATTTCATTCTTCTTGGTGATTTTAGCCATGAGAAACAAGAAATCTAATGTTTGTACAAGAGAATCCAAATTTATGAATTATGGTTCATCCCTTTGAAAATAGTAGTGATTTGTTCCTTCTTGAAGATCAGATGAGTGATTTGAGCCGGGATGTTGCAGATCGAGGCCTTGGTTTGATGGATTTGGTGGTTGAATCTTCATCGATTTGACTCAATTGCAAGGCAGGTTAGGGTTGTTCTGTAGCATTTTATTTCCTTCTCCAAGACTTACGGATCTACATAAATGTCCAAATTTTCTGATGTCCAAAATGTGTTCATTCCCTAACCCATCCTCGTATATTTTTTTCTTGACTTTACATGTTCTTTACTTAGTTTACTAAGATAACTGTGTTTTGTTCATTCATTTTTTTAATTGTTTAATCTTTACTGTTAGCAAGTTCCAAGATGGTCTATTATGTTGATTTGAATCGGTTTAAGTTTGTCAACACTTATTTGTATTTTTTCCATGGTTTGTGACATGCTCCTAGTGTGGTGAATGTGCTCTGACAATGGTGGCATGCCACTGTTCTGCTGGTTCTTTAGCCATTTTCATGTGTTTGCTGGTTTTTGGCTGCACATGTGATGGTAATCATGATATAATGAGGAGTTGCGGTGGCTATTATGCTTTAATGATTGGGAAGTATGGCTGACCTCTATAGGATTTTGTTGTGAATTTATGATGCAAAAACCATCTTTATTTTGTTTCCTTTCTAAACACAGCATAATTCATTTCGAAAGCATAACATATTGTTCTTGCTATAACTTTGCAGTCATTCTTGGATGGTTTAGTTGCATCTGGAGCTTTAAGTTTGCTTTGAGGTTCATCAATAAAGCACCCTTCGACAAAACAAATCAGGGTCTTCACAAGGGAGTCGGTACGTATTTTGTGTTTTCCTATTTCATTTTTATTTTTCGAAACAAACCTAAACCGTTTATTATAATGTTCAGCTACCTTATTTATTATTACTTTTGATCAATATCCCTGATACATTAGTGAAAAGGATAATGCGGGTAGCTAAAACATAAGAAAGTAATGCCATATTATCTTGCTTCCATTCCTAAAGGAGTGGAAAAAATGAAATGAGCAAAAAGTTGGCCTTTAACAAATAGTTGCGGTACCATTCATGAGCCAACTTTAAGTTTTTACTTGTAGTAGTTTTGATTAGCTTAAGGTTGTACCTGTCTTTGTGTCCTTGTGAGGATCCTAGTAACGGATTTTAACACCCGAGGCAAGAAAATAGGCTAGCGTTCCTTTATATATTGCATTGTGTTGAGATGCTGATTATGATACATGCTTTTGTTTCTGTACCATGGATGAGCTTCTTCTTTGCATGTGGACTGGTCTGTTTAGGGATCATTAATTTGGGAAGTTGATGTAAGCTGTCAACATTGGATGCACATAGCATTGGTTGAATAAGTATTTATTTTAGTTTTCATTCTTCTATTTATCACAAGTTAAAAAGTAAGTAAATAAATTATCTGAAGTTGACCCCTGTTTTCTTTTCATTCTCTAGAATCATAATATGAATGTTTAAGTGCGTGGAAGTCTTGTCATTGTTATGTAATTGACAAATAGCCAGCCTTATTATTGTCTCTAATGTTTATTTTTTGTGTGATGATTTCCTTTTGCAGTCTTTAAAGGCATGTGATTGGGCCCTGAGATATTGTTCAATAGTTCTCTGGGCACACAAATGGGAATGTGATCTCATACGTTAAACGTTATGCAAATGATATTAGTAGAGCAATGTTGTTGCACATGTAGAGATGTGCGTTTGACAAATGTACCTTATTGATGTTCGTTCACACGTTCACACTTGTTTGTATGATGAACGTATCTTATTCCAAATGATTGATATACATTTATTTGAATTTTTTTCTTGGCAAAGCTTGTTTGATTAAGTTAAGTTGATTAAACATTTAGTTGAGTTGTATGTTTTAGTAGGGGTGTACAACGAAATTGGAAAACTGGACTGACCGACTGAACCGGATTAAACCGGACCGGAAAATGATGAACCGCGGTTTTCCAATCGGTTTTTTCATTGAAGAAAAACCGAACCGAAATCCAATTCGATTTCGGTTTTATCCATAAAACCAGTATGACCCGAACCGAACCAGTTATACTTATATATATATATATATATATATATATATATATATATATATATATATATATATATATATATAAAATTTAATTTGTTCACTAGCTCCTACTACCCCTCACTTATACTTCTATCGTTTCTACCTAAACCTAAACCTAAAATGCTTCCCAGCTGCCGATAACCTCCGTTTGAGCTCACCGGCCGTTCTTGCTTCTTATAATATTCTTCATCCTTTGATCGTGAAAGACTGAAAGCAACCTTTGAAATTGTCGTTACAACGACCACCCGCTCGCTTATGGTGCCAATAATGGTGTTTGTCTCATTTTTAGAAGAAAAAAATCAAAATTTTATGGTAAATAAAATACAGTCTGAAAACCGAAACTGAACCGAACCGAACTGTATTCGTTCAGTCCAATTCAGAAAAATGACCAATTCAGTTCAGTTCAGAAAATCGTAAAAAACCGACCGGACTGGACTATGTACACCCCTATGTTTTAGTACTTAAGATCTGTAGTAGATATATGAATTATTGGGTTCAATATTGTATGATTATTTTGGATTTACAAAGGTTAGTATTGATTTGTATTTTTTTTATTAGGATTAATCTATCCGCAGCATGCCTATACATTCCATTGTAAATCTATTATGGCATATAGTGTATGCTGCTAATATTACATTTACAGCGTGCAACACATGCTGCCAATCATTGCATAAACGGTGTGTTGGTGCATGTCGCAAAAATACTTTCTGCAGCGCGCATCGCGAGCCGCTAACGATACGAATTTTTAGTAGTAAAGGGTTTGGGTGTTTAAGGCAGTTGGACCTTAAACTAATATGTGGAGGCTTGAACCTTATAATTGGAGGATTTCTCTCAGTTCTTTAGTATAATGCAAGATCTTGACTCTTAGTCATTCGGTTCCTGTTTAACATCTACAGTCACCCCATTAGACTGGAGGAGTGGGGACCCTTAATGTTAGGGTTCAATATTCTTTTTAATAAATAGTCCTCTCTTCCTCATCCGCAGCCCATAATGAACAACCCATTACTGATAAAAAAAAATAAAAAAATAAAAAAATAAAACGGAAAAACGGAGCCATAACATCGTCTGAGAGAAATTAAATAATCACTTTTGACTAATTGCTTATTGATGAAAAACTCCATGGGGATAGATTAGAGTGCAGAAAATTTACATTATTTAGACAAAATGATATATTGTAGAGATTCCGACCCAAACATTTTTAATTTTTAATTTTTTTTTTGGAGCTGATTCCGATACATTTTAAGAAATAAATAAATTATGTACGTCTTTATAAGAGAAATAATCAGTTAAATAAAACTTATTGCTACACCATAAAAGTACTACCCTCCCAAGTCACTTTACGGTACAGTAAATCATAAAATGATATGCACATATATCCGGACTAAGTTCCTCTCAAATAACTTTACCCTTAAGTTAGTGTTTTTACATATAATGAACTAAACTACGTAATTTTGGAAAAAGTTAATCAATGGCTAGATGTTTTACACTTTGGGGGTGTGTGGTTGGATCATGCATATTTGAGAGAATATCCTCTCAAGTTACTTGAGAGGATCCTATCCCCGTTTATCCTCTTTTTTTGTTGAAATATAATATATAAAAAACAAAACAAAACAAAAAAAAAATCCTTCACAACAGAACGCAGAGGATCCGGGCTTAATTAAGGGTTTTTATTTTTATTTTTTTATTTTTATAAAATTTATAATTAAGTTACTTCTAAAGAAAGTTGCAAAATGTAAGAGAAGCTAGAAAATTAAAGGAAACCTGCAGACGCCACAAAATGTCCTTGTTAGGCTTAGTATGGTGTCGGTTTTCCGAAAATTGACGCCGAGCTTGCTCCACCTCCTCCAATTCCTCTGGGGTACCCACGTTCGGGTCGAATTCCCATGTCTGCCTCCCAACAAAGTTGTTGGTGCTGTACAAATAAGGGTCATTTCCTTCTGCAATCTTTAACCTCCACATTTTCTTCTTTGCACACTAGCAAAGTTGTTTGGTAATATATGTATATATATATATATATATATATATATACTGAATCTTTTTTTTTTTTTTTTTGCTGTTTCATTTCAAGAGTGTGCTCAGGCCTTGCTTATATAAGGTTTGCTTCAAGGTTGACATTATTTATTAAGCCGGTCATTAGTTTTTTTTTTTTTTTTTTTTTTTTTTTTTCCATCATGTCATACTTTTTATATACTTTTACAAATAGAGGGTCTGCTATTTTAATTTTATTTGTCATGATGATGATCTAAACATTATATAACTATATTCAGGTAGTACACACACCACCAAAAAAAAAAAAAAAAAAAAAACACATTTGGCCGTGTAGCCCATGTTAGTAGGAGGTTTATGTTGCACATTAGGTTTCATGATGTACCATTAAAAGTGAGCTTGGTCTGGTTTAAATTGGGTCATCACCGGAAAAGCTTGTCCTACACATACTGATATTTCTCGGCATATTACTGGTAATGTTGTCCGACATTAGGCACTTGTTATTGGGCATATTACTGTATCACCCACCATATATTAAGAGATGAATTTTCCTCACCTTATAATCTAGATTTTGGGATGAGGCTCCTCCTCTTACATAGGTTTGGGATTATATTTCTACATGGTATCAGAGTCACTCTTTTATTGTGCATGTGTTGGGCCTCATTGTTGGCTTTGAGAGTGTCCTTTGGCCCACACTTGAGGGGGCGTGTTAAGGTTGTCTCAAATTAGACACTTGCTATTGTATCACCCGTCATATTAAGATATTGACTTCCCTCACCCCATAACCTAAGTTTTGGGGATGAGACCCCTTTTTTTATATGGGTTTGGGCCTAAATTTCTACAATTACAATTTAAACAGTAGATAGAAATTGTTGTATACTATATATTATCCTTGAGTTTTTATGAAATAGTCTTGTGTACATGATGAATACAAAATTTGGAAAGTTTAAAATATCAAATAAGTACAGATATGAGTGTGATGAACAATTAAGTGATAACTCTATAATTAGATTGAAGGAATTATAACTAAGAACGGTGTTTCAAAAATGTTTGAAAAAGAATAAGATTCTCCTTTGAAGGATGTTATTTTTGGATATACAATCAAATTTTGTCACTAGAAATGTAAACTACATTTTATATGATAAAGATGTGGTATAGGCCATTCATGTATCCCGTACCTATTTTTGGGTAATGCTCTTATTCATAACATAAACTTATACTGTAATCTTTGTTTATTGGTTGGATAAACTCAATATATAAGACATGGAAAGAGATAACAACGAATCTATCTTAACCGATGATTTGGAATAGACATTCTTCTAGGCAACATGTATGTTAGAAAAGCTTAGAGCCACCATTTGCGACTTTGACAAATCTCAAAGAAAGTCTATGATATTATTTTACTAGATCCATGGGGCAAAGTTGTTTGTCTCCAAACATGTGTTTTATAGGAGGTGTTTCTTCCAAAAGAAACATTGGGAGTAAACCAGGTTCTCAAATGAGTGTGAGAACCACAAAGTATTTTCAACCACTGGAACGAGAAAAAACACACATATTGATCAGCTGTATGAGATTTCTCCGTTACACAAAGTATTATACGAGTCTAACGATCACCATAAGCCTAGAATGGTTATTGGTTTGTTTATCTTGAAAAATGAATATATCACGACTTATGCATAATACTGAAGTGGATTCTGTATATGACAACCAGGTTCCAGACCAAGTTGGTCTAACCCAAAAGGTACACAGCTTCAGTTGTTGTAATATACACAGCTTCAGTAGTTGAAAGTGCAACACATTTTTGCAACCTCGATTTCCATAACATAGCTCCCCCTGCAAATTTAACTACATATCTTGAAGTCGTCTTGTAAAAATCAACATCTCCTGGCATATCAGAATTAATGAAACCAACCAACATCGGTTTTTCACCACCAAAAGTAAGGCATAAATCCGTAGTACCCCTGAGATATCTCATAATCCATTTCACAGCATTCCAATGCTCTCTACTAGGATTAGAAAGAAACGATTGACCTTACCAACTGCATAAGCTATGTCTGGTCTGGTACATACCATGGAATACATCAAACTACCCACCGCTGAAGCATACGGGACCTTCTGCATCTTTTCCTTTTCATCATCGCTAGAAGGACTATTTGATACTTAACTTGAAATTAGATGCAAGTGGACTGGGCACTTATTTAGCATTACTCATGCTAAATCTCTGAAGCACCTTCTTTATGTACTTCTCTTGTGACAAATAATTTTTCTTGGCCACTCTGTCACGAGTTATCTGCATCCCTAAACTATGCTTTGCATGGACCAAGTCTTTCATGGCAAAAGACTTGCTCAACTACTGCTTCAACCTGTGAATCCTTAAAGCATTCTTGTCAGCAATCAAAATATCATCAAATAGAGTTAAAGAATGATAAAATCATCCTCTGAGAATCTGCTAATAAACATGCAATGATCTGAAGTAGTTTTCCGGTAGCCCTGCTCCCTCATGACACTCAAATTTCTTATACCACTGTCTAGGCGCTTGCTGCAACCCATAAAGACTCTTCTTCAACTTGCACACAACTTTTCCTTTCACCTGAAAACCTTTTGGCTGCTGCATGTAGTTGTCTTCCTTCAAATCACCAAGAAGAAAAGTTGTTTCAACATCTATCTGCTCAACCTCCAAATCAAGACCAGCGGCCAAGCCAAGAACTATCCGGATAGAAGACATTTTCACAACAGGAGAGAATATCTCATCAAAATCAACGCCCTTTCTCTGACCAAAACCTTTGACTACTAATCTTGCCTTATACCGAGGTGTAGAATTACTGTCTTCGTTCTTAATTCTGTAGACCCACTTATTCTTCAAAGCTTTCTTCCTCATAGGAAATTTCATCAACTCATATGTGTGATTGACATGAAAAGACTCCATCTCATCTTTCATAGCATCAAGCCATTTATCTTTATGTTCATCATTCATGGCCTCCTCAAAACATTTTGGCTCTCCACTATTTGAGAGCAAAACATATTCAATCACTGGATATCTAGTAGAAGGTTGTCACTCTCTAGTAAATCTCCTTGGAATAACTGGTGGAGCCTCATCTGGTACTGGTTCCTCAATCATATAATCATCAATGCTATTATCAAAATCAACTACATAACCTACAACATCCTGCTGATCACCCTGGTCATCAACTGCACCATGCTTCTTTATGGGTGTAGGATAAATTATCTCCAAGTCAGCTGAACCATCACTAGCTTGAGGTGTTGAACTCTGATTTTTATCAACATCCTGCTACGTCACATTCTCTGCAAACTTAACATCTCGCCTTCTTTTCACTTTCTCTTGTCAATAAAATCATAAAATTTGTACCCAAACTCATCTTGACCATAACCCAGAAAAATACACTGTTTAGTATTTGCATCAGGCTTAGACCTCTCATATTTAGGAATGTGAATATAAGCTTTACAACCAAAAACACGTAAATAATGGTAAGATACATCTTTACCTGGCCAAACCTTCTGAGGAACATCGTTCTGCAAAGGAACACATAGAGACAAATTTTGTACATGAACCACTATACTCAAAGCTTCACCCCAAAAGGATTTAGGCAATCCGGCTTATGATAGAAAACATCCGACTCTCTCTAATAATGTTCTGTTCATCCTCTCTGCCAAGCCATTCAACTGCGGAGGATTTGGCGGAGTTCTCTCATGTCTGATACCCTACTGCTTACACTAATAGTGAAATGGACCTTTGTATGCAGCTCTATTGTCCGTCCGAATACACTTCAACTTCTTTCCATTTTCCCTTTCAACTAAAACTTGAAACTGCTTGAACACGTCTAACATTTGATCTCTTTTCTTCAAAGTGTACACCTAAATTTTCCTAGAGTGATCATCAATAAAAGTCACAAAATAGCAGGAACCACCAAGTGTCCTTGTCTTCATAGGACCACAATCATCAGAATGAACAAGCTCAAGTACTTATGGCTTTCTTGAAGGTGGATTTGATTTAAAAGAAACTCTAGTTTGCTTCCCTACAAGACAATGAGTACACTTTTCCAAATGCAAACTGTTATAACAAGACTGTAATTTTTTTCTAAGATAAGACAGTGATTCCTTTCAAGCTCATATGACATAACCGCTTAGGCCACAACTCGGTCTCATCACGTGACTCCACTGCATGAACCTCATCAACAATAACATTGGATTGAGTCAAGTAAAGTGTAGATATCTTTGTACATCTAGCCATAACTGAAGACCTCTTTTGTTTTCTTCCACTTATCACAAGAAAATGAGCTATTATTACCATTATCACACAGTCTGCCAACAGAAATCAAATTCACCTGGATCCCTAGAACGTGCTTAATCTGTTTAAGAAAACATTTGGTGCCATTATACGTCTCCAAACTAATATCTCTAACGCCTGCACACATTAAGATAGAATCCGGAGCCGTTCTCACATCACCAAAGTCACCTAGAGTGTAAGATGTGAAAAAATCTCTTCTTGAAGTAGCATGGACGGAAGCTCCACTGTCAACAACCCAACTAGTCATATCATCAGCAAGAATAACATCATCAACCTCTTGAAACACAAGAAAATCTTTAGAAGAAGTTGTATTAACTTTATCTTCCTTCTTATGACCATATTTCTTGTCACTGTTTTCGTTTTTCTCCTGTTTCAATTTAAAACAAAATTTCTTGGGACCATTAGACGTCTCCAAACTAATATCTCTAACGCCTGCACATATTAAGATAGAATCCGGAGCCGTTCTCACATCACCAAAGTCACATAGAGTGTAAGATGTGAAAAACTCTCTTCTTGAAGTAGCATGAACCGAAGCACCACTGTCAACAACCCAACTAGTCATATCATCAGCAAGAATAACATCATCAACCTCTTGAAACACAAGAAAATCTTTAGAAGAAGATGTATTAACTTTATCTTCCTTCTTATCACCATCTTTCTTGTCACTGTTTTCGTTTTTCTCCCGTTTCAATTTAAAACAAAATTTCTTGGGAAAAAATTCTTGAAACGAAAATGTTTCTCACTTATTGGATAGCTATTTCCTTCTTATCAAAAAATGTTTCCCACTTAATTAAATAAAGCATAATCTCCACAGTTTTCTTCATATACAAGGATTTTAATATTTCCGGCAACTTCTTAGCAGCAACCTCGGCAGTTATCTCTTTTAAGACATCATAAAAAAAGATGTAAGATGATGCCTAACTTGGCCTTTTTATTGAGACCATCAAACTCCTTATCTGACATATTCTCTGGTTTGTTCTCCTTCTCAAGTAGCGCAATATGGAAGCCCTCCAAAATCAACATGGTCTTCATCTCAACCTCAACATCCCGAAATTGACGTTTCTATCAAACTTCTCTAATTAATACATAGTTACCATCAGAATGGTTTTTTTCAAAAGGTCGGAAAACCTAAGATGTGCTACCCATTTGTTAGGAAAAAAATGGACAAGAACGATAGCCTTTAATGACAATAACACAAAATAAATAACAGAAGAAAAATGACAAAACACCAAATTTACGTGATTCGGTCACTGTGACTTATGGCCAGGGGCAAAATAGAGAATATTACTACAGTGGAGAAATACAAAAGAATAAACTTTCCTGAAACCTAAAGACAAAAGTCAAAAAATGCATAGGCATATGAGAGTTTAACTTAATTGGTACTACCTCCGTCCTAAAATGTAAATCCGTTTGGATTTTTTTTCCGCAGATAAAGAAGTTGATTAAATTAGCTATTTGACATTAATTTTAGGGAATATTAGGTTTTAGTCCACTTTCCCCCCTGTATATAAAATTTAATCCAGCTTGTATTTTGTTGTTGATTTAAGGACAAAATAATTTCGTTCAGACTAAACTACCCCTTTCTCTTTCAATCTTCTTCTACTCTTTTGTCCATCACTTTTCCAGCACGGATTTCACATTTTTTATGTAAGTCAACTAGATGATACTTTTTATGATGTTTTATCCCCATTTCTCATGCGTTTATTGATGTTTTTGTATCAATTCAAGTCATTAATTGCTTAGCTTCATCCAAATGTGTAAGTAGTAATTATTATATAAAATATCATATCTATCTATTAATATGTTTTCGAAGGTGTCTAAAATCAATTACCCGATTGCCCGCACCAAACCCGTTAATTACCCGCCCAAACCCACTACCGTGTATTAATGCATGAAATTTATCCTTCAACATTTATTGCAGATTCACATTTTTAGAAATAAAAAAATTAATGCATGGTATTTATTGCGTGATTCACACAAATCATTCCTTTAAAATTTGAAATGTGAATGCATCTTTATTCTTTCACAAAAGAAAATAAACAAATCACTAAAAAAATATAAAATAACAAAATTAATGCATGGTATTTAATGCATGATTCACAAATCATTCCTTTAAAAATTAAAATGTCAAAAAAATAATTAAAATGTGAATGCATCTTTATTCCATCACAAAATAAAATAAACAAATCACTTAAAAAATTATAAAATAAAAATATTAATGCATGGTATTTAATGCATGATTCAGACAAATCAATCTTTTAAAAATTAAAATGTGAATGCATATTTATTCATTCACAAAAGAAAATAAACAAATAAATAAAAAAAATTCTAAAATAAAATATCTATAGATCAATCTTTATATCTTTATATTGATATGTTTTAGAAAGTGTTTTAAATTTATTACCAATTAACCCGACCCTGAAAACCCTCATTTGTGTGTAACTCCTTAACTTAGATTGCGGTCGAAGAATTAATTGTGTATAACTCCTAACAAAATTTCCGGTCAACCTATCCATAAATTATTTTTGTTCTCATAAATGCTCCCACATCCCAAATCTTCCCTATAAATTGTGTGTAATTGTTTTACTATATTGTCACTTTGAATAAGCGTATCAAAGCCATTGACTGCCTACAATTCTTCTAAAATTGCAGTTGTTGTACTTAAAATATTTATGCTTTTTCATTTTCCATATCTGTTTTATCATAAACTAGCCTAAGAACCCGTGCATCATGCACGGGATCATGTACACATGATAGAAATTTTTTATAAAATAAAATATAAACTAAGAACATAAGTCTTATTTTATTTAGGTAACAAAAAACCCTGACACACATTTTCCTTCCTACCGTATTAAAAAAACATATCACAAATGTTTACAATTATTCACAACCCGCTACTGCTTAGTGTCCAATTACAGAAAATTTGAATACCATGAGCAATAGTCAACTTAGTAAATAGGTGTAAAATCCGAGACTCCACTTTGTTAGCAATGTACCGTCTAATAGCCATTCCAAAACTCATCATCATAGAGACAATATTCTAAACCCTGATGCCAAGTCTATAAAAAATCAAATATCCAATGTAAAAACAATGAGCATAAAAAGATTGGATATTTGATTTTTTATAACACAGTCTAACTAATCATTGATAAGTATTTGATATTGGATATTTGCTCATTGATAAGTATAACACAGTCTAACTAATCATTGTTTTTACATTGGATATTTGATTTTTGGAATGGCTATTAGACGGTAAATTGCTAACAAAGTGGAGTCTCGGATTTTCCACCTATTTACTAAGTTGACTATTGCTCATGCTATTCAAATTTTCTGTAATTGGACACTAAGCAGAAATTCCTAAGATTTTTTTTGGCTAACGGGTTGTGAATCATTGTAAACATTTGTGATATATTTTTTTAATACGGTAGGAAGGAAAATGTGTATCAGGGTTTTTTGTTACCAAAATAAAAAATAAGACTTATGTTCTTAGTTTATATTTTATTTTCTAAAAAAATTCTATCATGTGTACATGATCCCGTGCATGATGCACGGGTTCTTAGGCTAGTTTTTATAGGTTTTGTACCGGTTTAGTAACTGGAGCATCATGTCGGGTTTACGCATGGTATTTTGGTAATTTATTGCAGGATTATAGATTGACCAAGACCCTGAGTGACGACATGTGTTGAGCCTAAAACATGTCTTTTGAGGGATAGAAGAGTGTGCCATAAGCTTACGAGTTCAAACGGATCAATTGTCCTAAGTGCTTCTACCGTAGCCTATCTTCAACGGACATTTGACCCAACTTAAAAGCATTTTATGGGGAATACTTCTTCATGAGAGTTTTAGATCTTCAAACGACCTTTTCAACGCACTTTGACTCACATCAATTGGAGGTCTACAACTCAATTTATGGCTATTTTCCGAACTACTGTGAAGAACCGGTCTATTAAGTCGCCAAGCGTCGCAAAAGAAGCTGTCAGAGACCTATAGCGGCGCACGCCGGACCTTTAGCACAGCACGCCGGAATATATGAAGATTTTGCAAGATTTGGCGAATATTTGGAGAATATTTGGCATTTAATACGTCTGACAACTACCCACATGCCAATATTCCGGCTCAGACCGGGAATTACCGGTTTAAACCGGGAAATGGGCCCACCAATTATTCTCCACATCTACTATATATATATCAACGGAGAAAGAGGAATATATATATATATATCTTCTTATTTAGTTTTTCTCTTCCAGGCACCATCATTTAAAGGCTCTTAGAGCCAAAATTAGTTACAATATTTAGCTAATTTCATCACAAATATAATCCTAGAATGTTAGTCTAATTTCTTGGTGTATCTTACGTGGAAGAAGCTCGACAAATTGGTGCAACCTCCATTGAAGCTCACCGGAGATGGAAACAAGCTTGCCGTTGCAAACTTATCGGTTGTAATCGGTAACATAATATTCTAGTTTTATTTTGTTTTGTTAATCTGATTACTATAAATGCTAAATTAAATATTTTAGTATTTGTAATAATAAGTGGCTAAATTTGTAACTAGCCAAGACATGTAATTGAACTATTTTGATCTTTTTAGTTAATTGGATGATGGTTATGTTATATATATATTTTAATTTCAATTGTGTTGAATCTTTTTCTACTTAAATTGATTGTTAGCTCGTGTTGGAGTAATTAACCAATATTAACACACACACTTAATTGATACCGAACGGAGATTTTAAGTGTGAGAACGAGGTAAAAAAACCGAAAGGTAAAGCTGGCCGTCTGACGGAACCCTCTTTCTTATCCGGGGAAAGATTAATTGTACTCAAGAGCTTATCATGTCAAATCATTAGGTTTAGGGCTCTTAAACCAAGGAGGAGGCATAGAACAATTTCATACACTCGTATGAGGGGAAGTTTTTAGAATAGGAGTGCACCATTTCACACAATTGAGTACCATTAATAGCCTGAATTAATCACATCCTTAAAATCAAAAGAGACTAAAGTTCGATGAAATTGTCTTGGCTAGTACCTTTATTATTAATTGTTAATTTTATTAGTAAGTAAACTATCACTTTTATGATAAAACTGCGACTCAGATCAAGATAATAATAGCTAATTGGTGTTTAACCACACTTTGAATTATATCGTGTTCCCCGAGGAGACGACCTTGATTCACCAGAGTAGACTACAATTGACCCGGTACACTGCCGGTAAGATTGGACACCTAGTTTGAGCAGATCAATGTTCATAACATAGAAATCGTCTTCAAAATTGTTAATCCGTAATCTGAAATAATGGCATCGATGGACACTTTAATGGATGGGATCGGAGATGGAGGACCTAGGTACCTGAGGATGCAATCGGAACCTCTTTTACAGAACACGAACTCGCCTTTCTTCTCTTTTCATCATCAAGGTGCTGAGTCAACTCAATTTTTGGATGTGTTTGTCACGGATTTTATGCAATGAAAAATAAACAAGTAATAAATTTATAAATCCGGTATACCCCAAGTGTAGGGATCGTAGCATAGCGATTATACCGGAGTCGATCTCAGGAATCGGGGTATCTAGTTCATTAATTTTCCTAAGATTGATACCATTATTATTAAAACCTAAAATAACAAAATGAAAAGATAAACTGGACAGAGGATTGTCAGTCCAAAGCCAGGAAAGATCGTTGCGAAAAATAAATTTAAACTACAAACTAAGAAAATAAATAAAACTAGTAAAACCATGACAATGACTATGGTGATTCAACAAAGAACAAGGAATGATCCACCTATCCCGCAACCCTCGCTTTCTTTCTAAGGTTATCTTATGATGATTTAATTAAACTTGTGATTCACCTATCAAAGGTATGAACTCCTAATCTCTTAGAAAAGTTCGCCTATCAATCTTTTATCTTTCGATCTTAATGATTAACGCTTTCAAACCAAGGTGCAAGATTTCTCAATCTAACAATCTAGATATTCAACCTAATCAACTCTCGTTACTTATAGGTTAAAGGTCCAATCTTTCCTATGGTGATCTAGGTTTACACCGACTCTCGTCACATAGTAAACATCAATAGCAAAACATCTCTCGATACAAATTTGCATAACACATAATCATAGAAAAGAAACAACTTTAATTAAAACTCACGAAATCATCCAAAGGAAGAAATAAAAACGCTACAGAAAAGTTTCTCACGCTTGCCCCAAGTTTGATCAGCTTCAAGCCATCCTTATGAATCGAACAAGAAAACGAAACAAAATAAAACAACTAATCTAACCCTCGGTCGACCAAGCACCAAGGCTTGGCCGACCAAGCACAACTCGGCTTCATAATTTAGGGTTTTCTGCGGCTGCTGTAATGTGTATATGATGATATGATTAGGGTTGAAATAATGCGGCTATATATAGAAAACTAGGTCGGTTATGCTTAAGTCGGCCGTGGACACCCGTCTGGATGAGTGGACGCACGTCCAGACTTCAGTAAAATCTTCGAATCAGGCCGAGTCACGTCAGATGCCTGTCCTTCTTTAATTTGGACGCTCGTTCATCAGATTTGTCAAAACTCTGAATCAAACTTCTTCAGCCCGGACGCCCGTCCAGAATTTCAAACGACCGTCCAGATGGACGGGAATTCAAACGCACGTTCAGTTAACATCTCAGCTTCCTGAATCCAATTGCTCCTCTGGACGCCAGTTCATGTATTTGGACGCTCGTCCAGTCCCTTTTTCTTCCAAATTCATCTTGATCTTCATTCCAACTTCATCTCTATCTCTTTCCTTCCATTTAACCTTCAATCGAGTATCTTTTCAGCTCCTTCAATACCTCTCCATGACATGTAAATGTACCTTCAAAACCATAAGAACACGCAAAGTGTAAAACCATAGATAATTACCAATAAAATCATGAAATTAGCTCAAGTTTACACTTAAAGACTCTTAAAACTCATTTGCTCAATAATTCGATTAAACCCTTAATTTCTATGCAAATAATACGAATATGGAGGAAATCATTATAAAATATAACGTTATAAATCGTATAAAATCACCCTTAACAACTCCCCCACACTTATCTTTTGCTCGTCCCGAGCAAAACAAAACAAGGTAAAGGCTCAAGAAAAGATAGACATCTCAGCACATATAACACATATGCAATAACTTAGAGGTTCACCCCGGTGTGTGTGCAAAGCCATAACAAACTTCCACTAAGTCCAAACTTGAAAATTTCAAAGCAAACTAGCTAATACCCCCTTCAAACTAGAAATGAATGACACTTATAAGATGCACCCTACAAAACGTGACATATCCCGAAAAAGATGATAGAATGCATCTAGGGCCTTTCTGATATACTCAGAGGATAATGCCTACAACATATCTGCCAGTTTATACTGGGGATAAGATATACGATAACTAAGTCTTTCATCAATTCATACCACTTCTTATTGCAAGTTGATTTAACTATTTTCACATTTAAACACACATCAGAATGAGCTCTTGCCCTGTCATAGCAGAATAGGATATTCGTGATATACCCTACCTTACTCCAATCATAAGGCAGCTTCTTCTGACTGTCGTGAGCTTTTGGTCATCATAGTGGTATAGGACATTCGTGGTATGACCTACCTCACTCCAATCATCGACCAGCTTTCGACACACACAATTAATTCATCTACTTTTCAACTTCTTCAACAACTTTAGTTACGTTTTACTTATCACATTCAAACCTCAGTTATTCACAGTATATCATACTTTGGCTATAAACACAAACTATTATAATTCCCACGATACATACGTTAGCACTAAGCACATGACTTATAAGATAACAAAAATCACTAATCCAAAGGGGTATAGCTTTATATTATAGCTCATCATTCACTATGGCTCGTGAAAAAATATATATCGGGTGAAACAACTAACTTACTGGACATACAGTATATAGCATCAATGACTATAAAAACCGAACAAAAATATGCATTGCTTACTCAGGACAAAACAAAAACAAAAATTTTGAAAAATTTAGCTCATTTCAGCATAGAATAATAATATAAGCAAAATGATAGATATACGTAACCATTCCCCTCCCCCACACTTAAACCACAATGTGTCCTCATGTTGGTACAAGATAAGAAAAACTTAGCTGATTTGTCGTTCAAAGGTGGCAATTCTGGAAGTGGTAGCAAGTCATATCCGAAATGCTCAAGAAAGCGAGAAGCGTGGACCATCCACCGGAAAGCGGCTTCATCTAAAATGCGCACCATCGCTATCGCAAATACCACGCACACATGAAAAACAAAACAAAGCGTACCTCGGGGATAGGGGAATATAACATATTACACAGAAAAGTTTGATATAAGCACATGATATAATTGCTCAGATGGAAAAATCACCACACGGGGATAACACAGGACATCTAAGCGTCAAATATAAAGCCACAGAAGCTTACAATACAAATATGGACCAACATGTGCATACAGAAATATCAAACTCCAAATGAAAGTGTAAATGCGCGTTACAAGATTTATCAAAAAGAAATAATGATAGAGGACACTACAAAGTAGTAGGGCTAGGTGCACTAAATAAAATAAAAATAAAGTATAACACAATGCAACTAAATGATATGCAACTATACTAAAAAGGCAAAAAGAAAATCAAGAAAAATGCTAGCCCAACTAATTCCATAGATATCAGCCTAATCTACAATTTAGACTAAGCGATGAAACATGTCAACCATAGAAGGAAGGTCAAATATATAAACGTCTACTAAATAACGCCACAGAAGCGCAACAAAATTCGATTATGCAAAGCCACAGAAGCTTGCCATGTAAAGTGTAGACGTGCCTTAAGACTCATCAGAAAGTGATAGCAACGGAAAACCGACAGTAGCTATACTAAAGCAAATATAAATCATATAGAAAAGAAAATTGAAAGTGTAAAAGGTCTTAAGGACTACAAGATCCATCTAAAAGTGAAAGCGACGGAAAACCGACAGTAGCTCAAACTTAAGCACATATGAATCAAGTAATAAAAGATGAACGAATAGAGGGCCCTAAAAGCTTACAAGATCCATCAGAAAGGAAGTAGCAGCAACGGAAAACCGACAGTAGCTACAGATGAATCAAGTAAGGGACAACAAAAACAAACGACCCCTAAACAACCCTAACACCCTAGATAGACGACAAAAGGAACAGCATAAATCAAATTGGAATCACGTCTAGCTCGGTGTTCTTGCATCAATAGACTCGAAACACACACAATCACTCAACATGGATCGTAATAGATGGAAAAATAACCATAACGGTGAAAGAACATGACATCTACGCATATCAGATAAAAGCCATAGAGGCTCGCATTAAAACATCCATGTCAAACAATGAAGCATGTATCAAAAAAACAAATTCTATTCACTAGAAACTGACACACTGGACGGACGTTCAGACAATCCAGACGCTCGTCTTCCTGTAAATGATGAACTGGACGGGCGTTTGGGAAGGACAAATGCTAGTTTGGTTCTCTTAAGACATAACAGATTTGGTGCATGTTGGACGGACGGACGTCCACTCACTATGGACGCACGTCTGGTAACCACAAAGAGTGGCCGGGCGTTCACAGAGAGCAGACTCCCGTCTGGTCTTAGCATAAAGCACAAAACGAGACACCTGAGCAACCTCATAAACCCTAGATAAAATCATAAACCCTAGAAAGCCTTTATTTTTTCCTTTAATTAGAACAAGAAACAGAAAAAGATACGGAAAACTTAAACAGAAACCTACCTACGAAAGATTTAAAACAGAAAACAAGAAAACAATAAAAGGGAGAAAAACGTGTTGAAATCTTCTGGGGCCAAAATGGAAGGGAAAACAGCAGATTTTGACCTCGAAAACGGTGTCGAAAGGCCTGTGGCCATTCATTATGTCGTCGGCGTCGGAACGAGCTTTCCGAATTGGGGTCCTGCGTGCGAAACGGACACTCGAGCCGAAAGTTACGGCCAAAATACTACCATGTGCCCTAACGATCCCTTTTATCCAAACTTGTATCAAAAATCAGAAAAAATAATAAACTAGACAACCATACCGATTCCCCAGCAACGGCGACAAAAACTTGTCTCGGATTTTATGCAATGAAAAATAAACAAGTAATAAATTTATAAATCCGGTATACCCCAAATGTAGGGATCGTAGCATAGCGATTAATACCGGAGTCGATCTCAGGGAATCGGGGTATCTAGTTCATTAATTTTCCTAAGATTGATACCATTATTATTAAAACCTAAAATAACAAAATGAAAAGATAAACTGGACAGAGGATTGTCAGTCCATAGCCAGGAAAGATCGTTGCGAAAAATAAATCTAAACTACAAACTAAGAAAATAAATAAAACTAGTAAAACCATGACGATGACTATGGTGATTCAACAAAGAACAAGCAAAACACCGACTATGGTAATACACCGACTCTCGTCACATAGTAAACATCAATAGCAAAACATCTTTCGATACAAATTTGCATAACACATAATCATAGAAAATAAACAACTTTAATTAAAACTCACGAAATCATCCAAAGGAAAAAATAAAAACGCTGCAGAAAAGTTTCACACGCTTGCCCCAAGTTTGATCAGCTTCAAGCCATCCTCATGAATCGAACAAGAAAACGAAACAAAATAAAACAACTAATCTAACCCTCGGTCGACCAAGCACCAAGGCTTGGCCGACTGATGAGGAAAAAATTCACAGTTATTTCCATAACATTTTACTCCATTTCTAATATCATTTTGAGCACTTTTGTATCATTTCGAGTCGTTAATTCCTAAATTTCATAAAAATATATAAGTCATGAATATTTTATAAAATATCGTGTTTTTATGTGTTTTTATTAGTTTTTGTACCGGTTTAGTAACCGGAGTGTCGTGTCGGATTTACGTTTGGTAATTTGGTGGTTTATTGCAGAATTATAGGTTGACCAAGATCCCGAGTAATGACATGTTTTGAGGCCTAAAAGAGGTATTTTTAGGGATATAAGAGTGTGCCACTAACTCAAGTGGTCAAGTGGCTCAGTGGTTAGTGGTACCACTAACGAATTATATTTTCGACGAACAAATGGCTCATTAAAACGGCATTTTCTGAAGAAGTGTCCTTAATGAAAGTTGTAGATATTTGAAAGAGCTTTCCAACGCATTTTGAATCACGTCAATCGGACTTCTACAACTCAAGTATCATTAAGTCAAGTGGTCAAGTGGCTAATCGATTCGATTTAGTGGTAATCGAGAAATGTCTTCGACAAACGAATGGCTCATCAAAACAACATTTTCTGAAGAAGAGTCCTTCATGAAAGTTGTATATTTTTCAACGAGCTTTCCAATGCCTCTTGAATCATGTCATTTGGAGATCCAGAACTCAAGATATGAATTTTTAAAGTTTTATTCCAAAATATAACTTTTTATCCGTAAATTGGAAATTAAGGGGAGGTGAATGTCATCATTAGGCCGGACCAGTCCCGCCATATCAAGGACTGGTCCGCCCTGGAACTTTGCTTATATAAGGATCATTCAGAGAGCAAGCTGGGGACACCATTATATATATATACACATATATATATATATATATATATATATATATATATATATATATATATATATATATATATATATATATATATATATATATATATCTCCTTCTTATTTTTCTTTAGTTTTTAGGATTGTATATAAGGCCTTATGCGAAATATATTTAGTAATAATAGTATCGTTGTAATGCTCGGGAAATTATTGGAAGTTCGGTGTTGCTGAAATCGTTGTAATATCAAGTATCTTCGATTATATGTAATCGAAGATATCTCTGTTATAATAGTAAGTTTGTTTTTTCCTTATTATTGTTATATCTATATCTAGTTATTTCTTTCTTGTTGTTTCTTGTTTCTTTCATTCTCGTTATATATATATATATATATATGTATACGTAGTAGTATCCATATATATGAGAATCGACAAATGATTGGATTTTGGTTTTAATTTGGTTTTAATAGAATTTCGCCATATTGATGAAGGTTATTATGTAAAACTTCCCGCCATTTTAATCCATGACATGTTGATGAATCCGTTTATATGGGTAGCTAAACTTTTCATAGCCGAAATATGTGAAAACGGGTGAAATCAACCCTCGGGAGGCGAGATGGGAGTTGTGTTGTGCTTAATTAAACGTTTTCGATAAACGTTCATGTTTTAAAACTTGTTTTGATCATGTTAATAACTTTGAATGAGATTGACAACCTTGTTCATTGTTACATCAAGCTTATAAATGTATTTTGCGGTGAGATGTGGGATATGAGTATCACTAATCGTAGTTTTGATTGTCGATTGACAACTGAGGTGACAGTCGAGGACTATGCCTATGTGAGATTCTTATCTTTACGAGATGAATGAAACATGTATTAGAATCACTAAAACATAGCCTTAATCGTTAGATCGACAACCTAAGTGATACGTTAAAACTATGTTTTTGTGAGGTTTTTCAATGACTTTTATTCCGGTCAACCATTTTAGGCAAGTTAGCTCTACAAAGGAGGGTTAATAAACCTAGTATGGGGGTTAAGTAAGAGTTGTTCAGACCTTAACACCAGAATTAGGAGTTGACACCCGTGAATGTCGTATAAACTAAATCAGATAAAACACACTCTTTATCAAGTTTTTCCTGTGGGGAGATAACCTGTTGGATCATGGCTCGGCTATACTTTTTAATCACCTAGATAAATCCGTTAGAATAATATTTATTTTCTGCATTAGTTATAATACTCTCCACCACAACTTTGATCGCCTGAACTAAGTTCTACGTCGACTTTGGTACTTAAACGTTATTCCCTGTGGATTCGACCTTGTTACCATTATACTACTGTTGACCCGATACTCTGTCGGTTAAAGTTAGCAGTTAGTTATTTTGCTATCAAGCTTTTTGGCGCCGTTGCCGGGGAGTACAACGTTTGATATCTTGTAAGTTGACCAAAAGCTTGGGCATAGGTCGTTTTTTTTCTTTCTTTCTCGTTGTTTCTTGTTTGTCAGTGAATGACCCGAAGCTCCAAAGAACCACTCATCGAGCCAATTGAAGAAATTGAAGCTTACGCACGTCATAGAAACAGTCAGCGCCGAGGAGAACCTCTGATTGCCAGTCCAAACCCTTTGTTTGAGGAAGAAGGGGTAGTAGAGAGTTCATTGTCAGAATCCTCAGAAAGAATGGAGGATTCACCAACTCATAGAGATGGCAAAGAGCCCTTAAGCGAGCACAATGTACAAGGGCAAACCTCAGACACTACTGGTGGTAACGCAACACTACCATTGCATACTCCACCGAGGACCCCTTGTCCTGAGCCGTCAAGAGATGACAACATATTATTGCGTCAGTTGAGAACCCCACTGCTTAATCAGAGGACAGGGATTGGACAGTACATGGGAGGACAAAATATTCATAATACGCAGAACTTAGGACCCAAATTAGACCAAGAGACGGTAAATCGAATATTGCAGATGCTAGAGAATCAAGGAAATCAACAGGGGTTCCAAAACCCATATAATCAGCAACCACCTATGCAGCAGGATTATCAACAACAACAACAACAGGATTATCAGCCACAGATGGCTCAGCAGGTACAGCGACCGAGAGTTTGCCGAGATTACGTCACTACTCCTCAGGAAGTTATAGGGCACAATCCCATTAGAGTGACCCCAATTAATGCAAACAACATGGACATCAAACAGAACATTCTGAACATGTTGGGGGAACATGCTCTATTCCACGGGAAATCAACTGAGAACCCGAACAGTTTCCTTGACCACTTTCTCCAGATTTGTGGAACGATGAAATATAATGAGGTAAGTGACGAGGCGGTGAAGTTAATCGTTTTTCCGTTTGCATTGAGAGGACCCGTGTTTGGAGAGATTCTTGCATCAATCATTCAAAACAAAAACAATTTATATAAAACCAATACTTATTATGCAAACTACCTCCTAACCGACCGAATATCGGGTAGTAGATAGTATAGTAAGTTGAGTACAGGTATCGATCCACAGGGATATACTTTTGATGATGTTTTATGGTTTAGATTCAACGGTAAAACGAGCATAGACGAGAGAATCAAAAGCGATTCAAAGCTATGAGAGGATCACTCGATTGAAAGAAAGACGTTTTAAATTAACTAAATTAAACGGTAATTTGCAAAGTAAAAAAAACTACAGTTTATGCAATTAAAAACGAGTAATTCGGGAAAGGAGAGGCAAACATTGGTTCAGCAATTTAATCAACAACAAAAGCTCAATTACAATCAACCAAAAGTGTTTTTTAACAAAAGGTGGGTTCACCTTATCAAATGCAAAACGATTAATTTCTTAACAACGTTTGTATCAATTAACGATCCAGGTGTGCAATCCCTCGATTAACGACCCGAACAATTAATTTAGCAACTTTCGTTATGAGCTAAAAGCTAATTGTTCAATCAAGTTAGCAAGATGATCTAGATTCATAAACTTTCATTCATGAAGCATCATAAAATCGTTATCTTTCGATGTAAACGAATTGAAACAAATAAAGCAAGCTAATTGATCTAACCTTTGTTGAAGAACACAAGATTAATTATAAGAAAACCAGGATTGTTGATTACAATTGCATCCCCACGTTTGCCAAAAGTTGTTTAGCTATCCATGGAGTGATTGATTACAATGCTTGAAGAGAAATCCATAAAATCTAGACTAAAAGTGAATTGAATCTACTTTTGGGACTGTTTGAGCTCTGAGAAATCTCAGATTTTCGATCTGGGAAGAAGATGAAATCTAATAATATATGTATCTGAGATTACAAGTGACGACTATTTATAGAAAACCAGCAACTCTACAGATGGAACGCCAGTTTCATGCACGGGACGCCCGTTCTAGTTCTGGAACGTGCGTTTGATCTCATTTTCTCAGCTTCCAGACTCTCTGTTGCACTTGAACGCCCGTTCTCTCCACAGAACGTCCGTTCGTCTTCCCGCGAATCGAATTTGTTGAGATGTAACCGTTTTATCCACTCGTTGATGCACATTTCATCTCTCTTCTAACAACTTTGCTCTTATCTACATTTCCACCTCATCATTTGATATTATCTTCATCTACATCACAATTAATAAAATGCAAAAACATAATATGGCCCAAAATGATATAAAATTTATAATAAAGCCCAAATTAAAGCCCATTTTTGCACTTGATTAATTCGAAAGCAACTTTACTCATTAAATTAATTATAAAGCCCAAATTCAATGCAAAATATTAATAATGTGGGGAAATTTATAGGAAAGTTATCATAAAATTTCATATAAAATAGCCCTTAACAACTCCCCCACACTTAGCTTTTTGTTCGTCCCGAAGAAAACAATACATAATCATTACTTGAGACAAATAAACATCTTAGCAAATATAAAACATATTCAAGTAGTTTAGAGGTTCACCCAAGTGCGTGTGTGCATAGCCATAATAAATTTCCACTAAAACCACACTCGAAATTGATTCAAGCAAAACTAGCTAACATCCCTTTTCAATTAGAAATCAAAACGATTATCACAAGCGCTTCACAGAACATACATATTTGAAAATAGTAGCAGGACGTATTTAAAGATATTTCCGACATACTTAGAGGATAATCCCTTCATTATATCTTTCAGTTTCTACTGGGGATCAAGTATATGGTAACTAAGTCCTTGACTTATTTATAATAACATTTTTTTGATTTTTATATCACTTTTCCATTTTTTATTTTTATTTTTATTTTTTTTTGAAACACACATCAGAATAAGCTTTTGCCCGTCATAGTAGAATAGGACATTTCGAGATAATCCCCTACCTTACTCCAATCATAAGGCAGCTTTTCTGACTGTCGTAGGCTCTTGGTCGTCATAGTGGAATAGGACATACGTGGTATACCCTATCGCACTCAAATCATAAACCAGCTCCCGACATACACAACTAATTTTTCATTGTTCGAGATTTCTGGCTGGCAGTGGTTAACATGCTAGAAGCAATTTAAACCTACTGAGCATAACACCCCAATCAATGATTTACTTGTTAATTATTACGTAAGGACATTAGTTACCATTCACTTAT
Source organism: Gentiana macrophylla (assembly GCA_026214975.1). NCBI lineage: Eukaryota > Viridiplantae > Streptophyta > Magnoliopsida > Gentianales > Gentianaceae > Gentiana > Gentiana macrophylla. Next base: position 11,820,916 of record CM047809.1, on the reverse strand, counting down.
CACATTCAAACTTACGGATATTCACGAAGATGACGTACTCTTAATTTCAAATACAAACCATTAAAAATTTCAAAATTGTATGCTAGCAAGGAACATATGATAATCATCAAACATTTCTAATCAAATTGGGCATAGCTTAAAAGTATAGCTCATCATCTACTATGGCACGTGATAAATAGGGTGAAACATCTAAATAAACTAAATATGTAAGATAATGCTTCAATGATATAAACTCGAGACAAGATATGCATTCGCCTATTCGAGACAAAACAGAAAAAAGTTTCAAAATTAACTCATTTTGCATGGAATTAAGAAATTATGAGTAAAGATAATATAGATTAAAATTGAATAGTCCCCTCCCCCACACTTAATTGACAACGTGTCCTCAAGTTGTCCAAAAGAAAATGTAGAAGAGTACTTAGCGTCCTTGGTTTAGCGAGAGTGGGAATCGGTGGGCAGGCATCAGCATGAAAAGCATACCACCGATGTCCATAAAGAGAGAGGACGTAAGGTACTGTAGCAAGTGAGAGACACCATACTAAAAACTAGGGAAATCGGGGAAAAACACATCGAATTCAGATAGGTGCATAGGTGAAAGGACTGAACAAAGAATCATGAAGCATGCATATACAATTATCCAAGGCGAGTAATTGAAAAGAGAAGCGGAGAAGATGAATTGCAGTCTGTGCAGGGTGGAACGCCCATTCTACGTGCAGAACGCGCGTTCAAATAACATAAATAAGAACAGAGACTCAAAGTAGGTAACAGAGCGGCGTAACGCCCGTTTCTACGATAGACGCGTCGCGTTCCAACTGGAAAAATGACAGCGACATGATGAGAAAAATAACAACAGAGCATTGATTATCATCATCACAAACATCAAACATAATCCGTAACGAATTAAAAAGGCCATGCAGGAGCAGGTCAAAACAAGTTTTAACGGTCAAAGGAAGAGCAAGTATCAATAGAAAACAGCAAGTTTCAAACTCGAACTCGTGCTCAGGTACTCCGTAAGGAAATCGATACTCGTCATCCACCATCTCAAAAAGGTCAGCTGAAGCACAGGAAAAAGGCCATGCTTTGTAAAAGAAGCATAAACAAGATCAAAACAAACAAACAATTAAAGAAACTAAAAAGAAAGAAAGAAAATGGAAATCTAGGTTGCCTCCTAGAAGCGCTTATATTTAATGTCGGTAGCTCGACAACCATTTAAAGCTCAACCCGGATCGGGCCACTTGATCTTTCGGCCAGTTGCTTTATCAACAGAGCTCTTGTCAGCACTGTGACCACAAAAACAACAAAGCATGCAGGGGATCCTGTATTTCAAACTCTCCTGTGCTCCTTTGACCTTATTAGTCGTTGACTTCCTCCTTCTTCCCTCTTCTTCAGACGCATTTCCTTCCAATACTGTTCCATATCCCAACTTCCAGCGAAGATTTCAGCTGGTGATTCGGTATCGGCCTCGGTAAATAAATCAGGTGCAAACTCCGTGAAGTCATCAACTTTAGGATTCACACACTCAAATATGTCGAGGAACCGAACAATCAAAGGTGCCTCCTTTGGTAGACCAATGTAATGTTTGCACCTTTGACCGTTTACTTTAAACGGTTGATCACCAAATCCTTTTAGTTCCAACACTCCGCTTGGAAAGACTTGCAGAATCTCAAACGGGCCAGACCACCGTGTCCGGAGCTTGCCAGGGAACAGATGTAACCTGGAATTGTAAAGTAAGACTTGCTCTCCCGCATGAAATTCTCTTTTCGAAATTTTCTTATCATGGAGCAGCTTCATTCTGTCCTTACTCACTCGGGCACTCTCGTAGGCCTGGAGTCTAAATTCATCTAGCTCATGCATCTGCTGAAGTCTGTGCTCACCACAAGCTTTGGGGTCAAAGTTCAAAAACTTCGTCGCCCAATAGGCTTTATGCTCAAGTTCGACCGGCAAATGACATGGCTTTCCATAAACCATTTGATATGGAGATGTACCCATAGGTGTCTTGTAAGTCGCCCCGTAAGCCCACAAGATATCATCATCAATTTGAGACTCACCCTTCCGATGGATATTAACCGTCTTTTCTAAGATCTTCTTGAGACTCAGTTACTACGCTCCACCGACCCTTTGGTCATAGGATGGTATGGTGTACCGGTTTTATGCCGAACACCATATTTCTCTAATACTTTGTCCAGAGGTCGATTACAAAAGTGTGTCCCCTCGTCACTGATTAAGGCTCTCGGGCAGCCAAACCTTACGAAAATATTTTTCTTTAAGAATTTCATTACCGTTTTATGGTCATTGTGAGGAGTGGCGATAGCCTCCACCCATTTAGACACATAGTCTACACAGACTAGGATGTATCTATTCCCGCATGAGGATGGGAAGGGACCCATAAAGTCAATCCCCCAGACATCGAACACCTCACACTCCAGAATGGGTTTTAATGGCATATCATATCTCCTTGTCACAAGATGCGGTTCTTTGGCACCTATCACGTCTTTGCAAAAAGCTTCAGATCCTTAAAAATTGAAGGCCAAAAGAAACCAGATTGAAATATCTTCATAACGGTCTTCCAGGGGACCGAAATGGCTTGATGGGACCACTATGACATTGTTCCATTATGTCCCATTGCTCGATTCGAGGACACACCGGCGGAGTAACCCATCTTTCTGATTTTAAAAGATATGGCTCTCTTCCTGGACATAGTACTTAAGATCAGAGAGAAATTTCTTCTTCTCTTGATACGAAAACTCGGGATTCAGATACTGGGAATGGAGGTAGTTAACGATTGAGGAATACCACGGAGGACCAGACGTGCAACTGTTCACAGACATAACACTCAAAGGGCAATATAAATCGATGTCTTGCGGATCTTCTTCTTCTTCTACCGGCGGCACCCTTTGATATATGGTGCGCTCTTTGTGTTTTCACTACCCTTGATATCTTTGATATGAACATCAAACTCCTGAAGGGTAAGAATCCAATGCAATGAAGCGGCGGTTTCGTGTCCTTCTTATTCATCAAATAGCGCAGAGAGTCGCGTGATCGGTCCAGACAATCACCTTGGCACCCAGCAAATAACTTCGGAACTTGTCCATAGAGAAGACAACAGCTAAAAGTTCTTTTTCGGTGGTAGTGTAGTTTGCTTGTGCCGGATTCAAGGTATGGCTGGCGTAGTAGATAGGTTGGAATTTACCATTAAGTCTTTGCCCCAAAACCGCACTCTCACGGCGTAGTTGGACGATCACACATTAATTCGAATGGTAAATTCCAACTGGAGAGATAAGAATTGGAGCGGAGATTAGGCGATGTTTAAGCTCTTTGAAGGCACACTTGCAATCATTGTCGAAGTCGAAAATGACGTTATCTTTAAGTAAAGTTGATAGGGGCTTTGAGATTTTAGAGAAATCTTGAATGAATCTCCTGTAGAAGCCGACGTGACCAAGAAAACTCCTCACTTCTTTCACGTTCTTAGGGTAGTTCATCTTTTCTATGGCCTCTATTTTGGCCCTATCAACTTCTATGCCCTTAGCTGAAATTTTATGGCCGAGAACAATCCCTTCATCCACCATAAGGTGGCATTTTTCCCAATTGAGGATTAGGTTCTTCTCACACACATGTTAAGCACCTTGTCCAGATTAGCAAGACAATCATCGAACGTTTGACCAAACACCGAGAAGTCATCCATAAAGATCTCCATGCACTTCTCAACTAGCCCATCAAAATTGCTAACATGCATCTTTGAAAAGTGGCCGGGCATTACACAGGCGAAGCGGCATTCGCCTATAAGCGAAAGTACCATATGGGCAGGTGAAGGTCGTCTTTTCCTGATCAACCGGATCTATAGGGATCTGGAAGTACCCGGAGTATCCATCCAGGAAGCAGTAAAAGGAATGTCCCGCCAAACGCTCGAGCATTTGGTCAATGAAAGGAGAGGAAGTGGTCCTTCATGGTTACTTCATTCAGCTTTCTATAGTCAATACACACACGGTAACCGGTGACTAATCTCAAAGCGACTTCTTCTCCCTTGTCATTCTTTTCAATAGTGATACCACCTTTCTTAGGGACCACCTGCGTGGGGGACACCCAATCACTGTCAGCTATCGCATATATGATCCCCATGTCTAGCAATTTGATGATTTCTTTCTTCACCACCTCATGCATGTGAGGGTTCAACCGTCTTTGAGGTTGTCTAATTTGCTTGGCTCCTTCTTCGGTTTTTATCTTATGCATACAGACATCAGGAGATATACATCTGTTATCTCCTACCTGCCAGCCAAAAGCTTTCTCATTTCTTCTCAAGACGGCTAACAACTTTGCTTCTTCTTCGGTTGTCAGCTTAGCAGAAATAATTAACGGAAGCCGATCACCCTCTCTCAGGTAAACATACTTTAAATGTTTGGGTAATGGTTTCAAGACTAAATCTTGTGAGGCTCCTCTTTGGACTTTAAAACTTTACTTTGCAAATTGTCGGAAGAGAGTAACATAGCTTCTAGCAAATCTACTTCTTACGAAGGTGATGAGTTCTTATTTTCCACAATCTCATCGTCATCCCAACTCCAAGCTCGTTCAAATCTATCCTACCTTGTTGATTTAGCTTATCAATCAATCGTCAGTATTCATAATCTACCGCAAGGACTTGCTCTTCTAGAAAATCGGTGAAATCATCAACCGATTCCTCTATAGAGTAGCCGGTTGGATATTCAGAAGGTCTTTTGATAGCTTTAGATACACTATAGCTCACTTCTTCATTTCCAACACGCAGAGTCACTTTAGCACCATCATCACAATCGATGAGGGCTCGAGCGATGGATGAAAAGGTCGCCCAAGAATCGAGGGTGTATTGGGCTGTTGGATGTCTAAGACATACCAATCCACGGGAAAGGTAAATCGATCGACTTGAACCAACAAATCCTTTAAGATCCCTGTTGCTTTCTTGGATGATCTATCGGCGAATTGAATATTCATAGTGGTAGGTTCTAAAGATGGTCTAACTGGAGTTGTTGACAAACATATAACGGCATCAGACTAATTGAGGCCCCTAAATCACAAAGAGAATTGGGGAAAATAAGACCTCCGATTTGCAAAGTAAGGACGAATCGCCCGGGATCATCTTTCTTAATTGGTAACTCGTCATAGCTCATCATTGAACAGTCCTCACTGGTTACCTTTTCCATACCCTCTAGCTTCTTTTTAGATGAGACCACATCCTTTATGAATTTGGTGTATTTGGGCATCTCAACCAACACATCAGATAAAGGAAAATTAACTTGAGTGTTTTTCAGGAGGTTGAGTACCTTCTCATACTTCTTATCCTCACATAAAGGAATGTTAGTCTTTCGAGGAGGGAACGGAAGCTTCTTTAATTCTTCTTCAGAAAAGACTTTCTTACGCGAGGAACTCACAGCGTGGTCCTCGAGATCTTTCCATCTTACGGACTTTTCAATTCTCTTCCGGACAGACTCATCTGCCTCAATATGCTTCTCCCCATTATCAGGTTCATTTTCTGAAGTTCCTTCCACCTCATCCTTCTTAAGATCAGTTTCTTGAGTGATCTTTATAAAGTTGGGGGTATAGGCCTTATCTTCTACTCCCCCTCCTGCACTTCCACTGGCAGGAGGGGCTAGTGGTTTCCCTGGTTCTGTGGACCAGAGAGTTGAGTGCCGGATCTCAAGCTGATGGCATTAGTATCTTCTTGACTGTAGGGAGGAGATGGAACAAGAGCGAAGACATTGACTTAGATTAGCTTGATTTACTCGACCACTTCCACGAGGATTTTTCTCGGTGAAACTTGGCAATTGTCCAGGTGGTGCGGAAGCAAGTCGCTCAAACCAATTGCCCCAATTGCCTCTCGAGGTTTTTAATCGTCTTATTTTGCTCGTCTAACCTCGTAACAATTTCATTTGGGAGAAAATCCAGGGGGATTTTGAAGATTTTGACTCAAAGATTGATTTGGCCTATTGTTGAAAGCAGAGGCAGAAACAGGATTGTTAGGCCAATTTCGATTAAATCTTTGAGAAGAGACAGGGAATTTGAAGATTGGCTCGATGATTACTTGGATTCGGTTGTATTTTGATAACCCAGGTTGTATCCTGGTTCGGAGATTATTTTGACCGAGTCTTGGTTTGGAAACCTCGACTCGATTGACCATAAAAAGCGTTTACCTCGGGGTTTTGTCCATTCATAGGCACGCGCAGAGATGTGTGTCCTCAACAAAGACAAGTCCGACAAACTACCGGAGTATACCGCCTCGTATGTTGGGCGCATTGACTTGATAGTTAGGTGGAAAGCGGCATTGACCAAACATATGGCCAACTTGGTTCTGATTATCACAAAAGCAGAACATAACTCTGTTGAAGCCGATTGGTCGATCGAGGATTTGAATTTGAATTTTTGGACATACTAGCTACTTGTTGTTGAAGCAACGAAATCAAGCGATTCTGCATATTTACTTCTTCAATCTTGGTGTGAGATGCTTGGATGGCTTGGTAGGATGGAGCATAATTATACTTTGCTATATCCTCGAACAACGCCCATCCTTCTTGTGGGGTCTTCTTTTGAAATGTCCCACCGCTTGAGCCGTTGACCATACCTTGGTCATCTCGGTTAAACCATCAGAGAAAGTATTAGCTTGCCTTTGCAAGTCTAATCCGTGATGAGGCATTTCTAAGCAAAGATTTAAACCTCTTAAAGGCTTCAAAGAAAGATTCATGGGGCTGCTGAGTGAAAGTATAAATATCACTAAGACATTGAGCGATCTTAGATGGAGGAAAATATTGACTCGTAAATTCCCTCTCCAATTCCTCCCATGTTGTGATAGACTCAACGGGTAAAAGAGTCATACCATTCCTTGGCTTCACCTTTCAAAGAGAACGGAAACAACTTAAGTTTAATGACATCCTCACCAACACCTTGTAACTTTGTAGTACTACTGATTTCAAGAAAGACACGGACATGGGAGTGAGGATTTTGTTGGTACCCATGAAAAATAGATGCATGTTGCATCATTTGAATCGAGCAGTTTGAGCTCGAACGTTGGAGCCGCAATGGTTTGGTATGATAACTCCGGGATTGACTCTAACCATGCCTGGTCCGGCATAATCGGCTAGGGTCCTTGTATCGTCACCATCTTGAAGACAAATTCTTCAATTTACATCACGAATTTCTCTTCCAAATTTCCTTCAAAAATTTGGATGCGAACGGATTCTTCGGCGATTGGGGCGAACTATAGATCGTTCGAGCTCAGGATCAAAGATAAGAGTGCCTTGTTGGCTCCGAGTTAACATAAACTGGAGTCAAACAAGAGAGAGAACCCGTAACGACAAAAAAATGAAGCGTAATGAAAAGAAGACAGCGAACGAGCGTTTCAATCGTAACGCCATTCACAACGAACGGGCGGCCTACGCCCGAACGGGCGTTTTGCACGAACAGAGCAAAAATAGCGAACAGAGCAGAAAAACCAGATTTTTAAAGCACAAAGACTTAGACTAAAGCTCTTATGATCATCTAAAACAACAAGAACACATCAAAATAAAGAAATCCCGGCAACGGCGCCATCTTGTTTGGAGAGATTCTTGCATCAATCATTCAAAACAAAAACAATTTATATAAAACCAATACTTATTATGCAAACTACCTCCTAACCGACCGAATATCGGGTAGTAGATAGTATAGTAAGTTGAGTACAGGTATCGATCCACAGGGATATACTTTTGATGATGTTTTATGGTTTAGATTCAACGGTAAAACGAGCATAGACAGAGAATCAAAAACTGATTCAAAGCTATGAGAGGATCACTCGGACTGAAAGAAAGACGTTTTAAATTAACTAAATTAAACGGCGGCTGCAAAGTAAAAAAAAACTACAGTTTATGCAATTAAAAACGAGTAATTCGGGAAAGGAGAGGCAAACATTGGTTCAGCAATTTAATCAACAACAAAAGCTCAATTACAATCAACCAAAAGTGTTTTTTAACAAAAGGTGGGTTCACCTTATCAAATGCAAAACGATTAATTTCTTAACAACGTTTGTATCAATTAAAGATCCATGTGTGCAATCCCTCGATTAACGACCCGAACAATTAATTTAGCAACTTTCGTTATGAGCTAAAAGCTAATTGTTCAATCAAGTTAGCAAGATGATCTAGATTCATAAACTTTCATTCATGAAGCATCATAAAATCGTTATCTTTCGATGTAAACGAATTGAAACAAATAAAGCAAGTTAATTGATCTAACCTTTGTTGAAGAACACAAGATTAATTATAAGAAAACCAGGATTGTTGATTACAATTGCATCCCCACGTTTGCCAAAAGCTGTTTAGCTATCCATGGAGTGATTGATTACAATGCTTGAAGAGAAATCCATAAAATCTAGACTAAAAGTGAATTGAATCTACTTTTGGGACTGTTTGAGCTCTGAGAAATCTCAGATTTTCGATCTGGGAAGAAGATGAAATCTAATAATATATGTATCCGAGATTACAAGTAGCGACTATTTATAGAAAACCAAAGAACTCTCTGCTGGATGGAACGCTTGATTTCATGCACGGGACGCCCGTTCTAGTTCTGGAACGTGCGTTTGATCTCATTTTCTCAGCTTCCAGACTCTCTGTTGCACTTGAACGCCCGTTCTCTCCACAGAACGTCCGTTCTGTCTTCCTGCAACTGAATTTGTTGAGATGTAACCGTTTTATCCACTCGTTGATGCACATTTCATCTCTCTTCTAACAACTTTGCTCTTATCTACATTTCCACCTCATCATTTGATATTATCTTCATCTACATCACAATTAATAAAATGCAAAAACATAATATGGCCCAAAATGATATAAAATTTATAATAAAGCCCAAATTAAAGCCCATTTTTGCACTTGATTAATTCGAAAGCAACTTTACTCATTAAATTAATTATAAAGCCCAAATTCAATGCAAAATATTAATAATGTGGGGAAATTTATAGGAAAGTTATCATAAAATTTCATATAAAATAGCCCTTAACAACCCGCAAAGGATTGGTTCGATTCATTACCCAATGATTCATTGCATACCTGGGCAGATGTAGCGAGAGTATTTCTGAAAAAGTACTTTCCTCCGGCAAAGATGTTAGATCTGAAAGAAGAAATCTCTTCGTTTGACGGTCTCGAGGGAGAGACATTAAAAGAGACTTATGAGAGATTTAGGGGTTTACTGAAGAGATGCCCTTCACATGGTTTTTCTACGGTGGAGCAAGTCATTATGTTATTCAGGGCCTTAGATCCGATGGACCAGAACAAGCTGAATGCCGCCAGTGGTGGAGACATTATGAATCTGCCGCCAGAACAAGCTATGAGACAGATTGAGAATGCAGCAGAAGGAAAAGGACAATGGGGTCCAGAGAGAAAGAAGAAGAAAGCCCCAATGGAAAGTGTGAAGTCGTTGAAAGAAGAACTTGATAGAGAATCGGCTATACACGATAAGATGCAAGAAATGGTACTAAAGATGGACCGAATGGAGTTAGAAAGAAAGAAAACACAGCAATGCCAGCTTTGTGGAGGTGGACATTCGGCCATGGAATGTACATCATCGAGAAAACCCACTTATCCACAACAGTTGCGACCTACTCCAGTGCAGCAATAGTTGGGAAATCAGAATGACCAACAACGAATGGATATCTATACAATGGGTCAAATGAATATGAATCAGCAAGAGTTTGGCCAGCAACAGTGGAATCAGAACTTTGATAATCAGCAAGGGCCTCAAATGGATTATGGTATGGGTAATGATTCACAACAATATGATGTGAATTATGTTGGACAAGGAAACCAGGGAAATGGAATCGAATCGCGAGAATCAAGGTTGGAACCAAAGGCGTAATCGTAAGTGGAATCAAACAAGAATCGTAACCAAGGCTTTAGGCAAAACCAAAGCCCGTATAACCGACCTTGGAATCGTAACCCCCGAATCGAGTTCATACCGTAATCGTAATCAAGGTTGGAATCGAATCGTACGACAAAGTAATCGAATCGACAAGCGAGCCAACCATTGAGAAATAATAATTCGGCACCTATCAAGATCCGAATGCTCATCTCGCACTGAACAACCAAAAGCAAATCGGCAATCAAACACCGGTGTTGTTCGAAGACGCCCGCTAAGATACTTCTGGAAAGGTTAGACAGGACTGTTTCTGAGCTAAACAAGAATGCTGTAGAGCAAAAAGTGGCCACACATTCTGCCATTCAGAACTTGGAGACCCAAGTGGGTCAAATAACAGACACATTGAAAACAAATCTGAGTGGTGGACTTCCAAGTAACACTGAGAGAAACCCAAAGGATGTGAATGCTGTGTTCACACGAAGTGGTAAAGAGGTTGGGCTGAGTGATAAGAAGAAGGAATTATGGGCTGAAAAAGGTAAACCGATAAGGCCGAAAAGAAAGGCAATCGACCGTGAAGGGCCATGTATGGTGAAGTCGAGATTGAGGACTTGGAAGTTGGCAGTGTGAAGAAAGAAATGGCTGAAATGAGGAAAGAATTGGAAGCAACGAAAAAGGCATTGGCTGAGGCAAACCAGAAAGCAGTGGAAGGGGCAGCACCGAAGAACGACTATGTGGTATTGGACATCAAAGAAGAAGAAGCCTCGTCGCCTAAAGAAAGAGGTAAGAAAAACAGAATTCCTCCTCCTCCCCCTGATTTTGATGTTAATACTTTACCCTATCCTCCTAAGGGACCCAGAAAGGACATACTGACTCAAGGTCAGGCAAAATTTCTGAATCTCTTAAGAAAGGTAGAGGTGAATATTCCCCTATTAGAGGCAATTTCGAGCATTCCCCCATACTTTAAGTTTTTGAAAGGAATGTTGTCGAGTAAGGAGAAGATGCAACAGATGGTACATTTGAGTGAGGAATGTTCTGCAATCTTTGATAATAGGATACCCCTCAAGTTGCAGGATAGAGGTAGCTTTACCATCCCAATTACCATTGGAAAAACTGTGTTTAAAAATGTGCTATGTGATCTAGGGGCTTCTGTGAGCCTGATGCCTAGAGGAGTGTATGAGAAATTGGGGTTGGGTAAGTTAGAACCAACAAGGATGACCCTACAGATGGCAGATAGGTCTGTTAGGAAACCAATGGGGGTAGCTGAAGATGTGTTAGTGCAGGTTGACAAGTTTGTTTTCCCCGTTGACTTTGTAGTCTTAGATATGGATGTCAATGCCCCGCTTTTGTTAGGTCGGCCTTTCTTGAACACAGGGGAGACCTTGATAGACGTAAAGAGGGGAGAGATCATACTACGAGTCGGGAAAAAGAGTGTGGCCATAAATGTCTATAATGCAATGAAGCATCCTGATGATGAAAAGAGTGATTGTTTTTCTGTTGATGCTATATATCCTTGTATTTTGGAGCACACTAACCTGCAGGAATACCAAGAACCAATGGAAGAATGCTTGATGAAGTCAAGCACCGCAGAGGATGATGATCCACAAATGAGAGTTCAGGTATATCATTTGGAGGCAACTCCTTTTGTCGACGCAAGCTGGAATAAGAAGCTAGAGCTCGGTTTGATCGGCAAGTCGCCAAAGCCGTCAATCGAGGAACCACCTATCGATCTGGAGCTGAAGCCACTTCCTAAGCATTTAAAGTATGTGTTTTTAGAACCTGATGAATTACTTCCTCTTATTGTTTCGTCTGCACTAACCGTTTTGCAGGAAGCTAAGTTGACCCACGTGTTGAAGAAACACAAAAAGGCCTTCGGATGGAAGATGGTTGACATAAAAGGGATTAGTGATGATATCTGTAAGCACAAGATCATCCTGGAAGAAGGTGCCAAGCCGGTTAGGCAATTTCCGAGACGGCTGAACCCACATATGCAAGAAGTGGTAAGAAAAGACGTGGTAAAGATGCTTGAGTTAGGAATAATCTACGCAATCTCCGACAGTGAATGGGTGAGTCCCACACAAGTCGTGCCTAAGAAAGGAGGCATCACAGTTGAGCTTAATGAAAAAGGTGTGCCCATTCCTACTCGTTTAGTTACTGGTCACAGAGTTTGTATTGATTTTCGCATGCTGAATGATAAGACTAGGAAAGATCATTTTCCCCTACCCTTTATTGATCAAATGCTAGAGCGTCTGAGTGGTCATGCATTTTACTGCTTTTTGGACGGTTTTAATGGCTATTATCAAATTCACATCGATATACATGACCAGGATAAGACTACATTCACATGTCCGTATGGCACCTTTCCATTCAAAAGAATGCCGTTTGGGTTGTGTAATGCACCCGCGACGTTCCAGCGATACATGATGGCTATCTTTGCCGATATGATAGAGCATTTCATGGAAGTTTTTATGGATGACTTTAGCGTTTTTGGTGATACTTTTGATGAGTGTTTGTCGAATATTGATAAGGTGCTTGCACGTTGTGAAAAGACAAACTTGGTTTTAAATTGGGAAAAGTGTCATTTCATGGTAACTGAAGGAATTGTTTTAGGACATAAGGTATCGGGTAAAGGAATAGAGGTCAATAGAGCAAAAATAGAGGCAATTTCTAAGCTTCCTATGCCTACAAATCTGAAGACTCTACGTTCATTCTTGGGACATGCAGGTTTTTATCGTAGATTCATTCCTGGTTTTTCCCACATTGCTAGACCTCTTACTCTTCAATTGATGAAGGGTGCCCCTTTTGTTTTTGATACGGCATGCTTAGATGCTTTTCGAACGCTTAAGAAACTTCTTACTTCAGCTCCTATCTTGGTAGCACCTGATTGGTCTAAGGAGTTCGAAGTGATGTGTGATGCGAGTGATTATGCCGTAGGAGCTGTCCTAGGTCAGAAGGTTGACAAGTTGTTTCGCCCTATCTACTATGCGAGTCATACCATGAACTCGGCTCAACAAAAGTACGCCACAACTGAAAAGGAACTTTTAGCTGTTGTTTTTGCTTTCGACAAGTTCCGGTCATACTTGGTTGGATCGAAAGTCATAGTTCACACTGACCATGCTGCGTTGCAATACTTATTTGCCAAGAAGGATGCAAAACCACGCTTGTTAAGGTGGATCTTGCTTCTTCAAGAGTTCGATGTAGAGATTAAGAATAGAAAGGGGTATGAGAACGTAGTAGCTGACCATCTGAGTAGGATGGAGCCGAGTGAAGAGAGATGTTTTACAAAAATTGAGATTGATGACCGTTTTCGGGATGAGCAGTTGTTCGTAGTGGATACGATGCTCCCGGTTAAGCGAGGAAATTTTCTGCAGAGAGGAAAGAAAGGAAACCCATGGTATGCCCCATTCGTTAATTATCGTGAGTGTGGATTCGTAGATCCTGAGTTTGATGAGAACCAGAAGAAGAAGTTCTATAGTGAGGTGAACCGATATGTGTGGGAAGATCCCTTACTTTTTAGGCTTTGTGCAGATGGAATCCTGAGGAGATGTGTTGATGACAGTGAGATAGTGAGTATTCTCTCGTTCTGCCATGATAAAAGGCCGGTGGCCACTTCTCGGGCGAGAGAACATCATTGAAGGTGTTACAAAGTGGGTTCTACTGGCCCACTATTTTCAAGGATGCACATGCGTATGTTAAGACATGTAACGCTTTATCAACGCTCGAGGAGGATTTCAAGAGAAATGAGATGCCCCGAAACCGATAATAGTGTGTGAAGTTTTTGATATATGGGGATTAGACTTCATGGGACCATATCCGTCTTCTTTTGGGAATCAGTACATTCGTGTCGCCTGTGATTACGTTTCAAAGTGGGTTGAGGCAATTGCTTCGCCTACTAACGATAAACATGTAGTCATACAGTTTCTTAAGAAACATATTCTATCCCGGTTTGGAATACTCGGCGATAATCGGTGACAATGGAAGTCACTTTGCAAATAGAGATTTCAATAAGCTTTTAATGAAGTATGGGGTCACTCATAAGTTAGGCACTGCCTACCACCCTCAGACTAGTGGCCAAGTAGAAGTGTCCAATCGGGGAATTAAAAGAATCTTGGACAAGACAGTCAATTCTAATCTTAAGGATTGGTCAAAGAAGTTAGATGATGCGCTTGGGGCACACCGAACTGCGTTCAAGACACCAATAGGTATGTCACCCTACATGCTTGTTTTTGGCAAGGCTTGCCATCTCCCCGTAGAGTTAGAGCATAAGGCCTATTGGGCGATTAAGAATCTAAATATGGATGACGCATTAATCGGTGAAAGAAGAATGGCTCAGTTGAACGAGTTAGACGAGTTTCGCTTTCAAGCTTACGATTGTTCGGCGAAATATAAGGAAAAGACCAAAATGCTTCATGATAAGTTGATCAAACCTCGTATTTTTAACGTAGGTGATGAGGTCCTTTTCTATAATACTCGCCTCCATTTATTTCATGGCAAACTTAAGTCAAGGTGGTCAGGACCATATACGGTATTGCGAGTTTTCGACTCAGGAGCCATCAAGGTAACACATCCGAAGCACGGAACGTTCATCACGAACGGCCTTCGTCTAAAAACGTATAAGAAGTTACCATTCGATGAGGCTCTCGAAATTGTGCATTTAACTGATCATGAGTATTGATATATCGTTTCTGAGTCTCTGTCGAGCAAACGACGTTAAACAAAAGCGCTACCGGGAGGCATCCCGTTAAATAATAATAATTTGGATACGACTAGTCTTAATGAAATATAATCATAATGGAAGTTGAACACAAAGCACAACCAAGTCTCAGGATGAGTGTTTGAATGTCATTAAAAGAGAACGATTAGGTGGTTATCCAAAAATCTCTAGGTAGAATACAGAAAAAAAATTCAAATGCATAATTTCTTGGACTTAGGTTGTTGGACTGTTTTGACAGAACCCTTGAGAATCTGGGTATAAAAGACTCATTACATTTTATGATTTAGTCTGTTTCCAATTTGAATTGATGCCTTGACTATGATATGTATATGCTCTATATGATATGTATGCACATATTGCCTATCGAATTTTCTGACGTGACAGGGCCATTTTCTTATTATTCTCCTATCCCTATTCGATGTCTTGGCACGAGGACCATGTCCCGTGTTTTCTTTGTTTTGGTTTTGTATAGGGATTCGGGTCGTGTTTTCTCATGGCTGTTACGGGATTCGGTAGCACCTTTCTGCCAGGTTTATAAGCTAAGTCTTCCTCTCTATCTCAGTCACACGCTTGGGACATTGCAAGTTCGTAAGTGGGGGGTAGAGTCGATGTTGGTCTAGTAATGGCATTAAGTGTTTATTTTGCATCAGAAAATCCCTTAGTTTTCGATCTTTTTCGAGCATTATTTAGTTGATTAAAATAAATTGTATAAGGTATATATTTCATGGATTTGATGATGTAATGATCGATTTGGATGTATATAACTAAAGTGAACCGTAAGTGCATTTTAACCAAAAAATTTATTTGTGTAATATGAATTCATTGTTCACGTAAGCCTTTGATATTGAAGCGAAAATTTTAAACTGTATCCATTCAGTATCCTAGTGGTTATTCTAGAGATAATTGCAGTAACTTAGTACCTAATTTTTGAACGTGTACTGTGAATATCTGAAGGTTTGAATGTGATAGAAATGATATAAGTTAAGTGGAATGAAAAGAAAAATACCAAATTAAGATGAACTATATATATGTCGGTTGTAGCTACCAATGATTTGAGTGCGAGAGGCGTTATCACGAAACGTCCTATATCACTATGAGGTTTAAAAGCTCCCGACTGCCTGATGATAGTAGTCCAGCTAGGGTGTTATCACGAAACATCCTATTGCTGGGAATGAAGGCATATGCTACACATGTGAAATTAAGTCCAGCTAGGGTGTTATCACGAAACATCCTATTGTTGGGAATGAATTAAGCATGGTTGAAAACTTAGTTATCTTCTGACTATCCCCAGTATAAACTGAATGATATGCTTTAGGGATTATCCTAATAAGTACACGAGAGGACTTTGTGTGGGAATGTTTATGGCCTAAACCTAGGAAAGTCATTAGGACTGTCTGAATGGATACTTGTGCGTTTGCTTGAATTATTCCAGAGAGGATAGTGGAAATTGAAAAGGCTTGTCACACACGCAATCTGTTATACATTTATATTGAGGTTAACGTGTGGTTATGATTCGAATGGTTTCATCATCTGGTTGTCCCTTACATCTTATCTTTTCATGAATTTATCCCTCATTCATTTTATTTTATCGCTTGTTTTACTCGAGGACGACCAAAAGCTAAGTGGGGGGTTGTGATGAGGAAAAAATTCACAGTTATTTTCATAACATTTTACTCAATTTCTAATATCATTTTGAGCACTTTTGTATCATTTCGAGTCGTTAATTCCTAAATTTCATAAAAATATATAAGTCATGAATATTTTATAAAATATCGTGTTTTTATGTGTTTTTATTAGTTTTTGTACTGGTTTAGTAACCGGAGTGTCGTGTCGGATTTACATTTTGTATTTTGGTGGTTTATTGAAGAATTATAGGTTGACCAAAATCCCGAGTAATGACATGTTTTGAGGCCTAAAAGAGGTATTTTTAGGGATATAAGAGTGTGCCACTAACTCAAGTGGTCAAGTGGCTCAGTGGTTAGTGGTACCACTATGAATTATATCTTCGACGAACAAATGGCTCATTAAAACGGCATTTTCTGAAGAAGTGTCCTTAATGAAAGTTGTAGATCTTTGAAAGAGCTTTCCAACGCATTTTGAATCATGTCAATCGGACTTCTACAACTCAAGTATCATTAAGTCAAGTGGTCAAGTGGCTAATCGATTCGATTTAGTGGTAATCGAGAAATGTCTTCGACAAACGAATGGCTCATCAAAACAACATTTTGTGAAGAAGAGTCCTTCATGAAAGTTGTAGATTTTTCAACGAGCTTTCCAATGCCTCTTGAATCATGTCATTTGGAGATCCAGAACTCAAGATATGAATTTTTAAAGTTTTATTCCAAAATATAAATTTTTATCCGTAAATTGGAAATTAAGGGGAGGTGAATGTCATCATTAGGCCGGACCAGTCCGGCCATATCAAGGACTGGTCCGGCCCCTGGAACTTTGCTTATATAAGGATCATTCAGAGAGCAAGCTGGGGGACACACCATTATATATATATACACCATATATATATATATATATATATATATATATATATATATATATCTCCTTCTTATTTTTTTCTTTAGTTTTTAGGATTGTATATAAGGCCTTATGCAAAAATAAATTTAGTAATAATAGTATCGTTGTAATGCTTAGGAAATTATTGGAAGTTGATTGTTCTTTGAAAACGTTGTAATATCAAGTATCTTCGATTATATGTAATCGAAGATATCTCTATTATAATAGTAAGTTTGTTTTTTTTTCTTCTTATTATTGTTATATCTATATCTAGTTATTTCTTTCTTGTTGTTTCTTGTTTCTTTCATTCTCGTATATATATATATATATATATATATATATATATATATATATATATATATATATATATATATATATATATATATATATATGTAGTAGTATCCATATATATGAGAATCGACAAATGATTGGATTTTCGGTTTTAATTTGGTTTTAATAGAATTATGCCATATTGATGGAAGGCTATTATGTAAAACTTCCCGCCATTTTAATCCATGACATGTTGATGAGAATCCGTTTATATGGGTAGCTAAACTTTTCATAGCGAAATATGTGAAAACGGGTGAAATCAACCATCGGGAGAGCGAGATGGGAGTTGTGTTGTGCTTAATTAAACGTTTTTATGATAAACGTTCATGTTTTAAAACTTGTTTTGATCATGTTAATAACTTTGAATGAGATTGACAACCTTGTTCATTGTTACATCAAGCTTATAAATGTATTTTGCGGTGAGATGTGGGATATGAGTATCACTAATCGTAGTTTTGATTGTCAGATTGACAATCTGAGTGACAGGTCAGGACTATGTCAATGTGAGATTCTTATCTTTACGAGATGAATGAAACATGTATTAGAATCACTAAAACATAGCCTTAATCGTTAGATCGACAACCTAAGTGATACGTTAAAACTATGTTTTTGTGAGGTTTTTCAGCAGCTTTTTATTCCGGTCAACCATGTTAGGCAAGTTAGCTCTCTAAAGGGAGGGTTAATAAACCTAGTATGGGGTTAAGTAAGAGTTGTTCAGACCTTAACACCAGAATTAGGAGTTGACACCCGTGAATGTCGTATAAACTAAATCAGATAAAACACACTCTTTATCAAGTTTTTCTGTGGGAGATAACTTTGTTGGATCATGGCTCGGCTATACTTTTTAATCACCTAGATAAATCCGTTAGAATAATATTTATTTTCTGCATTAGTTATAATACTCTCCACGACAACTTTGATCGCCTGAACTAAGTTCTACGTCGACTTTGGTACTTAAACGTTATTCCCTATGGATTCGACCTTGTTACCATTATACTACTATTGACCCGATACTCTGTCGGTTAAAGTTAGCAGTTAGTTATTTTGCTATCACCGACCGAGCACAACTCGGCTTCAGAATTTAGGTTTTTCTGCGGCTGCTGTAATGTGTATATGATGATATGATTAGGGTTGAAATAATGCGGCTATATATAGAAAACTAGGTCGGTTATGCTTAAGTCGGCCGTGGACGCCCGTCTGGATGAGTGGACGCATGTCCAGTCTTCAGTAAAATCTTCGAATCGGGCCGAGTCACGTCAGACGCCCGTCCTTCTTTAATTTGGACGCTCGTTCATCAGATTTGTCAAAACTCTGAATCAAACTTCTTCAGCCCGGACGCCCGTCCAGAATTTCAAACGCCCGTCCAGATGGACAGGACTTCAAACGCACGTTCAGTTAACATCTCAGCTTCCTGAATCCAATTGCTCATCTGGACGCCAGTTCAGGTATTTGGACGCTCGTCCAGTCCCTTTTTCTTCCAAATTCATCTTGATCTTTATTCCAACTTCATCTCTATCTCTTTCCTTCCATTTAACCTTCAATCGAGTATCTTTTCAGCTCTTTCAATCCCTCTCCATGACATGTAAATGTACCTTCAAAACCATAGAACACGCAAAGTGTAAAACCATAGATAATTACCAATAAAATCACGAAATTAGCTCAAGATTACACTTAAAGACTCTTAAAACTCATTTGCTCAATAATTCGATTAAACCCTTAATTTCTATGCAAATAATACGAATATGGAGGAAATCATTATAAAATATAACGTTATAAATCGCATAAAATCACCCTTAACAGTGTTGCCTAAGGCTACTATTATTCAGGTGTCTCGTCCTAATGCGGCTGTTATTAGTCCTGTTTTGCTCACTTACACCATTGAATTTATCTACAAACAGGTAATTATTTTTTTAGCTATCCTTTCTTCGATTTCACCTTTTTTTTTTCTACAGGAGCTGCAGAATTTGATTTTGTTTTGTGCTTTTAGATTTCTTGTTGAAGCATCTATAGGTAATAGGTTAGCTTTGATGATGATTTTTTTCCTTTACACAGTGTTCATACATGTACTCTTTTTTTTTTTCTCGTTTTGTTTTGATCAATGAACAAGTAATGCATTTCTTGCAAGAGGTTGGATCTATGTTTGTGTCCCTTTTTGTTTTTAAATTCAACCCATCTTCCCCAGATCTTTAAGATTGTTTCATAACATGTATATTTTCTTCGTGTTATTCAATTGGCGTAGTTGTTACAAACGGGCATTGTCAGACTATGAAGCTTCAAAAATGGCACTTTCAGAACAAAGTCGAGTTTCTACAGGGGCTGTTTCTAGTGGAAATGGCAATTTAGAGTCTGTTATGGGTACAATTTTGACTAATTCAAAGGTAAATAAAACTTCTAATGTTTCTGTTTTAGACATTTTAAGTCTGGGACCGTTCCTCGGGCAACTGGGGTTGAGGGGAATCCAAAAGCTGTTATTGAAACTGCCATGGTATATATTGAAGCTACCATTGTCAACTCTTTTGATAACCATGGAGCTTAAACTAATAGTTCTGTTGAGAACAAAAATAATGGTAAGTCTGTTGTGGTTGATAATATTAGTGATCCCACAGTTTAAGAGTTGGTTTAAGGATGCATCTATGATGTTTTAAAGAAGATTGATTGTGTTGTTCACTTGGTTCATATCATTAAGCTTTCTAATACACTAGTTTTGGGGGTGTTACTATGCTACTGTTAATATCACTATGGGTTGTGAGATTATCAGCCATATATACATCAAGAATAAGGTTGAAAATCAGATTTTGGAGCAGAAAACCAAGTGTTTCAAGCTTGAAAAACTTCAAATACTTTTGTTGACTTCATGTTGTTGCTTTTTGCTACTTTGTTCAAATATACAGAAAGATGCAATGTTGGAAAAAAAAATCAAAAAAGAATCGGTTGTAGTGTGATTCAAACCCCATCCCTTACATTGGGAAGCATACTAATGATGATATTTCAGTCATTAATGGATAAGAAATGCAATGTATATTAGTACTGAAAGTGTTTTGAGAAGTTGAAGAGGAAAACAGAATTGGCTGTGTTGCTGAGTTACTGTTAATATCACTATGTATTATTCGTAAAAGGTGTTATTGCAGGCATATGGTGTCTTTATTTGGTTTAATCTTTCCTTGCATTCCGCTATTTGTTGTGGTGTGGTTTTGGTCTAGGTGATTGAAGGTTGTTGATTCAAATGGTGAGGCAATGTTGGTGTTTTTTTGCCTTTAGAAAAATGGAGGAGCCTAGATTCACTATTGATGAAGCCGAGTTGCTGCTATTTAATGCATTTTCTGCTTCATACATCTTTCATGAAGTTTGATGTGGTGCGGGTTTGAAGGATAAGTGTCTATAGATAAAACAGACTGCTTTGGTCTTTAATAACTTGAAGAATGTTTTAGTTCTCCTGGTAGGCTTTTTGATTATATCCAATATTATTATGCTTTTATTCTTTTGCTTCCCCGGGACTTGCATCTCCATAATTAATGCTCTGATAGATTGTTTCATTACGATATAAAGCATTTTTCGATAGATTGTTGTATTACGCAATGTTAATGGTGATATTTTGTCTGTTAATAAAACGTGTTACTGTTACTGTAAATGATGCGATAAAATTTGGCTTTCAAATATTACGTCAAAAAGGTATCAAATGAGATCTCATAATAAAGATAAAAAAATATGAACTTTGTTGAAACAATTTTGATGATTGGTGTTCTAAATCAAAAGTTACGGCCGTCTATAAGAAAAACGCTCTGGTTAATGTAAATACATTTTCGGCTTTCAAAATTTCAGTCGGAATGGTATCGTATTTGGGCTCAAATTAAAGAGCAAAAAAATGAATTTTGGTGAAAAAATTTCGATGATCGGAGTTATAAATCAAAAATTACGGGTGTTTGAAAAAAATAAACAAGCAGAATCAAACGGTTTGATTTTACAAGTCAGGTTTGATTCAAACCATTTACATGAGGACGCACGCTATGCAGCTATGCAGGGTCAATTTTGTCCGTCTGAATTTTTTTTGTCCTTTTTGTAACAAAAAAAGAAGTTTGTCCTATTTATTTATTTTGTAATCTTTTTTGTCATTTTCCCTCAATCCCTCTTAATTTTAATTAAAAAGTCTAAAATGACATTTGACTGTTATTAATACAAATTACTAAAAAAATGGGTGAGTATATAATAAATAAGGGTAAAAAGAGAAAAATAAAATAAATATTTTATTTATCTTCTAAATATACTTACATTATTGGAGAAAACTAAAAACTTAAACGAAGTTATATTTTGGAAGGGAGGTAGTACGTCATTTAAAAAAAAAAAAATAAAGAAGGCCAAACCTATTAAATGCCCAACTAAGGTTGGCGCTTTATCATTCCTAGCCGACGTGTGTCATTTTGACCCACCAATGTGACAAAAACAAAACTAATTTGAGGGAGTACGAACTGTAAAATTATTAATCTTCCATTGTGTCCGGTCTCACATGCGCTTGTTGTAACGTCTCAAGATCTATTCGAAACAACCAAACTGAATTTCAGCCAAAGACATTGTTAGTGTCAAAATCCTTTTGATTGAACTGGTGCCTAGTTGTGTGTTAGTAACATATTAATGTTAATATGCTTGAGTGATCCCATTAATGAGTTTTCGCAAGGAACTGGTGCCTAGTTGTGTTTCCACTAGATCCTATGTTGTATTCATGGTGGTCAGGTGGTAATTTTTTTATTTTTTATTTGTAGTTTTGTCGTTTCCTTCATGAAGTAAATTACCATTTGTCCGATTTACGCTAAGGCACAAGTCTCCGACCGCTTTTAGTTGAAGTTTTTTTTTTTTTTTTTTGAAAAATATCCTTATCGCGTTTTTAATATATGTAAATACAAAATTCAAGTTATTTGTTAGATATTTTATTCACAAAGTCTGTTTTTATTTTTGTTTTGAATGTGTTGTTGCACACTGAGTGCGACATGTGTCGCCGAAAAGAAATGGGGTTCGACCTAAACGAACCTATGCGAATGACACACCATTTCGTAGAAGGAATTTTTCATTGGGACACATCATTTCGGTTGTGCATGTTCATTGGGACACATCCTTTGAAGACGAATTGGTTTGTTTTTTTGAAGAAAGACAATATCTTTTCGTTGTCTATATATATAGAGACATCGCGATTCGGTGTGAAAGATAATGAAGTTTTTTAGAAGCATCATCAAGACAAATATATTGTGTCTCTAAAGTAAGACTCATTGAATCACGAGGCGATCTTAAAACATCTCTTTAAAGAAACGTTTTATACGTCTTGAAGATCATTCAATTCTATTTGATTTATCACATTTTTCTAACATTATTGATAGTCTCAAAACACGCCTACAAAGTAGTCTTTTCAAGATCGCTTCTTGCAACACATTTAGAGAGCTAAATCACTAATCAAAATAGAATTGTCAATTTCATTAACCATATTCTTCTCAATTGAGAATTTGAGAATAGAATTTATCATTTATGAATGAGAAATTGAAAGAAGGAAAGGAAAAAAAAAAAAAAAAAAAAAAAAAAATCAACAGCTCAGCGTGGAGCTGGGAAACAAAAGCAGGGGCCCGAAGGGAGGCGGAAGCTTAGGAGTGAAAAATGAGTTCTATCTATTTTTATTTGTTTTATTTATTTTTTGTGTGTGCTTTTTTTTTTATATAATATAGATATATATATAATAAATTAATAATATAGATAAAGTCATAAAAAAAACTTGTTTGTATATATCTATTTTTTTTGGGTCAAGTAAATTTTTTTATTAGGGCATTTATCAATTAGAGTAAAATAAAATTTGGGTCTTTATTAAAAATAAAAATTAACATATTATATTATGTTAGATCGGATTAAATCTACACGAATTTTTTTCTTTTAGCGAAACATGTACCGTTGGGCCCTCCGACACAATTGGGCTTAAAAACCCGGGTCTCGCCGGCCTTAGCATAGGGCCGGCCCTGCCTTTCTGGATTCGACACTGTTATGGTGTTAGACATATCGTTTTGTAGTTTTGTCGTTTACTTTCTGGATTCGACACTGTTATGGTGTTAGTCATATCGTTTTTGTTATATCCAATAAAGGAAGGGAAACCAGATGCAAAGAAGATAATTAACAGATGCAATCCAACGTAACAATCATAGAAAATAACATAAACAAGAACACAAGATTTAACGTAGTTTTCGCCGTTATGTAGACTACTTTACGGACAGAAAAAAAGATATTTTACTATTCACTGAATTTCAGACGGATTACATACAATTTAAAATGATCATAACAGATGGTATTTATAGGCACAGATTCATAAAACCCTAACCCAAAGGATCTTTGTCGGATTGTCATAAATGCCCCAGATGTGGGTCCCTTTGCTGACCCAACTCAACTGACTACTGCCCAGACGTAGAACTCAGTTGTATCCAATTACCTCAGCAGACTCAACAGTCTTCTGACCTCAGAAGAAACTCAGTAGACTTCACCAGCTGACTTTCACATCCTTGAATACACTTCACCCGGTTGACCATCACTCAGCTGACTTATCAGATTAGTTCCACCAGATGTAGAATTTAGGTCACTTTGCTGACAGTTTTATAGTTTTGTCCTTTTTTTTCTTTTTCCTTCGGTCCAGTATATATATGTGGCTAGGTTATATTATAATCTTATTTGTTGTTAAAAAAACAATATAACATATTAATACAATTTCTCAATTTTTTTTTGACATATAGATATATTAATACAGAATATCATTTTTATACGTGGAGATTCAAAATAACCCTATTCAATATCTTTTACTCTGTCATGAAAATTGCAATAGTCAACGGAAAATTTATCACAGTGATTTCCTCTTGGAATCGTCTACGCGCAGAAGATCTGACCACACAATTTCCACACGAGGCATTGTGTATTCCACCTCGTGAATCGCTGTGTGGTCAGATCCCGCCACGCGTAAGCGATTCACTCTGAGAAAGTCCTACAGTAGAACGACCCATAGTCAACGGGCAATATGGATAAACATAATATATTAACATATAAATATTTTCGGGGTAAACAACCCTATTAATGTACGTACTTATATCGTACCATGAAAATAATATAATATATATAATAATATATATAATATCTCAAGATTCGCCAACCAAGCATGTGCCCTCCACTTGATACTCTTAAATTTATGTTTCTTTTTTATTTTATTTTTTTTTTTTTGAGTGGTTTAATTTAGGTTTCTAAAAAAATAAAAATGTCTCCGGAACATAGTGGTAAATAACTTGGATGTATAATTGAGCTGGACCTGAAATTAAAGTACCGATGTTTAAACCCCATAAATGAGGAAACATCTTTCAATTCTTTTGTATATTGATAAGTCAATGACTTTAAACCTCTGGGTCTTGATTAACGTCCTTACTCATTCAGTGAGACATGAGAGTCGAAACTGTTAAATGTTACTCCCTCCGTTTGCAGTTGTCAAAATAATTCGTTTCATATTATCTGAGGCAGTTAATTCACTTTTTTTAATATGTGTAATTTTGACAAATACATTACATAATTCGAAACAGAGGGAGTATATATATTTATCTTTTCCCAGTGCTGGTTGACCAAGCTGAGGTTCGTTCTATTTTAGAAACATGGGACGGTGGGATTGGATCTGTCAATATAAAAATAGATTCCCAAATAGAGGACAAACTAAGGTCAGAGGTACCAAACTTGTATCCATGTGAAAAACCTATGACATTTAAGTCAACTTTATAACGGGTAGATTACAAGACAAACAAAAGTTAGATGTTCCATTTTTTTTCTTTCCATCTGCTAACCTTATGCATTTAAGTCAACTAATAAAGTGAAATATTTACGAATAACTCTCCGCTTCCGGATACAGAGCATATATCCGAAAATGAGATACCCGGCACATGACTTTTAGAGAAAGCTTAATTCACGTAAATCTAGCGTAAATATAAAAATATTAAGAGAGGTGTGGAAAGAAAGAAAGATGATGAGAGTCGGAAAACACACTCTCCGGCTCTGTTTGTTTTCGGATTGGATTGGGGGTTGAATGGATTCAGCAGAGAGAAAGTTAAATAAAATAAAATGGAATAATTATTATAAAGTTGAAATGTTGTATTAAAGTTTGTGTAGATGAAAAATGATTGGTGAGAGAAATTTTAATGAAATAAAACAAGAGAAATTATAGTTTCAGGTCTCTGTAGTGTTCCGAATTTTTATCAGGTCATGTCAGATCTAACATTTTTTAGGTCCCACATGGAAATTTCAACAGGCTGGGTTAAAACCGTGGAAATTTCAACGTGCTCAAAAGACAGCCCGTGAATTGCAATTTTGCTAGTTTTGGTCTCAGCCCGGAGAAATTTGTGTAAGCATGTGGAAATTTCATCCAGTTGAGACCAAAACCGTTGAAATTCCCACATTTTTTTTATATATAATCTTAACATAAGTCCGAAGAAGAATTTTTTTCTCTTGTCGCTGAAGCTGAAGTTCTATGAATGGCTTTCGAGAGTGAAGAACAGCCAAATTATCTATCCAAAGCACATCCCATTCTGTGTTAGAGTATCCTATTATATTAGTGAGAGTTGAAGGACCATTGTGTAATATCCTGGAGTGTAGAATCTATTATAGATTTGTGTGTTACATGTGTCAATGTATGTGTGTGACTCGTGTCATTTGTACACTCTTTATATAACAACTCTCAGATAATGGATAAGCATTATGGATCATTCTACTTTCTAAGTTGGTATCGGAGCTAGGCTCTCCGGCCATGGCGACCGCTGGAAATACACCTCCGATAGAAGGGTCACAATCCACATCTACTCATACCACCATCACTCTGAGCTCAACCGTACCACCAGTGATCTCAAATGTTCCACCGACCAGCTTTCCAAGTCGGACAATTACCTACTCCTCCGTTCCAAATCTTACTATGAACTCTCCGACGATGGCCTTTTCTAGCCCCATTTCATCGGCGCTATTCCGTTCTTCTTTTTCTCCAAAAATTCCATCCATCACGCATGCTGCTCCGCCATTTGGGGGAAATCTGACGCCAAACTTCACAGTCAAACTTGGACGGAATAACTATCTCCTGTGGCGGTACTCTATTTTTCTGGTCATTCGTGGTCACCGGCTTGAAGGACATGTGTTTGGCACCAAGACCAATTCGCCTGAGTTTGTTTATACAACAGGAAACCCATCTGTGCCAATTAAAAATCCAGCTCATGATGACTGGGAAACCATGGATGCGCTGCTACTTGGGTGGATGCTTGGATCCATAACGGAGCAAGCACTTCTTGAAGTTGTTGGATGTGCTACTGCAGCTGAGGTATGGCGTACCCTTGAACTTCTTCACAACAATCAAGCTGAATCTCGCATCTTGGAGCTTAAGGATGCTCTCACTAAGACTAAGAAAGGTAACAAGTCTATGGCCGATTACTTGGCTCAAATGAAAACTCATGGTGATGAATTAGCTTCTGCTGGGTACCCTGTGTCACAGTCTGAATTAATCCTTGCCACTCTTAGAGGATTGATTAAAGAATATGAGTCTGTGATTGTCAATATCACCTCCAGAGTTGGATCTTTGTCCTGGCCAGAAGTTCAAGCACAGCTTCTGACACATGAATGTTTGATTGCTCAGTTTAATCCATCACGAGCACTAGATCTATCCCAATCTAGTGCAAATTACACTCAGATGTATACATGAGGTAACAGAGGATCACATGGTCGAGGAAGAGGAAATGGCAGAGGTCAACAAGGCTCTGGAACTGAAAGAGGATGAGGTTGTTCTAGGGGTGGTGGAACCAATGGTAGAGGCTCTAGCAATGGTCCAAGACCTACATGTCAGATCTGTTTGAAGGTGGGACACATTGCTTCTGAGTGTTGGCACAGATATGAGTCTAATTCACAAGGAAATGGCACTCAGAACACTAGAAACAGGCAAGTGGCTGCCTACATTGCATCCCCAGAAATGATAGGAGATCCCAGTTGGTATGCAGACTCAGGTGCAACAAACCATGTGACCCCAGACATGGCCAATCTACAGATCAAATCTGAGTATGATGGTAAGGAGTCACTCACTGTTGGTAATGGTCATAAACTGCATATTGCACACACTGGACATTCTATTATTGCACCAGATATACATCTACATGATATACTGCATGTTCCACATATGAAAAAGAATCTCCTTAGTATTTCTAAACTAACATCTGATAACAATGTTTTTGTTGAGTTTCATGGTTCTAAATGTTTTGTGAAGGACAAAGTGTCAAAGAGAGTACTTCTGGAAGGAACCCTGGCAAATGGCCTGTATCAGATTCTGCATCCTTCCAGTGAAGATCAGCTTGTCCACATGAGTTCCCTTCACTCCAATTCTAATGTTCCTAGTAGCTATGTGGTCTCTTGTGTGTCTACTGAGACTAGTCCTGATGTCTGGCATCGAAGGTTAGGGCACCCTAGTGTCAAAGTTTTGAATAAAGTTATTTCTGATTATGGTGTAAACATAAAACATTCAAGGCATTGTTTCCTTTTGTGATGCTTGCCAGTTTGGCAAACTGCATGCTGTTCCCTTTAATTGTTCTTTTAGTCATGCTGCTACTGTTCTGGAGTTGATTTATACTGATATATGGGGTCCTGCCCATGTGCATTCCACTTCAGGTTTCTCATATTACATTCATTTTATTGATGAATTTAGTAAATTCACATGGATTTACCCCTTAAAACATAAATCAGAGGCTCTTAACACATTTGTTCAGTTCAAAAAATTGGTTGAAAACACTTTTAATACCACCATTAAAACAGTTCAGTCTGACTGGGGGGGATAATACATAATTTTTGAGTCTGTTCTTGCCACACATGGCATCAAATTCAGACACCTTTGCCCTCACATTCATGAACAAAATGGCAGGGCAGAGAGGAAACACAGACACATAGTAGAGTCTGGTTTAACTCTGTTGGCTCAATCATCCATGCCTCTCAAATACTGGTGGGATGCCTTCAATCATGCTGTTTCTATCATCAACATTTTGCCTACACATGTCTTACACCACAAGTCACCATTTGAAGTCATATATAAAAAGAAGCCTGCTCTTAACATGATCAAAACTTTTGGATGCACCTGTTATCCCTATCTCAGACCCTATCACACTCACAAGTTTCAGTATCACACTCAGAAATGTGTGTATCTTGGTCTTAGCCGCACACACAAGGGTCATAAATTCTTGGATACAAATGGTAGATTATACATAACTGTCCATGTCAAGTTTAATGAGTCAGAGTTTCCTTATAAATCCTTGCATCCAACAAGTACTGCCACTGGATCATCCCAGACTGTTGTTTCTAATGGTGTGCTCTCTTGTCCTAGTTATCATTCTTTGTCAGACATACAGGTGCAGGGCAACTCTCCAGAAGTACACTCTTCAGGCCATGTGCAGTCATCACCTACACACACTGATCCTGATGTGCCATAACCATAAACATCATCTTTACCTACTGGTGCACCTACATCACCTTATAGTGCATCTCCTGCCCCTTCCTTATCATCACCATCAGAGTCTCCTTCACAGTCCAGTGACTCTTTCTCATCACCATCACCATTGCCAAGACATCAAATGCAGACTAGGTCTAGAAGTGGGATCACAAGACCTAAGAAAATGTTCAGTCTGACAGCTACTATCGAGACATATGACATCTTGGAACCTGCAAATGTCCAACAGGCCCTGGCTGATCCAAAATGGCATAAATCCATGCAAGAAGAATACCTTGCTCTCACTCAAAATCAGACTTGGGAGCTGGTACCACACCATCCTTCATAGAACCTGGTGGGAAACCATTGGATCTACAAAACAAAGCTGAGACCAGATGGCAGTGTATTGAAATATAAGGCGAGATTGGTTGCTAAGGGGTTCAATCAAAAGGAAGGCATTGATTACACAGAAACCTTCAGTCCTGTGGCAAAGGCAAGAACAATCAGAGTGATCTTAGTTATTGCAGCCTCCTTGAACTGGGGTATACATCAAGTGGACATCAATAATGCCTTTCTAAATGGCAGATTGTATGAATCAGTGTTTATGCCACAGCCTGAAGGATTCATTGATGCCAACAAATCTGATCATGTCTGTCACTTGAAGAGGGCACTGTATGGATTAAAACAGGCCCCAAGAGACTGGTTTGATGAACTCAAGAATCAGTTGATCAGTTAGGGATTCACTCAGTCTGTATCAGATACTTCACTATTCATCATGAGGCACAAAAACACATTGTTGTATGTGTTGGTTTATGTGGATGACTTCCTTATCACTGGTAACAGTATATAAGCCATACAAAGATTCATCCAACTTTTGAATAGCAGGTTTCCTCTGAAGGACCTTGGACAGCTCAATCATTTCCTAGGAGTGGAAGCTCATAGAGATGTCAGTAGTATACTTCTGACACAAAAACACTATCTCAAACATTTGCTCCACAGGTCAAACCTGGAAAATGTTTCACCATGTCCCACTCCTATGGTAACAGGGAAGTCTTTTGTCCCAGATGAAGGAACTCCCATGAAAGATCCATCTATGTATAGAAGTGTGATAGGAGCCCTTCAATACTTAACCTTTACAAGACCGGATGTAGCATTTGCTGTCAATACCCTAAGTCAATTTATGCATTCTCCCAGGGATGTACACTGGCAAGCACTCAATAGAGTTCTGAGATACCTAAAAGGGAAAATGGAGTTTGGATTGCACTTCAAATCACAGTCCAGCCTTACACTCACTCATTATATAGATGCTCAACTGACACTTACTGGATATAGTGATGCAGACTGGGGGTGCTGCAAGTATGACAGAAGGTCTGTAGCAGGACACTGCATGTACATTGGTGATTCCTTGGTCACATAGAGCTCAAAAAGATAGCAAGTTGTCTCTAGGTCCAGCACAGAGTCAGAATACAGGAGTTTAGCTAATGCAGCAATAGAAATCACATGGCTCAAGTCTCTACTGAAAGAACTAGGGGTACAACTCAGCTCGACACCAGTCATCTACTGTGATAATATCAGTGCAAAATCCTTGGCACAGAATCCAGTGTTTCATGCTCGAACCAAGCACATCGAAATTGATGTTGATTATGTAAGAGATCAAGTCCTCAAGGGAGAGTTGATGGTGGACTACATACCATCCTATGATCAGCCTGCTGACATTTTTACAAAAGCTTTATATACTACATCTTTTGTTCCTTTTCGTGCCAAACTCAATGTTGAACATCATCCACATTTAGTTTGAAGGGGGATGTTAGAGTATCCTATTATATTAGTGAGAGTTGAAGGACCATTAGTGATTTCTATATGATGGAGCCGGTCAGGTGAACTGCCGTTTTTCGATTTTGTGTGGAGTTATGAGCTGATGAAGCTTTCGTTCCCGGTAACGGAGCCAACTGATGATGTATAAATCGTCACAGGTGTCCTTGCGGTGTATAGACGGTGGATATCTGGCTGTATTAAGGTGGTGTGATACTCCGGCGGGTGGCGGTGCGGAGGAATAAAAATGGACAGAGCTTTGGCTTGCAAGTGTAGTGTATCTTTCATCATCCTCTAGTTTACAATGACCACACCTTTTATAGAGGTGGGTAACTTAGGGAATAAGTAATCTATTAGACCTTCTACTAACAGCTAGGTTTAACCTAGATATTTAAGTAAGACGAAATATCCAAGATACAAGTGGGGAAAAGATCCGGATCAACCGGCGGCCATCTCTCTGAGGTCGCAAGGAGCGAGCCTTTTCCTGCCTCGTCCCCTTGGCGCCCCTTCTTGACTTGCCTGGATGAGATCCACAGGATCTGTTGCACTTGCCTGGAGCCGCAAATGCTTTGGTCACGGCGAGGTGAGAC
The DNA here is from genome assembly GCA_026214975.1 of Gentiana macrophylla. Lineage (NCBI taxonomy): Eukaryota > Viridiplantae > Streptophyta > Magnoliopsida > Gentianales > Gentianaceae > Gentiana > Gentiana macrophylla. The sequence goes on along the minus strand of CM047809.1, from coordinate 11,789,631 downwards.
ACGGTGGCCGCCCTCTTTGCGATCTCTTCTGTCATGCCGGAGGATGGCCGCAGTGGGTTGTCTCCCACTGTTGAGGTGGTGGAATTATTTATACCCATCAATGGCCCCCTACTCCGTGCTTTAATGATATTCCCTGAGGATATGAAGGATGGAGTGATTATCAACACCTTTTATGACCTCGTTGTCGGATGCGACTTGTACACTTAGGGCCGTGTTTTTAAAGCAAGCGACCTCAAAGTAACTTTGGGTCAGTTTTTGCGACCTTGTCGTCTGATGCGACTTGTTCACTAAGGGCCGTGCTTTCAAAGCATGCGGCCTTCGAAGTAACTCTGGGTCAGTTTTTGCGACCTTGTCGTCTGATGCGACTTGTTCACTAAGGGCCGTGCTTTCAAAGCAAGCGACCTCAAAGTAACTTTTGGGTCGATTTTGCGACCTTGTCGCCTCGATGCGACTTGTTCACTAAGGGCCGTGCTTTCAAAGCATCGCGCCTTGAAGTAACTCTGGGTCGGATTTTGCGACCTTGTCGCTGCGATGCGACTTGTTCACTAGGGCCGTGCTTTCAAAGCATGCGGCCTTCGAAGTAACTCTGGGTCAGTTTTTGCGACCTTGTCGTCTGATGCGACTTGTTCACTAAGGGCCGTGCTTTCAAAGCAAGCGACCTCAAAGTAACTTTGGGTCAGTTTTTGCGACCAGTTTGGTGGGGCGAGATCGTCAATCATGGCTGACGTCAGTCCTCCAGGTACCATTCTATCGAGTAACGCGTCGCTTTGCAAGCGCCAGGCGATTCACGTGAGCATTGATGGGACGCCTTCAATTTCAAACCGATAATCGCCGCCTAATCGAACCGTCGGATGAAGGGTTCCCAACCGTTCGATCGTGGCCCCTTGCCTATATAAGGCTTTCACCCCTCAACCTCCTCACACTTTTAGCATTCCTTATTTCCTTCGCTGTTTATCGATCGGAATTCTTAAGGTTTTGCGGCGGAGCTTTGGTGGTTTTAGGATTTCAAGGTGGTTCTTTTGAAGATTCCGGCCACTTTCTTGAGCATTTCCCAGTCTTCACGCGGATTTCCTCTTTTCCTCAGCAAATTGGATAAGAATTCCTCTCTTTTAACTCTTTTATTCATCCATCCCAGCGTTATTTTTCCATAGGCATCATTTTCATCTTTCTTTCTGCAACGGGGATGCAACCTCGATTTGTTTCTGATTAATAATGGGGGTTTTTCCTGGGGAGAGATTATAGCTTTCCTGGGAAAATTGGGGTTTCACCCGCTCCCCTGCTTTCCTCTGTAATTTTATTTGCGATCTCTCTTGCAAAAACGGAGGAGGCGGCATTGAAGTGTGTGCGATCACCTTCTGGGCTAATTTATTATTATACCAGTCCGAAAGCTCCACCTTTTTCCTCCCTTGTTTTTGCAGGATGTCGGGAATGATTATTTCAGCGATGATTCTGCGGAAAGGAGATTTATGATTATCCGAGGATGACCCCATATTATCTGCGGCCTCGATCGGCGATCTCACCGGACGAGGTGGAAGTGGAAAGTACTCGCGCAGTGTTGGCGAGATTATCTGGCGATGAGGTCGCTACTATGGATGCCGACTTTTGAGTTGGAGGCCTTTATCTCGCCAGAAATCCGCCGCGTAGAGAGCCTTAAAGAGAAAGCGCGGGCTCAAAATCTCCAATCATTCACGGGGCTGAAAAAATCGCATCCCCGGCTGAAGGACAAACTGCGGTCCCAAGTACTAGCGGCGCTCCCGACCACGACGAAGCTTACGTTACGACGCGCGCGATTCATGAGTTAATGGGGTCCAGTGAGGATGAAAATGCTGAATTGCCTCGGAAGGATATCTCGGGTGCCCGCAAAAAGCGCGAAGAAGAAGAAAATTGTGAGCCAAACCATGGCGATCGGTGAAGCCGCCGCGCCGCCACCCACCGAAGAACTCTCGACCTAACAATCCACGAAGCTATGCGGGAGTTTGGGATCATGACGGCGTATGAGAGGATGTTGAGAAGAAATGGTCCCGATCGTGTAAGGCGGCGATCTCAATAGGACCATAAATCGTATATTTGGAATCGACACCGGTGTGTATCGGTTTTTTTTTTCGATTATGAGAAGGAGGCCGACAAATTTAAGCCCGGGATCACAGGGATTACGATGTGCGCGCCGCCCGAGGACACCCTTATCCTCCACTTCCATCATTTGCATGCGGTCGAGACCGCTTTCGATCCTTTCTTTGTGAAGATCTGCGAGGAGATGCGGCGCTTCTTCCGATTTTGCCGTCGGGGCTATTATCGATTGATGGCTTTCGCGATTATGTGCGGATTCGAAGATTGAGCCGACGTTAACCTTCTTGGGGCAATTTTATCTCTTACGTGGGACATTTGTTTCTGGACAAATCTCCACGAGGGCGAAGACTCCTCGCTTACTATTCCCGCTTCCCAATAAGTTTCACAAATGGGGGGGCGTGGTGCGAAAGTCGAGTCGAAGGTAGGTTGGCCTTTTTCCAGGCGAGTGAGTCCGCGGAGGCAAATCCACGCTTTTAATCCTTGACCCCCCGTGAGTGAGCGGCGCTATGTAAAGGGGCGATGGCGTTAATTCTGGATCGGATGGGCGGCGCCATCTCGGAGAAATGTTGCCTGGTTGAACTTCTTGACTGGCCGAGCCTTTTGTATGTATGGCGGGCCTAGTAGGTAGGGGAATGCCGTGCCCTGAGTACGAATGGGTCCGAGAGTTGCGATCCGGATTTGGATTGGGGATTGCCATATCAACAAATGTTTTCCCTCCGAGTGTCGAGAATGTGGGGCGATCCTTTACTTAGGCCGCTTTGTAACTTTCTTTGTCCACTTGTATTTATTTGTATATGTTCATTTTGTTTTGTTGGGTTCTAAACCGCTTTCCTTTTGTAGGTATGGATCCAAATGCTCGCAGGCTCAAAGAAACAAGCTTAACGCGAGGCAACCAAGGCGACCAATGCTCGATGAGAGGCTCAAGAAAGCTCTAGGAAAGTGCCCCGAAGCTGTGGATGCATCGGTTGTCGCCGAGACATATAACCCGGAGCTGCGACCTCTTACGCCGCCCTTGTTGCGACTTCCCTCGCGCCTCATTGCGAGCCCGAGTTAGGTGGTGCCTCAAAAAGACTCATCCCTCGCTAAAGAGTCGCGCGGCGAAAGCGACCTCAACCAGAGAAGGCGAAGAATGATCGCCCACCCAAACGGCCCGCTCACAGCCCGGTGCATCTTGAAGAGGTTGAAGCTCCGGTTGAAGAAGAGCGCGCCATCGAGACATTGCCACAAAAAACCTTGCCTCGAGGTTACTCTGGGAAAGAGGCCCTTTGGTTGGATCCGAGCTTTACCCAGGATCTTGACCTATCCAAAGCTCGCCGGGTTGGTGAAGCAATTGCTGATGTGATTCCTCCTGGGCCGATTCCTTTTGACTATCCTGATCATGTTCAAGTGGAGATTGGTCGGGGCATACTAGCCCGCTTTGCGGCTCAAGATAATACTCCGCCTCAAGATGAGATCGCCGAAATCAGAGATTTGAGCGGCCAGTTTGGGATTGCTGCTTCTATGGTAAGACCACCTCTTTCTTCTCCTCTTCAATTTTTTTTTTTTTTTTTTTGTCAACTCCCCCTTGCTTTTCCCAGCTCGGCGCTCGTTTGAATAGGGTGCTCGAGGCCGCCGAGAGGCGCGAGGCAGAGATGATAAAGGTGATTGCACTATATTTTATGCAATATTTTATTATAAAAGTGCAAACATTCCTAAGATTTTTATTAATTTTTATAGAAAATTATCTCATATGTGTTTAAATATTATTTTATTATTTTTTTTATATGAGAAAAATTTAATATGCGCTTAACTGTATAATTTTTATAATTATTGTCAGTTTTACGCTGGGTATGTTTTATGTGATTTTTCAGGTACATTAAAAGGACGAGTAATTGTGACAAAGTGTAGTACAATATTTATTTGGATATGGGTTTAAAAAAAATAAAAATAAAAGAATAGGTTTACCCTATTCTCGTCAAAAATAAAAGGGTAAAAGGGGAGTCAATTGATCAGCAGCCGCAATATATCATCTATATATTCTTTTTTGCGCAGCAGCATAAAATAATATCAATTCATTCTGGGAGATAGCAGCCGCTGAAACAAAAGCCCTAGCCGCACATAATTTCCAGGAAAAACCTAATTAGAAGATGAATTCTTCCAACCCAATAATCATGGTTAACAACATGATTATTGGCTAAGCTTATCAGCGGTGGGACAACGGATGAAACCGATCAACATCAACACCAACTAGAGATTTTTGCTACATGTTTAGTGAGTAGAGTTATCGCTTTTCATCAATTAGAATTTGTTTTGTATTGTTTATGTTTTATTCGAATCGAGAGATCGATGAAACTATCGTTTGATTTGAATTTATATGAAAATATTGTTCAAAGTTGTGATCTTTCCAATTGATGCACTTAATTATAATTCGAGAGATCGTTTATAATTATTTGAGTAAGAGTATTAGAAATAATCTCGTGATCTTGTTTTGCATGTTGTTTAGTTTTACTTGAAAAAGAAAACGAAACCCTAGAATTTGTTTAAAGAGATTTAATCGAATTCGTGATAGATCATTACTAAAAATTGTATCTTTAACTTGCCATCTAGTTGGGGTTGGGTTGGTTGATTGGTGGATTCCCGTTGCCTTGCCGTTCCTTTTAATCCTTGATAAACAAAATCATTAGTATAAATCGTTGATTGCTAAGTTAGTTGTTTTAAATTCTAGTTGTTAATTGTTAATTTTACGCAAATTTACTATTCATCGAAATTCTTGTTCATCGTCGTTTTTCTTGTTCATAATTAGTTTAAACCCTAGTTTAGTTAATAGTCGTGACATAATCGATAGAATAATTGTTCCTTGATCCGATAAACATTCCACTCCCTTAGGACGACCCGTTAACATTCTATACTACGAAACTTATACTTGGGGTGTTTCGGTTATAAATTGTAAAACTCGTTTTTACCGAACAAAAGGTGACGGCGCAGCTAGGGGCGACTGACCAGGCAAGAGTTACTGCCGAAAAGAAAGCTAGGCACGCGGCTGGCGAGGTGGAAAAGATGAGGTCAATCTTGGAGGAGCACTCTAAACTGGATGTTGAAATCAATGAGAAAGTTTCCACTTTGACCAAGGATTTTATGGGGCGCAGGAGAGATCGCTAAGTTGAGGGGTAAGCTCATTGAGGCGGATCTGATTGCTAAAGAGGTCTTGAGAAAGTCTTTGAAGAAGCTGCTGAAGAGAGCTGCGCAGAGGAAGCTGTGGAAGAAAGCGCCGAGGCCGTTGAGGAGGCCAAGTGCAGGGCCGTCGCCGCTACAAGAATTCGGGATGACTTCCTTGACCTCATGAAGCATAGCTTTGATCAGGGTTTTAGTCACTTAGCTCATCGTGCATCTGGCCGACCGAGGCAGAGAGCACATTACTCTGGAAGATATGCTACGGTGGGTGAATATGCACCAAGGTCATCTGATTTAGTGGTTTTTCACCGGAGATTCCCTATGCCATCGAGCTTATTACCTTGATCTGAATGAGCGGCTTAGTCGTGGCGAGCCTGTTTGGGATCTGCTCGTTAATCCTGTGAACTTTGAGGCGTTGAAGAAGCCGCCGTCCTCTCGAGCAAGGCGATGAGTTCATCAAGACCCCACCTACCCCTCATGATCTCTAGATTTTTGGATTTTTCCTGCGAGCCCTTTAAAAATTTGACTTGTAACCTTGACTATTTATCTTTGTGATTTGCCTGAATTTTGAGTTGTAATATCTTGACAATTTACACTCTGCATTTTCTATTTGTAAGATTAGATTTTTTCCCGTCCCTGATTTGTGTTGACTATCTGGCGGTCTTTAGCGAGGCTGTGATAGGCATTACTTTATCCTCTGTATGCGGTCCTCTTGATTTGTGCGAGGTCTTTTACATAATTTGTTGGAGTGCGCGGTCACGAAACGTCGTCGTCGTCCTAACCATGGTCGCTATGCGGTGTCAATTGTCAAGATTCCCGCGGCCCTATGAGCAGTGTTTTGTCAGAAATTTAGCCTCTCAGAGCAGCCTTTGACCGTGTCATTAACGCAGAGTTATGACCCCTAATAAATAGGTGTCAGGTGTAACTGTAGCCATAAATTTCGGTCTCTTTATGGTCTGGCGTTCCTGCTGCCTTGGTTATATCCTCCTTTTAGTATAAAAAGGGGGAGTACCTTGGAACTCATTCTGCCTCTTGCCTTATACTGAATTTGCTTTCTTTCTTCTGCAATTTGTTCATTATCCTCTTTATTGCTTTATCCCCCCTTTACTTTACGCTATGTCTCACCCAGGGGAAAGCAGCCGAGTTCGGATATGGAAAGCTCGTCCTATTCGTGATGTATCCCCTTTCTTCTTTACTGCCTCTGACGTTGCTAAAGATCATTTATGGCGCTATTTTGAGTGGGTTGAGCCTGCGAAGGAGAGGGGTTTAAATCAGAGCAAGGTCGAGGGTGACGGTTCTCTCTCGCGCGTACGTTTTTCTGGGTGGGCAGATTTTGTTGCACCACCTTCGTCAATACTTCCCAATCTTTCAATAGTGAGGGAGTTCTATTCCATCTTGTCCGAAGTTGCTTCGGGGGATTGCCGGTGCATTACCCCTTCGTGGCGTCGCGGTCATTTTACTCCGGAATCCATCAATGGTGCCACTGGTATACCCGCTTATCGACCCCTTATCCCATTATGAGCTCGCTTGGAACCTTGCCGATGAGTCAAGTAGACAATCTTGCTTGCGGCGAGCCCTTCGCGAGCTCTTTCCGATTATGAGCGACCTCGTGTCTGGCGGGGCTGCGTCGATCTTTCTCGCAGCAACCGTGAGTGGAAAAGGTTCATCAACTCGCGCGCCTCTTGTCCACGGATAACGAGGTCATTAGTGAAGCCAAAGCTTTGCTTTTGCGCGCTATTCGCGATCATCGCGTTGATATTGATTGGGGATCTTGATTCATCGGGAAGCGGTTAATTTTGCGGTTTCTATGGACCGACATCATCGCTTCCCCTTTGCTTCATTAATAACGAAGCTTATGCGGCTTAAGCGAGGTGCGAAGCATTCATCGGATCGTTATAGGTACACTCATTAGATAGAGTGTAACCCTTTTTTTTTTTTTTTTTTTTTTTTGAGATCGCAAAGCATGGTAGGCCGCAGATTTCTTTGGAAACAATTGTATTTCTTAATAAACGAAGATGGCTCTTTTATTTCGATTTCCCTTTCCATATGCCCTGTTCGTACGCGGGCATACATACGCTTTACATATAATATTTTTCAGATTGTCCGCATGCCAGGGTCGGTTGTACTCGCGACCTTGGTTGTCACTTAATACGTAAGTTCCTTTTTGACTATCCGAGCGATCCTCTCCAGGCCTTCCCGGTTTTCCGATAGTTTTCCTTCTTGGCCTCGTGGCGGTGGCTTGTCTCTTTCGCAAAACATAATCTCCCACGGCGAAGTGATGCCCGCGAATACGTTTGTCGTGATGACGCCGCGCTGTTTATAATTGACTAAACGGCTGTATGCCTGGATGCGCCGCTCCTCTACTAGATCAAGCTCGAGTTTATGTGCCGCGGTATTATTGACCTCGTTATAAAAAACGACCCTAGGGCTTGGTAAGGCCATTTCCACTGGCGCCATAGCCTCAGATCCATAAGTTAAGGCAAAAGGAGTTTCCCTCGTTGTGATTTTTCGCGACGTCCTGAGTGCTCATAGAGCCGCCGGAAGGTGATCCGGCCAGTGACCTGCTTTCTCACCCAGGCTCTTCTTTAGTACACTTAGGACCTGTTTGTTGGCATTTTTAGCTTGCCCGTTTCCTTGTGGGTAACACACAGATGATTGCCAATGTTTAACATTGTTTTCTTCACAAAATTCATCGAATTCGTCTCTGAATTGAGGTCCGTGATCGGAAACCACAACTCTCGGAACTCCGAATCTTGTCCATATTTGATCGAGCAAAAAGTATGTCATATCCCTGGTGTTGGTTTTTACCAAGGCCTTAGCCTCGACCCATTTAGTAAAATAATCCATCGCTGCGGCGACCACATACTCGCATCCCGGCGACCCTTCCTCAAAGGTCCGATGAGGTCAATTGCCCATATGTCGAAGGGCCAGGCCGCTACCACTATGCTTTGTTCGACCGAGGGTAGCCTGGGGATCTTGGCGAACCTCGGCAAACATCACATGCCTGGTATATGCTTTGGCGTCTTACGCTAATTCGCCAATAGTATCCGGCTAGAGTACTTTCGTGCTAGCGTTCGATTGGCGGGATGGCGCCGCACATTCCTCGTGTAGTTACGTTAAAATGCCCGTTACCTCCTCAGGTCGCACGCATCGCGAAGGGTTTTGAGAATGAATGACGGTAAAGCACATCGTCCATAATCATATATCTTGCAGCCCCTTTTACCAAGGCCTTAGCCAGACGGATCACCGGGAAGCTCTCCCAGCTCAATGTAAGATTTCATGATGTCAACCCAACAAGTATTCTGGGTTGGAAGTCCATGACCTCGACTTGAGAAATGGCGGGCTCAAAGAGATGCTCGACCATGATGCTAGGATCGCACGACGCATCTTCATTGGTCAATTTGGATAAATAGATACGCCTATGATTATCCTCTCGGGGATGTTTTTGAACCGGCAATATCTAAGTCGCTTTGAGTTTTTTGACGAGGTTGATATACCTTTGTAATATTTCGCAATGAATGCCGAAAGAGCCATTGATTTGATTCACAACCAACTGTGAGTCGCAAAATACTTGTATATTTTCGACTTTCATGGCTTTGGCGAGCTTTAAACCCGGCGATGACGGCCTCATACTCTGCTGGTTATTAGAGGCGGTGAAATCGAATCTCGAGCACCTTTCGATTTCTCTCGATGTGCCCGGCTCTAATGGATTATTCCGCGCCGCCCCTTTGTGTGGCGGCCCCATCGACGTAGAGTTGCCAGCGGTGACTTGGCCTAAAAGGCTCGTCCTCTGTGGCTACCTTATCTGGTTGCATTTGGGGCAAACTCGCTCCATTGTTTCTTCGTTGAAGCTTGTTTCTACTATGAAATGCTGGGAGAGCTGGGCTTTTATAGCCTTCCGAGGCTCATAACGGATGTCGAATTCAGTAAGTTCGATAGCCCACCGGAGGCGATCGACCGGACAAGTCTGGTTTATGAAGAACTGTCTTAGCGATGCATTCGATAGGACTACGATGGTGTGCGATGAGAAGTAAGCCCTTAATTTGCGGGCGCTATAACAACGAGAATAAGCTAACTTTTCAATATTAAAATAACGACTTTCACGGGCTTAGAGCCTTGGAAACATAAAAAGCGGCCTCTGCGAGCCCTCCTCTTCTTTTATAAGTACTGCGGCTACGGCCCTATCCGAGGCTGCCAAATACAAAAACAAAATATCCCCTAGTTTTGGGCTGGTTAACAACGGCGGGCTTGACAAGTATTCTTTAAGGTCTTTAAAAGCCTGAGAGCATTCCGCTGTCCAAGAGAAGGTACCCGCCCTTTCAAAATTTTGAAGAAAGGCGGACTTCTTCTGCAGATTTTGAGACGAACCTACCCAAGGCTGTTATTCTGCCGTTTAGCCGCTGTACTTCCTTGACACTGGTGGGCTCGCTCATGTTGATTAGGGCTTCGATTTTTTCGGGATTTGCCTCGATCCCCCTCTGACTCACCATGAAGCCAGTAAATTTTCCGCTGGACTCCAAAAATACATTTCGCAGGTTTAGTTTCATTGAGTGGTCTCTTATATTGGCGAAGGTTTCACGAAGGTCCACCAGGTGATCTGGCGACTTGATTTTACGACCATATCATCAATGTAGGCCTCCATGTTCCCGCCTATTTGTGTGCTAAAACTCATTCACCATTCTCTGATAGGTCGAACCTGCGTTCTTCAGGCCGAAAGGCATCATCTCGTAGTAATAGAGTCCACCTGCTGCCCTAAAGGCTGTCATCTCTTTGTCTTCATCTGCCATTTTGACTTGGTGATAACCGGAATATGCATCCAGAAAACTCAGCGTTTCGAATCCGGCGATCCCGTCGACCATTTTGTCAATTCGAGGCAGCGCGTAAGGGTCTTTGGGGCAAGCTTTGTTCAAGTCTGTGAAGTCGACACACATCCGCCACTTGCCATTATGTTTCTTTACCATTACTACGTTTGCCAACCAGGTGGGATACTGAAGCTCTTTGATTATGCCTGCTGCCAGAAGTTTTTTGATCTCGCCTTTTATTGCGATCTCTTTTTCCATAGAGAAGCTCATCGCTCTTTCTTTGTCAGATCGCCTGAAGTTGGGGTCGGCATTTAGATAGTGCAAAGCGACCTCTGACTCTACGCCCCTCATATCTGTTACCTCCCACGCGAAGGCGCTCATGTTGGCTTTCAGAAGCCCGATCAATGCTTCCCCTTCTCCCTCGGTGGTCCGCGATCCTATTTTTATCCTTTGATCGGGATATTTGTCGTTTATTATGACCACGACCAACTCGTCCTCAGCAGTGAAGTCGGGCTCGTCTCGAACTTGCAATGTTTCAACCTCCACTGCTCTTTCCGGCATTTCATTCAACGTGGCGACCTGATCCCGAACCAGGCAAAAACCATCCACTCTGGGTCGTTTGGAGTCGACCCTGTTCTTTTTCATATAATCGAGGAAAGATCCGGGTCAGCTGATGGCGACCCCAATCTCCTCCCCTATGTGAAATTTGACCCTTTGATGGGGAACGGACGCCACCATTTGAAATTTTTTCATGGCTGGGATCCCCAAGATAATGTTGTAGTATGAGGGGAGATCAATGACTAGAAAGGTGATCATCTCGGTTCTGCATGGCTCGTAGTCACCCAAAGTGATGCTGAGGTCGACCGTTCCTTTAACCCGCACAGTGTCGTTGGTAAAACCCTCGAGCACCCCGAGGTAGGGTTTCAACTTAGCCTCTCCAAATCCGATCTGTTTTAAAAAGTCGAAATAGATGACGTCGCGACCAGCCCCTGTGTCGATCATTACTCTGTTGACACCATGCTTGTCGTTTATTCCGACTTTGAGAATAAGAGGTACTTCCATGGGGCCCTCGCTTGTGGCCAATTCGCTTTTAGTGAACATGATTCCCTTCTCGTTCTCCCCCAATACTACCTTTTCAAAGCGCGCGTGTGTCTGGTGCATCCGAGATTTCGGTTGATTGTTCTTTGAGGATATCCCCATGGATAACCTGCACCTCCTTCTGATAGACGCGGGGGTGGCGACCTTGTCCGGTACCAGTGTTCCCGTCTCGCTTATACTTGGTCATTTGGTCCTTCGCGGATTAACCTTTCTATCTCTCGCCTTAACGTGAAACATTAAATGCGTGATGTGACCGTGGTCCTTGTGATAGTCGCGAGATTTGGATTTGTCGCGACTATCGGGATCACCCCTCATAGGTTTGGGCTTGTCAAAATGTTCGCGGATTTGAACAATATTTGAGATGCTTTAGTGTTGAGCGGGGTAAAATTGTCCTCATTTGAATTTATAAGGCTTTTTGTCTCGCGGTCGTGGTTAGCATCTCGCCCTTTTCCTTCTTACGCCCTCTACGCGATCCTCTTTCGTGAAGGTTGTTTCGCTTTGGGCTTCGCCTCCTCGAGGACGGCGCTTTCGGCGACTCCCATCATTCGAGCCCTTTCCAACATTTCCCGAGACCCGCTTTAGGGGGCGCGAGTTGAACTCGATTTTCATTGGACCCTTGGCGATCCCGTGAGGAAACATGTGACAACGTGCATCATCCAGAATGTTTCTTGTCCGATCGTATATTACGATGAAACGTTCATAATATTCTTTTCGGACTCATGTCCTCCCATGCGAACTTCATTATAGGTCCTCTATAGTTTTCTTTGGTCTACTCGCCGATTCAAACTCTCTCGGCGAATTTCTCGGAGAGATCCTCCCGCTTTTTATCGAGCCACGGGAAGTCCACGTATCAAGAGGCGGCCTATATCTGCATGCTTCCGACTAAGGCGATGCACGAGGCAGATTTATTTTGGGTCGCGGTGGTGATGCGACCTTGGAAAGCGGTGAGCGGTCGTTTGGGCAAGAATTTCCATTGTAGTAATTATATTTGGGATAGCTAACCTTTTCGTGGATTGGTAGGCAATGTTTCTGTAATTTTCTTGGCGAGCACGTCGATTCCTGAGATTGGGGCGGCTCTCTCGGCTGGCCTTGACTTTTTCAAATCGGCGAGCTCATTTTTCATTATCTCCATCTGTTCTGCCCAAACAAGGTGGCCGGGTCGCAATACGTGTATTAGCCCTCTCGGCTGCGCTCGACTCCCGCAGATCTTCCGACTCCTCCCGGCGAGCTCTTTTTTCACGGATAATTATGCGGGCGTCCGGTGCGTCCCTGTCTCGTCGGGGAAGAAATCCTCCCTCGGGAAGGCTGAGACGACTTGGGGCCGAGGCCTTGTCCTTCTCACCCAACCTTTTGAAAGCCGAACCTTTTTCGTGTGATTTTTCCTCCTGATGATCGCGATCTGGGAGAACCGAAGTCTGCACAATGTTTTTCCTGGGTCCTTTGCGGCCTGATGAGCGCACACTTTCTTCTATCTCGATCCCGTGAATCGGCTCTGCCGACCCTTATTCATGCGCCGCGGAGCGATTTCATCTCTGGGGGGATTTGGGGGTCGTATCGACATTGGAGCTTGGCCCTTTGCTACCAGACGGGAATTGGCTAGGTACATAGTTTCCGCATACCTCGCGTATTCCCTTATTTCCGCAATCTCTAGATCTTCTTGGAGATCGGCTCTCGCCTAGGGGTTGATCTACGGCTTTTCTTTGCGATCGAGATGATCCTCTCGATTTTCCCATCCAATGTCGCTACGACCTCTCTTGACATAGCCTTCGATTTATCAAATTTCGGGCATCGCTAGGGGCGAACTCCCTTTGTGATCCTTCCCCACCCGCGCTATGTAATCTCTTGTGTCTCTACCGCGACATCAGCTTGTATATGTGTTTGTACAACGCCTCTCGCAGGAGTTTGGGTGTTCAGTTGCCCTTTGCTTCCAGCCATAGGTTATGATTATACTTGTGATTAGGACTCGCCTTGAGTCGGACTTCCTGGCAATCTGATATGTGATTTCTATATGATGGAGCCGGTCAGGTGAACTGCCATTTTTCGATTTTGTGTGGAGTTATGAGCTGATGAAGCTTTCGTTCCCGGTAACGGAGCCAACTGATGATGTATAAATCGTCACAGGTGTCCTTGTGGTGTATAGACGGTGGATATCTGGCTGTATTAAGGTGGTGTGATACTCCGGCGGGTGGCGGTGCGGAGGAATAAAAATGGACAGAGCTTTGGCTTGCAAGTGTAGTGTATCTTTCATCATCCTCTAGTTTACAATGACCACACCTTTTATAGAGGTGGGTAACTTAGGGAATAAGTAATCTATTAGACCTTCTACTAACAGCTAGGTTTAACCTAGATATTTAAGTAAGACGAAATATCCAAGATGCAAGTGGGGAAAAGATCCGGATCAACCGGCGGCCATCTCTCTGAGGTCGCAAGGAGCGAGCCTTTTCCTGCCTCGTCCCCTTGGCGCCTGATGAGAGAAAAATACACCCACTAAAATATTGGTCCCCGGCAACGGCGCCAATTTTTTTGATGAGCGAAAAATTCACCCACTAAAAAATACATTTATAAAGACTCGCAACTGTGGGTAAACTAACTCTCTAACTGGCAGAGTACCAGGTCGATTGCTAGGATAGCTACAGGAGTACGAGGTCGTCCCAAGAGAAATGTGGTTGTGAGTACCAAAGCGAACGTAGAACTTAGTCTAGGCGATCAAAGTTTTAAGTGGAGTGTTTATACTAAAGCGAAAAAGTAAAGATTATTCTAACGAGTTTAACTAGGTGATTAAAAAGCATAGCCGAGCCATGATCCAACAGGTATCTCCCCACAGGAAAAACTTGATAAGGAGTGTGTTTTATCTGATTCAGTTCATATGACATTCAAGGGTGTCAACTCTTTATTCTTGCGTTAAGATCTGAACAGCTCTCACTTAACCCCCACACTAGGTTTATTAACCCTCCCTTTAGAGAGCTAACTTGCCTAACATGGTTGACCGGAATAAAAAACCGTTGAAAAACCTCACAAAAACATAATTTTAACGTATCACTTAGGTTGCCAATCTAACGATTAAGACTATGGTTTAGTGATTTTAAAACATGTTTCGCACATCTCGTAAAAATAAGAATCTCACTTAGGCATAGTCCGGATCATCACTTAGATTGTCAATCTAACAATCAGGACTATGATTAGTGATATCCATATCTCACATCTCACCGCAAAATACATTTATAAGCTCAATGTAACCGTGAACAAAGTTGTCAATTTTATTCAAAGTTAGGAAAATGATCAAAACGGGTTTTAAAACATGAGTTTATCATACGAACGTTTAATTACGCACACACAACTCCCATCTCGTCTCCCGAGGGTCAATTTTACCCGTTTTCACATAATTCGGCTATGTTGAATTTAACTACTCATATTAACGAAAATAACAACGAAAATAACAAAACGAAAGAAAACTACAGCTATATAGATATACGTATAGATATATATATATATATATATATATATATATAATATAATATATATATATATATATATATATATATATATATATATATATATATATATATATATTTATACTAATTGCATAAAATAAAAGAAAGCAATGAAAACGGAAACGAAATTATATTAAAATGATAACTAGTCGGGTTATTACACCGACATTATAACGACATAATTATATAATTATAGGCCCCCCCATAATTTAAAAGAAAGAAAAGATGAAGGAAAAGAGGGGCAGAGCTCTCCGTTGAGAATGCTCTGTATATATAGAAAATGTTTGAGGCCGGACCGGGCCGGGAAAGAGCCGGACCAGGCCGGGTATCATCATCACAGATGACTCACCATGATTCTGGATCCTTCGATTGTGTATTTAGTTGTAATAAAACTTCTAAAATTCATATCTTGAGTTGTAGACCTCCAAAAATTATGATTCAAACATCAAAATTAAGCTCTCGGAAAATTCTTCAACTTTCATGAAGGACACTTCTTCAGAAAACGTCGTTTTGATGGGTCATTCCCATTACGTGTCGTTTGCGACATTTTCCTTAATACAAATCAATTAGCCACTTGACCACCATTTGAGTTGTAGAAGTCCGATTGACTTGATTCAAAATCCATTGGAAAGCTTTCTTGAATATATACAACTTTTATTAAGGAAACTTCTTCAGAAAACGCCGTTTTGATGAGCCATTCGTATGTCGTGTCGTTTTCCGACATTTTACTGATACGAATCGATTAGCCACTTGACCATAACTTGAGTTGTAGAACTCCAATTTACGTGATTCAAAGTGCTTTGGAAAGCTTATGTGAATATCTACAACTTTCATTAAGAAGTCATCCCCTGAAAATGCCTCTAAGCTGGGTCAAATCTCCGTCGAAAATATGTAACGATTCAAGTACTTAGGAAAAACGACCCTTTTGAACTCGTAAGCTTGTGGCACCTTCTTATATCCCCATAAACACCTCTTTTAGGCCTCAAAACGTGTCGTTACTCGGGATTTTGGTTAACCTATAATTCTGCAATAAACCACCAAAATACCAAACGTAAATCCGACACGACACACCGGTTACTAAACCGGTACAAAAACTATAAAAAAACACGCTAAAAATACAATATTTTATATAATAACTACTACTAACATATTTAGATGAAACATAGGAATTAATGACTCGAACTGATATAAAAATACTCGAAATGATATCAGAAACGGGTTGAAAAGTTATAAAAATAACGGTGAATTTTTCCGTTATCAGCGCCCCTTCTTGACTTGCCTGGATGAGATCCACAGGATCTGTTGCACTTGCCTGGAGCAGCAAATGCTTTGGTCGCGGCAAGGTGAGACACGGTGGCCGCCCTCTTTGCGATCTCTTCTGTCATGCCGGAGGATGGCCGCAGTGGGTTGTCTCCCACTGTTGAGGTGGTGGAATTATTTATACCCATCACTACTTTCTATGTTTTTGGAATGGGAATACTTTCCTCCTCTAGGATTTAATGGCAATCATAGTTGATATAGCTTGCAAAGGACCCCCATCTCCAAAAGGTACTGCCTTTACAGGTAGAAAGATAATTAAAAGAATAGGGAATAATGTTTCATTTGAACATAATATCAAGGTTTTACAGCAGCAGCATTAAATACTGCTCGGACACAGAATCTATCTAATAGATTTATGTTGTAACAACATGACACATGTCATAATCTAAGCCATACACCTCAAGAGATAATCTAATGGTCATCAATTAGTCTTATCTTCAACAGTCCCCCTCAATCAAACTGGTGCACTTGCTACATTGAGTTTTCTTTTGAAGTGAGTGAGTGAGAATGGTAGCAAAGCTTTGGTCATACTGTCTGCTATCTAATATGACGATGTCAATTGAAGAACTTGCAGTTGCTTCGCTAAAACCTGTTCTCTGATAAAATGGATTTCAACCTCAATATGATTTGTTCTAGTATAATACACTGGGTTTTAGGCCAAGGATGTAGCTCCAGTGTTATCACACCAAGCTCTAGGAATTCCAGAAATCGGAAGTCCTAGTTCAGTCGTGAGTTGTTTTAACCATTTCATTTCTGCAGATAAATCAGCAAAAGCCCTGTATTCTGATTATGTACTGGACCTAGAAACTATCCCTTGTTTCGTAGAGCTCAAGGACACCAAAGAATCACCAATATAAACACAATAACAACCAATAGGTCTTTTATCAAATGAACTGACTGCCCAATCAACATCAGTAAAACCAGTCAAATGTAATTCATGAGATGGTTTAAAGTGTAGGCTGAGATGTAATGTGCCACTAACATATCTCAATAATCTTTTCAGAGCTGCCTAATGATCCGAATAGGGTTCTTGCATAAACTGACTTAAGCAATTTACAGCAAGTGTAATATATGGCCTTGTTAAACTAAGGTATTGCAAGCCTCCAATAGCACTTATATAGACTTTATGATTTGTCAAGAGTGTACCTTGTTTAGGTTTCAAATTCACACCTGCTATCATAAGAGTCGAAAAGCCTTTAAGATGATCAAATCCAAGTCTCTGCAACAGTTGAATGGAAAAATGAGACTGATTTAAGTATAGGTCGGTACTGTCCCTAAAAACTTGCATCCCTAGAAAATGTGACACATGTCCAAGGTCTTTGAGAGCAAATATGTTGTTGAGTTGTTGCACAAATATTTTGATCAAGTCAGAAGCGTTTCTTGTAATCATAATATAATCAACATAAACTAGAACATACAACACATGTTCAGTGGTTTTGTATGTGAACAAAGAGATATCAGTGACAGCTTGGAAAAATCCCCACAGTTTTCGTTGCCTAGACAATGCTTCAAACCAGGCTCTAGGAGCCTGTTTCAGACCATACAAGGCCTTATTCAACCTGCACACAAAATATGGTCTAGAGGGATCTACGAAACCCTCTGGTTGAGACATCAAGACAGGTTCCTTTAAAGGACCATTGAGAAAAGCATTATTGATGTCTATTTGATGAATAGGCCAATTCATAGACACTACAACTGCCAAGATCACTCTGATGGTTGCAGACTTAACCAATGGATTGAAATTTTCTGTAAAATTGATTCCATAATTTTGAAAGAATCCTTTAGCTACCAACCTAGCCTTATATTTAAGAACACTTCCATCAGGATTAAGCTTCACCTTGAAAACCCACATGTTCCCAACTACATTCTAATTTGTAGGTGGAGCAATCAGATCCCATGTATGATTCTGTATTAAGGTTTTGTATTCCTCCTCCATGGCAGTTTTCCACTCAGATTTAGATACTGCTTCTGACACATTTAAGGGTTCTACGGGAAATGTCAAGGCATTGACATTAGAATAGCTGACTCTATAGGTTTTAGGTTTAAAGATAGCAGCCTTGGCTCTTGTTTTCATTGGATGAATAAGGATTAGGTTTTTGTCAGGTTTTTGTATGGTGGGAGTAGGAGATGCAGGTCTGGAACTCAATGACTCTTGTGACTTAGTGGCAGTGGTGACGGTGGGCAAGGGACAACAAAAAGTGTATTTGAAGATGATGAGGCTATGCTAGAAGCCATGTGATGGGAGATAGAATGAGTTGGTGTACTTGCAGGGGATGTAACTATGGAAGTGGGTGTATATGTTGGTGAGTTTTGAGACATAGTTGTGTGTGATTCTGAACTGGAATCAGTATAATCCTTGCTGGTGCATATTTGTGTACCTGAGGTGAGTGATCAGCAGATGCAATGGATTTCTCTTGGTGGATTGTACCAGGACTAGCATGAACAATATGCCATTGATAAAAAAGAGAGACAATAGAACATGAATCTTGGCTGGACGCAGGAATAACATCTCTATGAGGTCCTGGAAGAAAACCTTCCAGAAGGGAAAGTCTTCTTCATTAATGACAACATTTTTTGTGATATAAACCCTACCAGATTAATCTAGACATTTGTACCCTTTAATTATGACTCATTCTTAACCCAAGATTGACATATTTTTCACTACGATACTGAATTTTGTGTGATGGAAAGGTATATGATTTGGATAAATAGCACATCCAAAAACTTTAAGGAGAGAATAAGAAGGTTTAGTCTTGTAAAGACACTCATATGAAGACTTATAATGTAGCACACTGGTATGATGGCTATTAATAAGACTCACAGCAGACTCTAAACTGTGCCACAAGAATCTAAGTGGCATTGAGGCTTGTGCAAGGAGAGTGAAACCAAGTTCTATGATGTGTCTGTGTTTCCTCACAGATCTCCCATTTTGACTGTGATCATAGGGACATGGATGAATAAACATTATCCCTTCACTTTTGAGAAATGTTCCAAAACTTCTATACTCACCACCCCAATTAGATTGGACACACTTAATTGAGCCGTTAAACTGAATCAAAGTTTTGAACTGTTTGAAAATACGTAATACCTCAAATTTATGTTTAAGAGGATACACCCAGGTGTTGTTAGGAAATCAACTAGTCTAACGTAGTGGAATTTAAAATTTTGATTTTCGATCCCAAGATCGACTTCGTTTAATACAATAAACACATTATGTAGTTGACGGTGATTACCTTGCTTGATCAAATAGATCGACGCTTTGACCGTCAACAGAGAGTAGTAGTGTGCGTGAGCCGTCCACGTGTCCGGCCACTATCGATTTCCCCATGAACTCCTCGCCGGAATCCTCCTTGGATTGCTACTAGAAAAATCTGGTTGCTGGACCGACCTTTTCTCTGTCTAAATCTCTCTCTAAGAAGCTCTCAATTTTTTACAAGAATTATGAACTCTTGGAATTGAGATGCACAAAAGAGCTAGCCAACCCCTTTCTTTTATAGGTGAAAGTGGCGCCCCTTGTTGGTCCCAAAGAAGGGTAAAACTATAGTGAGAGGGGGGGTGAATGACTATAGTGGATTTTCAAAAACTTTTCTTGTATTTAAAAGCTTTTGGGCAGCGGATAAGTCCCTTCTTAAAATGTTGTTTCAAAGTAGTTTATGCAATCACAGATATAGAGTGTATAATGAAATAAAGTGCTGTAAGGTAAATTGCTGAAAGTAAATAGACACAAGGGTTTATAGTGGTTCAAGGTGGTGTAATCCCTTAATCCACTCTTCTCATGTGATGATTGGAGGAATTGACTATTGTTTTCACAGATACAATAGTTTGATTGTCCTTGACTACACATGTTTCACAATCTTCAGGATTATCACTCCCTGGCTTCAAAAGCTTCAGTGACTCAATCTCTATCACTGCTCCTTGAGAACAAATCTTTCAGCATCTATCACAAAGGTCGCAACTTCTTCTCAGATTTCTCTTATTCAATTGCCTTAGTTGATGTGAATTTGATTCACAAATTTGTTGATCAATCTCAGAGCTTGATTTTCAATTGAAGTTATGATTCCTGAGTTGATCTCTAGATATTTCCTCTTAGTACAGATGGAAGGCTTTTTACTTTGACAGAGTTTAATTTTTTCTTGTATTTTTTCAGACTTAATCGTTTTTTTTCTTTTTTGTCAATGCCTTCTATTTATAGCCTTGATAATCCTTGATTTGAATTTCCGTCCATTGGCTATTTAATGGTTAGAATAATCCTTGATTTAATTCTTGATTCCCTCTTAATTATATTCTCCTTGATTTATGTGATCGGATTTTTCCTCAAACGTTTATCAGAAAATCCGTCATTGATTGATCCTCAATTGATTGTGCATTTAATGCTTGATCTTCATCATTTGAAATCTGAATGAGTAAAGTTTACTTGATCGTTCCCTGAACGGTTAAGTGATTCTTTTGACTTGGCTGTTTGGTTCTTCCTTCACTGCTCTGTCTTTACTAAGCCGAAAGTCAGTTTACTTTGCCGGTTTACTGCTTTGTTGTTTTCTTTAATTCTTTCGAGTACTTTTTGTACTTCACTGGCCCTTGATTTGGGTGAGATCAATGTAGACCATATTTGACAATGTAATTCATTACTTCGAATTATCCATGGTCATCACAGACTTCCTTGGTTTTGAGTCAGACCATAATGTCTTCATACTTCTCTGCTGGTACTTGGTTGGCTTCACTCTGCCGGGTATATGTTTTTACTTAGTCATCCTACCAACTAGTACAATACTTGTCTATCTCAACTTATACAACATGTCAGACTCTAAGTAAAGACTTATACAGAGAATTCTAAATTATTTCTGGCTTGCTATAACAGCTAGTATGGCCATTATCAAAACATAATAAAATGTTCCTAACAATTTCCCCCTTTTTGATGATGCAAAAACCCTCATAAGCCTGAACATAAGTGTACCAAATTTTTCATAATAAATAACAGAATAAAGCAGAATAATTTTATTCATCCATTCAAGGGCAATAAGATAAGTAACTTCAGAGCATATTCAGAGTGTTCTGATTACATTTTACTTAATTTTTCTTTGTACCTCTTGAATTTAATGGTCTGGACCTCCTCCATATCTTTCCAATCAATCACTAGAAATATCCACTTCCAGTGTGCCATAGCAGTGTATTCAGTGACTCCCTGGAATATATTCTTGTCAAAGAGTCTGTGAAAGTCAGGCATAGTCTCATTTGCTCTAGGTTCTCCAAAGTATTTTTCAAGTCTATCCCTAGCTTCAGCAATGTGTGAGTCATCAAACTTGAGATTCTGGAGCAGACCCCATTGTTCTTGTTGGTTTATTTTCCCCATAGGATCGAAGAATTTTGCCATGTAATTGAAATCTTCTTGGTTTCCACTGGGCAAATCTTATGGTCCTTGTGCAGAGAGGGGTATGGTTGTACTTGGTCTGCTGGTTGAGTCGGATCCAGCATTCTGGTTGAGAGATGCATGATGTCTCTTAACATCATTGTAATTTTGGCCATGTCAGTTCTCATCCTTTCATCCTGATACCTTGGCCAGTCTGCCCAAGCTTCATCTTGCGTTTCATTTGGATACATACCGTTTTGGACCCTGAAGAACTCTCTTACATTATTTAGTAATTCAGCATCATATTCTTCCCTGTACCTGTAAGTATGAAATATTCTTTTCTCACCAGTATATCTGGTGCTGCTGCTTCCTCTGCTGGTGTTACCTCTGTCAATACTGAATCTGTGTTGGCTTGCTGATCCTCTTTGTTGATTTGATCCAGGTCTTTGCTGCCTACCTGGTCTGTCTCTATCATCATCTCTTCTTTGGATGGGGTGAGGGAAAGCTATGCAAGGTTCAATTGATATCTTTTCCCTTTCCTCTCTAGTTTTTCTTAGCTATTCTTCAGCTTCATTTCAAATTCTTAGTTCTCTGTCCCTTGCTCTTAGCTGTTCTTCAGTGAAGTTTGGAGGTCTTACTGTTGATCCTTCCTCAGGCTTATCACTTCTTTCCCCCTTTTTGGCAGCATCATCCATTTGTTGTAGTAAGACACTATTTGTAGCTTCAGCTGTACCAATCAGAGTATCCATTTGGACTCAATGGAGTGAACCTTGAGCATGATCAGTCAGGTTTTAGGTTACACTTTGAAATCTGGTGCCAAAAGCAAGTTCCATGGACTCATTTTCCTGAGAAAAGTGTTGTCTGAGTCCTGCAAGATTGTTGGTGATATTGAGGTTTAACTGTTTCATCAAGTCTCCTTGTCTTTGCATGACAATATTTTGTGCATCAATGTACTCAGCTACTTCCTGAAATCTTTTCTCTATGGAGTGGCTTTCATCTTTAAATGCCATAGTCATAGATCTGAGATACATTGCTTGTTGTTCCATTACCTCAGCTAGCAGACTTGTTGCCTTTTTAAATGCCTCATTAGATATGCCAGTGGTTAGTTGAGTGAGTTTGTGATGGATGTCGGCTGGTTCTGGCTCTGTTTTTTGTCTTCTGTATATACGTTGAGTGACATCTACACCAGCTTCTACTTTTTCAAGTACTTGAGTAGAGGTGAATTGTAGTACAACATTTTCTCCAATTCCCCCTTGGTCTGTACCGGGAGGTGCCTTGATCAGTGTGGCAGGAGCTAAGCCAGTGTCCAACACTGTTGTAGGATCAGCTGGAGTGTCAATAGATAGTTGCTGAGGAGTTGTTTTAGCTGGTGGGGTTGACTTGGTTGATTCATGTGTTTGTAGAAAAGAGCAAGAAGATGTTATCATCAATTGCATCATCTGTTTGTTCAGCTTCTTTGTCTTTGTCATCAGCAGCATCCTTTGGATCATCACCAGCATCATTTTTATCAGCACCACCATGATTATCACCATTATGATCATCATGATCACTATCATCATCATCATTAGATGATTCATCACTTTCTTTCTCAGAGGTTAGATGCATTTTTTCCTTTGTTGCATTCACCATATCCTATAGCGGGTATTCATCAAGTACACCAACCAGGGTTGTGATCCCCAGAAAGGTAAATAATGAATCCTCCCCAGCAAGCATGTGTGCTGAGTCTTGAAGCTGGAGTCTTGAATCACCTTCTTTCCATTCAAGATATGTAGCAATTCGATCATCAATATCAGTTGCAAACATCTGTGCTATTTCTTCTGGAGTTTCCACATCATCTTCAGTGTCTTCTGCAACTTTCTCATTTTGAAGTAGTTAATCCTCACTTTCAGTCTCTTCATCTTGTTGTTCTGCCTCTTCTTCAGATTCCTCTTCTTCTTCCTCATCAATTAATTTTCCAAACTCCTCTTTGTCCAGATTTCGTTGTACTTTTGGTTTCTTTCTTTGATTAGTTGTGATTCTGCTAGGTTGCTTTCGCTTTCCTCCGTCTGCTTTCTTTGTCGGTTTGACATATTTAAACATGAATTTGGATTCATGTAATTTGTGGAGTATTAGAACAGGGACTTGTAGACATTGCAACAGATAGTGTAATTGAATTCCATAGGACTTTTTCACCCAAAAGTGTCCCTTTTCTTCTTTCCTTCTGCTAGCCCCTTTTTGGCAGCGTTGGCCTCTCCTTGGATTTATTTTTTGATTCTTAGGAAGAAGTAATTGGCCCAATTGAACTCTAGATTGTTGTAGATGATTCCCATCAGATGCATTCTAACCCCTGTCATGGCATTGTTTGCCCTTAGATTTGCTTCAATGCTCTTTCCAATTAGGGCACTGAACTCACTGAAAGGTTTCTTTAAAGCGGATCGAAGACAATTGACTTTCTTAGATCCTAGGTTTGCCGTCTTGGCGATTGTTCCCAAAAACTATCTAAGTTTTGTGGTACTAAGGCCACTTTTGCTTGACCTTTATTCGAAAGTTTGAGGTGTTTACGAATTACCTTAGCTGTGATGACCACTTCTGTACCGTTGACAGATGCAACGATCTTGTCTTCCTCCCAGTTGTCACTTCTTTTGCAAGGAGCCCAGGGACATACTTTGCAGTCTTCCAGAAGGAGATTAGATTTTCATAGCAGATATCCGTGGTTGGAGGATTTGGAAAGGTTAGTAATCTTAGATTTTTGCGTCCAGCTGCCAATCTCTTTGCTTCTTCGTCATTTCCACACAGTTTTAAGTAGTATTCTTCTTGAAAAAACGATCCGGTAGCAATTTATTTCTCGTACTGTGTTCCAGTTTGAGTGGTTTGGGAAGATGAGGCCATTTTTGAGTAGAAGTTTGAGACTTGTGAAAAGCTTTGAGGTTTTAGTGAGAAAATAGAGTGTTTGATTTGCAAGAGAGCGTAAAGAATTCTAAAAAACCTCTAAGTGTAGTTTATATATGATAATTTTTTTGGTAGTGTGAATGAGGTTGAATATGGAAGGATTTTGTGACGTAATGGCATGATTTTATGTATATAAATCACGGTATTTGAGTGTAGTGGGGGAGTGGATTGAGGTAAGTAGTGATAAATCCCAAGAATCGAGGCAATTGTAATTTGAAAAATAATATAGTTACCTCCACGATTATTTATTGATCTCCACGTGAGTAATTTTCCACAGTATAATCCTCCATAACTTCTTGATTTTCCACGTGTATGAGACTGATTTAGTTCACACTTTAGTTTTGCTGTTTAGTCCAATGCATATTTCGGTGGAGTGACTTTGCTGGTCACTAAGCCGGTTTAGTGACTTCTTTACTGAGCTGCTCATATAACTGTTCCTAACAATAAGTATAGTTGACTTCACTAAGTACTAGTGCCTTACCTGCCATATGAGTTTACTCATTACGGAAAAGGTTCATTCAGCTGATGAAGTTACTTAGCTGATTACTCCAGTTAGCTGCTCCTTAGCACTTAGTCAATTTCTATCATTCCCAACTCAGATCTCAACTTGCTGAATCTTTCATTACTGAGTGGTTTTGTGAAAATGTCAGCCAATTGATCTTCAGTAGGTATATATCTTAGAATGACATCTCCTTTTTAAACATGATCTTTGATAAAATGATGTCTCAAAGCAATATGCTTAGTTCTTGAATGTAATACTGGATTTTCAGTGATAGAAATTGAACTTGTGTTGTCACACATAATTGGAATTGTCTTCTCCTATATTCCATAATCCCTTAGCTGTTGTCTGATCCATAGTACTTGTGCACAGCAACTACCTGCAGCTATATATTATGCTTCAGCTGTTGATGTGGATATAGAGTTTTTCTTTTTGGTAAACCATGATACTAGCCTGCTGCCTAACATTTGACAGGTTCCAGAAGTGCTTTTTCTATCTATCTTGCATCCAGCATAATCAGAGTCTAAATATGATATCAACTTAAATCCTCCATCTTTTGGATACCAAATTCCAACATTGATGGTGTTCTTCAGATATTTGATTATTCTTTTGGCTGCTAGATGATGTGATTCTTTTGGTTGAGCTTGAAATCTTGCAAATACTCCTACTGCAAATGCTATATCAGGTCTTCTTGCAGTTAGATAAAGTAAGGATCTAATGATTCCTGTATAAAGCTTCTGATCTACATCCTTTCCGCTTAATATTTTCCAAGAATAGCTCTTGCACACATTGGTGTATCTGATGTCCCACTTGTGTCCATGCCATACTTGTGTATCAAGTCTTTTGTGTGCTTGGCTTGATTGATAAAGATGCCATCTTTCATTTGCTTTACTTGTAGTCCAAGAAAATAATTCAGTTCTCCCATCATTCTCATCTGAAATTTTCTTTTCATTAGGTTTACAAATTTCTCACATAGCTTTTCATCTTCTGATCCAAATATAATGTCATCAACATAAATTTGGACTAACATAGTGCTTGTTCCTTCCTCTAGATTGAAGAGAGTCTTGTCAATGGTTTCTTTGTTGAATCTATTGTTGATCAGGAATTGTGATAGTGTTTCATACCAGGCTCTGGGTGCCTGTTTGAGTCCATAAAGTGCCTGTTTGAGTCCATAAAGTGCCTTTTTGAGCTTGTACACTTTATCTTCTTTCCCTTTGAGTTGAAAACCAGGAGGTTGTTCCACATATACTTCTTCTTTGAAAAGTCCATTCAGGAATGCACTCTTGACATCCATTTGGTAATCTTTGAAGTCTTTGTGGGCTGCAAAGGCTAGAAATAGTCCGATTGCTTCCAATCTTGATACTGGAGCAAAGGTTTCATCATAATCTATGCCTTCTGCTTGAGAATATCCTTTTGCTACTAGTATTGCTTTGTTTCTGACAACTGTCCCTTGTTCATCCATCTTGTTTCTGAATACCAATTTTGTTCCAATGATGTTGGCTATGTCTGGTCTGTCAACAAGTTCCCAGACCTCATTTCTTTCAAATTCATTTAGTTCTTCTTGCATGGCTGTAATCCAATCAGCATCTTGGATTGCATCATCTATTGTCTTGGGTTCCACTTGTGATAGAAAACATGTTAGCATATTCTCCAGTTGTCTTCTGGTTTGACTCCTGTATGAATGTCTCCAATGACTTGATCTTCAGGATGGTCTCTTAACTAGTTGAGGTTAGGTTGAAGTTGTTCTTGACTTGGTGCTTCCACAACTTCATTTTGTGCATCAGCTTCATGTTCTTGTTCTGGTACCTCTTCTGTTGTATGGACTGGTGGTTCATCTTGATTTCCAAAATTGTGATTCAGAATGGTAGCTGGTACTGTTGTATTCATCTAAACCTGTATTTTATATGCTTCTTCTTCAAATTCTTGAAAGCTTTCACCATTTGTGTTTGGTTCATCAAAGACTACATGAATTGATTATTCAATCACCAAAAGTCCTTTTGAGCACTCTGAAAGCTTTGCTAGTGTCTGAGTATCCTATAAAGATTGCTTAATCTGCTTTTTCATCAAAAGTATGTTGTTGATTCCTGTTCAAAACAATGCATTTAGATCCAAACATATGTAAGTGTGAAATGTTAGGTTTTCATCCATTCCATATTTCATATGGAGTTTTTCCATGATGTTTGTTGATGATTGATCTGTTTTAAGTATATCATGGTGTATTTGCTGCTTCAGCCCAAAATATCTTTGGCAAGCATGCTTCTGCAATTATTGTTCTGACTGCTTCTTTGAGTGTCCTGTTTCTTCTTTCTGCTACACCATTCTGTAGTGGAGTCCCTGATGCTGATAGTTGATGCAGTACTCCATTTTCTTCACAGTAGGTTTTGATAACTTCATTTAGAAACTCCGTGCCTCTATCTGATCTGATCTTGATGATATTTAGTTCCTTTTCATTTTGAATTCTTCTTAACAAGTCTGACAGCTTTTTGTGTGTTTCTCTTTTCTTATTCATGAATATGGTCTAGGTGAATTTGGAGAAGTCATCCACCACTACTAGAGTGTATTTCTTTCCACATACACTGACTAGTGTGACTGGTCCAAAAGTATCCATATGCAATAGATTTAAGATTCTTGTTGTTGACTGATAGGGCTTTGACTTGAAGGAGCCTTTAATTTGTTTCATTTTTTGACATGCATCATATAGACCTTCTTTCTTGAATGTGATATCTGGTAAGCCTTCAACTAGATTTTTCTTTGACAGTGTGTTGATGGTTTTGAAGTTGAGATGATTCAATCTCCTAAGCCAAATCCAGCTGGTTGATTGTTTACTTTTGACAAGCAAACATGTTTCTGCTCTTGCTGTCTTCCAATCTACCACATACATGTTGTCTTCTCTCCTTCCTGCAAGTACAACTGTGTTGGTTTGACTGTGAATCACTTTGCATCCTTCCTTGTTGAAGTGCACATTGTAGCCTTTGTCACAAAATTGACTGATACTTAGTAGATTGAAATTCAGTCCTTTAACATAAGCCACATTTTGAATCATCAAACTGTTTTTTGAGCATTATGCCTTCCCCTTAATTTTTCCAGGGTTTTCTTTGCCTCCAAAAGTAACTTTGGGTCCATCAAAAGCTTTAAAGTCAGTTAGCCATCCCTTGTTCGATGTCATGTGTCTGGAACATCCACTGTCTATGTACCAGACATCCTACAAAACAAATTAATTTTGTTTAGGTACCCAACATTGTTTGGGTCCATGCCTATTAGCAGCCATGCCTCCTACTCCAAGTTTATATCCAAATGATCTTCTTTTTGGATAGTTGAAGTCATCAACTTCATATGTATAAGGCATGGCAGAATACCCTCTAATCTTTCTACTAAAGGTATTCTGATACTTTTCTCTACTTTTTGGTGCATTTGCATCCTTTTTCACTCTCTAATATGTGGAAGGAACCTTATTTCCATGCTGCTTCTTGTGTCCTGGAATATACCTTGGCTGGCTTTTCTTGAACACATGATGCATGTTATGAATTGGTTTCTTCTTATATTCTGGGGTGTAATATTTCAATCATCATTAGAAGGCTAAAGTCTTCCCTTACCTTCCTAAACTCTTTTACTTTTATTTGGCAAGATAGATGATTTACTCTGCTATTTCACTACACTAGGTTTTGACTTCACTGGTGCAGGATGAGTGGTAGAAACTATGACCTGTCTTTTTCTGAATTTTGGTCCAGTTTTGGTCTTAGATTCAGATTTGGGTTGTCCATTGTTTCTATTGTCATCCTGACTGTTGTAGCCAAGACCAGATCTGGATCCAAACCTTTTTAGGGGTTTGTAAGCTGGTGCACTAAGTGGTGCAGTGGTGATCTTAACTGGTAGGGATATTTTCTTAACTGGTCTTTTAATATTGGATGGGTGATCATCTGCTGCTTGTTGATCAGTTAAGTGGATCTCCTTACTAGTTTGTTCAGCTTTTACTTTGTCTAGTTCTTTCTTTAATCTTTTATTTTCCTTTCTTACATTCTCACATTCCTGTTCCAGAATTTCATGATTCATCGCAATTTCTTCAAATCTGCTCATGAGATTTTGGATTAGGTTTGCAAAATCTAGTGGGAGAATATGAGATTGTGTAGTGTCAGATGTGGATGCACTAGATGATGAGTGTGAGCTGGATGTTACCTCAATTTCATTAGATTCTTTAGCCATAAGGCATAGGTAAGCTTTTTCATTGCCTGATCTGTCAGCTTCATCATCATCACCAGAATCATTTTCAGATGATTCTTCATTCTTTTCACTGCTAGTTTCAGCTTTGAGTGCCTTCTTGCTTTTTCTCTTTTCAATTGTCTTGTATTTCTTTTTATCCTCATCTTTGTCTTTTTTTCAGGGCAATCAGCCTTGAAATGACCTTTCTTCTTGCAGTTGAAGCATCTGTATTCATCATCCTTTTTCTTAATGTCTTTGCTTGTGCTAGACTTCTTGTAAGATGATGAACCTCCTTTGAATTGCTTCTTTTTGCTAAACCTGTCAAATCGTTTTATCAGTAAAGCTACATGTTCCTTAAGCTCTTGTGTCTCTTTGCTGTTTGCATCAGCTGTGTTACTTTGCTGGGATGCAATCAGTGCACTGGCTTTATGTGCCTCTGCTGGTGCACTGTCTTCGCCGTTCAACTCAAATTCATGAGCCTTTAGTTGAGACATCAGAGTTAAGGTATAAGTGTTCGCAAGATTTGTTGTTCCTCTGATTACTGATATGATGATCTTCCATCTTTCAGGTAAGCCTCTCAAGATCTTCAGGCACACTTCTTTCTGTGGATATGTGTGTCCAAGTTGTTGCAGTTCACTGATGATGCTTGAGAATTTGATGTCCATGTGACCAATGGTTTCACCAGCCTTCATTTTGAAGTTCTCAAATTTCTATTTTGCAACACATAATTTGTTTTCTTTAACTGCTTCTGATCCTTCATTGATCAGTGCTAATTTGTCCCACATCTCCTTTGCTGTTTTGCAATCTTTGATCCTCATGAACATATTACTATCCGGAGTCTACAAAATCATGTCTTTTGCAACAAAGTCGAGGTTTTCTCTTCTCCTGTCATCCTTGGTCCAATCTTTCTTGAGTTTGTCTATTACTTTTCCTTGATCTGCTCCTGTGGTTACCACAGTTGTGATCTCGATCGGGCCATCATTGATTACATCCTGCATCTTCTCATGAGTTGCTGCAAGATGAGACAACATTCATATTTTATATTCATCAAAATTATTAACATTGAATATCGGTAACTTTGACATAAAATTTGAGGAATCCATAAATACAAATAAGAGATATATATATATATATATATATATATAGAAAGCAAAAATTTGAAAACTACTTTAAAATTATGTGATCTCATTGTTATTAGAAATTAGATCTGAACACGTTTTGATACTAGGAACACTACTCCGATACCAATTGTTGGTCCTAGAGAGGGGTAAAACTATAGTCAGAGGGGGGTTGAATGACTATAGTGGAGTTTCAAAAACTTTTCTTGTATTTAAAAGCTTTTGGGCAGCGGATAAGTCCCTTCTTAAAATGTTGTTTCAAAGTAGTTTATGCAATCACAGATATAGAGTGTATAATGAAATAAAGTGTTGTAAGGTAAATTGCTGAAAGTAAATAGACACAAGGGTTTATTGTGGTTCAGGGTGGTGTAATCTCTTAATCCGTTCTTCTCCTGTGATGATTGGAGGAATTGACTACTGTTTTCACAGATACAATAGTATGATTGTCCTTGACTACACAAGCTTCACAATCTTCAGGACTATCACTCCATGGCTTCAAAAGCTTCAGTGACTCAGTCTCTATCACTGCTCCTTGAGAACAAATCATTCAGCAGCTAGCATAAAGGTTGCAACTCCTTCTTAGATTTCTCTGATTCAATTGCCTCAGTTGATGTGAATTGGATTCACAAATTTATTGATCAATCTCAGAGCTTGATTTTCAATTGAAGTTTTGATTCCTGAGTTGATCTCTAGATATTTCCTCTTAGTACAGATGGAAGGCTTTTTAGTTTGACAGAGTTTCTGCTTGTATTTTTCAGACATAATTGTGGTTTTTCTTTTCTGTCAATGCCTTCTATTTATAGCCTTGATAATCCTTGATTTGAATTTCCGTCCATTGGCTATTTAATGTGGAGAATAATCCTTGATTTAATTCTTGATTCCCCCTTAATTATATTGTCCTTGATTTCAGTGATTAGATTTTTCCTCAAACGTTTATCAGAAAATCCGTCCTTGATTGATCCTCAATTGATTGTGCATATAATGCTTGATCTTCATCATTTGAAGTATGAATGAGTAAAGTTTACTTGATCGTTCCTTGAATGGTTAAGTGATTCTTCTGGCTTGACTGTTTGGTTCTTCCTTCACTACTCTGTCTTTACTCCGTCGAAGGTCAGTTTACTTTGCTAGTTTACTGCTTTGTTGTTTTCTTTAATGCTTTCGAGTAATTTTTGTACTTCACTGATCCTTGATTTGGGTGAGATCAGTGTACACCATATTTGACAATGTATTTCATTACTAAGACTTATCAATGGTCATCACAGACTTCCTTTGTTTTAAGTCAGACCAAAATTCTTCACACTTCTCTGCTGGTACTTGGCTGGCTTTACTCTGCCGGTTATCTGTTTTTACTTAGCCGTCCTACCAACTAGTACAATACTTGTCTGACTCAACTTATACAACATGTCAGACTCTAAGTACAGACTTATTGTTGGTCCCTTGGAAAGGCTAACACAAGTTTAGAGGGGGGGTGAATAAACTTGTCACCAAAAAATAATCCTGAGCTGGAAAAGCCCCAGGAATTGAGTTTCTTTGAAACTCAAACTGATCTTCAGTTCAGTTTTGTTCTTGTCCCTTAACTTGTGCGGAGTTCAGTTAGCTCAACTGAATATAAATCAATACTAACTTATATTTAGTCTTGTTAACTGGCAGCGGATAAGTAATAGCCTTTAGTGCAATAGATGTGTCAGTTAAGTTCTAAGACTCTCTATGTATCAGATCTGTGCTGACTCAGTGTCTAGTGTTTGCTGAGTGATAATCCAGTAAATAAAACAAACACAAATGCATAAAGTAAATCAACACAAGATTTGTTTATGGAAGTTCCGGGTGGTGTAATCCCGTACGTCTCCCCTTCTCCTGTGGTGTAGGAGGTATCACTAGAATAATGAGATAACCGTTACAAAATCCTAGCACTATGTGGTCCTTCACGACACCCAAGTTTCACTTTGTCTACACAAAATGAAGAAAGGTGAGATTGCTCCCTCATTTCGCATTACTCGATCTTTCGGAGGTGGAATTGCTCCTTCACCAGCTCACCACTAATACCAACACACAGTCCTCAGACTGCACCAACAGCTGTGGCAACCAAGTTGCAACCGTATGAAGAAAGGTAGAATTGCTCTCTTCAAACTATGCACATCCAACCATTTTTCACAAAGGTTAGGTTTAGAATTAATCAAGGATTAATTTAGTGAGCTGTCTGATTCTTCTGGATCTGACAGCTCCAAGATGCCTTCTTTCCCCCTTGATGGGTTACTGGATCTTTCTTTGAAGTCTTCAAGGCAATTCTGTTGGCTTCCCCTTTTCTAGATATATCTGATCTGATTTTGTGGATCTGGATTTGGATCTTTGAGTATATGCTTGTAAAGCTCTTTTTCTGATCCTCCTCTCTCTCTCTTATTCGAGTGATTCTCTTGTGTATTTATAAGGATGATGTAACGGACACTAGCTCTTGTAGCCGTTACACTTGTCGTTTAGCCAACGTTCACATGTATGATCTTTTGTCGTATAGTCAGTTTGAATTAAACAAGGCCTTAACTCAGTTTCCTACTCTTCTTCAAAATTGAGTACCTTGTATACTTAATATATGACTTCAATTGACTAAGTCAGAGTACACCAATCAATTTCTTCTTATTCAGGTAACTGATAATCTTTGTCCTTAAATTATTCAGTTTTACATGATCTATAACTCAGTTTCAGGTCACCACAGACTTGCCTGAATCCTGACTTATAGTCACGACTTAATCAGCTTCTAACTGAGTTTGCCACCTCAGTTCTTCAATCTTCTGTAACTGAGTCTGTGTCCCTAAGTTCTTCAGTCTTCTTCAGTTCCTGCATAACTGAGTTTGAACCCTCAGTTCTTCATGAGCATATTCAGTTTTCTTGCTATAACTCAGTTTTCTTATTGTGACTCAGCTGTTCACCTAGTTCCTATTCTATTACAATGCTTGTCCGAAACAACATATACAAGGTTCAGACTCTAGATAGAACTTATACATTTATCTCTAGACCATTTCTTGCTTCTTCTTTCATTAAGCACTATAACAGTTAGTTATGACTTCATCATCATGGGTTGTAAGTGATTTGTCTAATTACGTGACGAATCATCATCAAAACACAAATAATATTTCCAACACTTTTCAGAGAATTCTAACTTATTTCATGCTTGCTATAACAGCTAGTATGGCCATCATCAAAACATAATAAATGTTCCTAACACCCCTATTGTCCCAATCTGATTTGGAGAAGCTTCCTAGTAAATTGATGAGAAAGAAAATCTTTTCCTAATAAAATAAGGAAAATCAATTTGATTGATTTATCTCTTTTAATTTAATATATCTTATATTAAATAAATCTATGATATTGTCAATATCTAATATTGAATATCATTATCTTATTACCATAAATCTATTTTTCTAAAATCTATTAATATCCAATATGAATATCTGGTAATATCATTAATTAAATTGCACAATCCAAGTATATCTTATACACTCAAATGTGGCTCCCCAAATGCCAATTAATTGGCTTACAGAATATTCTTTAATTAATCAATATAATTAATATCTTGTATTTAATTTATTCATAATAAATAAATGCCGTCATATTAATTTAATTACTATAACACTTTATAGTCGAGATAAACTTTCCTTATTTGGTTATCACTATAACTGCATTTTAATCCGGCTAGATGTTTTTATGTGTGTGACCCAATAGGCTTCCGAATATGTTGGCCGTAGACATAAAGTGCAAATTACGAAAAGGCCATTTATACCTAACGATCACGGAATAGAGTCTAGCAACACACCGTGACCCCCAATCATCGGAAGAGTCAAATATAGTTACTACTACCTTTCATGTGAAACAGTTACCGTGTGAATAGAATCCTATCACTGTAATAATATCCATATGATCGTATATCGAGTGTCAGTACATCAACGATCGTATCTCATAATCTGAATATCATGCTCTCTCAGAATAACTCATTTACTCCCACATTACAAAGATTCACGAGAGCTAGACATTCCTTATAAGAATGCCATGTATGATATTCACTCCTAAACATAGCAACATGAATCCTACTTAAGCTTCAGTATAAGACACAGTCACTACCGCATGATCGCCCCATGGATAGGGGAAACCTCAATAGGGTCAAAGCATGACAATCCACACAATGAAGCCAAGAAGACTCCGGTCTTAGGATAATTACACAACCGCCATATACTGCGACACTTAATGTAAGTGGGTCAGTCTGACATACGCATTCTCTAATACACATCTACATACCGTCCAAGCGTCTATACACTTAGACAGACGAGATCTATCTCTATATTCAATAAGATAGAAGACATCCAATACGTGATAGTCTAATCACACCATCAATGTCCCGTGTGACAGTATATACGATTGGAGACATTTAAGTATCAAACTTATTAAAGTGACTAGAGATCTCATCAACCATAATCAGTATCATGGTTTCTCTATCATAGTTTAATACCAAGGACGTTACTATATATATAAATTCAATAACATGAAGATAAGCAAGATATATAATAACAAAAGTGCTTTTTATTAATCATAATAAGTTATTACATTAACTAAACAGACTGTAAACGACCCGACCCGGTCGGATCCGGTCCAACCCGATTGAGTTTGGGACATTATTTCAATAGGTGTATCTGGTGTGGTCATCTATAAAATGAATGTAGTAGGTGTATCCCTCTATAGATTTAACAAGGGCAGGTCCTTAGATGTCTGTGTGAATTAGATCAAACATATTTGTTGCATGAAAATTAGAGGGATGATGAGGTAACAAGTGGGATTTACCCAATTGACAAGCTTCACAGAAGCTCAAATTTTCACTAAAAGTCACATTACACTGAGACAACACTTGTTTCATTTCACTGAAAGAACAATGACCTAAACTTCTAGGCCAAGTATCAAGCGAAACACTTTGGTTGGCAGTTTTAAGGAAAGACCGGGTAGACCTAGACACACTAAAAAATGAGGAATCACTGGAGCCACTGATATTGGAATGAAGGGAACTCTGAGCTTTATGAGTGGGATGTTCCATTTGGTACAATCCATCCTTGAGAGGACCCTTGAGCAGAATTTGGTCTGTACTATTGTCCTTCACAAGACACAAGGAATCAGTAAACAACACAGTAATAGCATTATCATAAATTAATTTAGACACACTGATCAAGTTTTTTTGTAATGGCAGGAACATGTAAAAGAGTTTTAAGGGTTAGAGATTTGACAGGAGTAGGGATAGAGCTAGTGTCAATGTGTTTAATACATAAGGCATTACCAATTCCCACAGCCAATGTATCACTACCATTGTATCCAGCATTGAGATGGAGGTTATTAAAATCAGATGTGACATGGTTTGTGGCACCACTGTCAAGATACCATGAATTATCAGCAACACTTTGGGGGCTTGCAACAAAGGCTGTTATCTGTTTGGGGTTACTGTTATCACCAGAGATGTTGTTGAAGTCAGTCTCAAACCTATGCCAGCAGATATTGGCAGTATGACCAATCTTCCCACACAATTGGCTAGCCATTTTTCTTGCGTTAGCATTCTAATGTTGATTAATGTTGCCTTTTCCACCTCTGCATCTACCTCCATTTCTGCCACCCCTCTGACCTCCTTCACCTCTTCCTCTGCCATTGTTGTTGTTACGAGGTCCAGGGTTGTTGTATCACCCACCTGATCTGGGACCGGATGTAACCAGATTTGCAGCAGCATTACCAGGTCCTACAGTAGGATTGAACCTGGCCACAAGCTTCTCATGAATGAGAAGTTGTGATTGAAAATCTTGCCATGTGAGAGCACCAACCCTTGCTGTAATATTCACTATAGCTGCTTCATATTCATTGTCAATACCACCCAGCACTGCCAGTATTAATTAGAATATGGTGATAGGATAACCTGCAGCTGCAAGGTTATCACTATGTGATTTCATTTGGGCTAGATAGTCAGCCATGGACTTAGATCCCTTTTCTGCTGCTATGGAGTTCTTCAAGTCAAGCATCCTAGCCTCAGATTTGTTGTTAAACAAGGTCTCTAAGGTTTTCCAGACTTCATGCGAGGTCTCACAGCCAATTACCTCAACTAAGGCTTGTTCTACAATAGAACTTAACAGCCATCCAACAAGTAAAGAATCAGTAACATCCCATTCTTCCTGAGTTTGAATCCCTGGACACTACAAAAAAACAGCAGTTTTGCGACGGAATATTACCATCGCAAACAAGGGTTATTCCGTCGCAAACCCTAGTTTGCGACGGATTTGCGACGATTTTTCTTTGTCGCATTTTTAGTCATGAAAACCCGCTTTTTGCGACGGGTTATCCGTCGCAAATTGTTTTGCGACGGATTTTGCGACGGATAATAACGTATTTTATTTTATTTTTTAATTATAATTTCCGTCGCAAAAAATGTATAGTCCGTCGCAAATAACAAATAGCGACGGAAATATTCCGTCGCAAACATGTAAAATTTCGTCGCAAAAATGTACAATCCGTCGCAAAAAATGTATAATCCGTCGCAACTTATTTTTATTAAATAATTTATTTATTTTTAGATCTTTTCATATCCGTCATAAAATGAGCCTTTGCCGTCGCCAAATACCATATTGCGACGGATATATTCCGTCGCAAAAAATAAATTAAAGCAGAAAATTATGGGTTTGTTTTGCAAAGAAATTGCCAAACCACCGCTGCAAAACAGCCTTAATTTTCCCCGGTAGCATTACAATTGCTACCGGCTATCAACAACAACAATATAAACGGGAATACGATATCAAAGGGGATATGTCAAAAAATACGTCAAAGGGGAAATGTCAAAAAATGAATAAAACGATATGTCAAAGGGATACGATAAGCCAAAATAAATAAAATGTATCAAAACAATGTCACCAATCGGACGGACGGTGTACTACCTAAACCCACGTCACCTCCTCCAGGTCCATGATCGAATGGTCATCTCTCAGGTCGCCTCAGACCGGGTTGCATCCTCCGGAGGATGCCGCTTAACCGGGTAATCCACGCCCATCTCGCGCTTAGTCTGTCATCCCGACGCTTTCTGTCTCTCTCTAGCTCCTCCAACCTCGCCTGGTTTTGCGTGATGAGTCTGTCTGTCTCTCGCCATCTCTGGGTGAGACGGGTGATTATGCCCGGAGAGTATGTCTCGCCGGATGAGTGTCGAGCGAAAGAGAGCAGTTCTGTCGTAGTACATGGAGGCGGTGACCCCATGCCAAAACTCTCCTTCTTGTCGTCGTAACCACCGGCCAAGCCGTAATAAAGACGCGACTCGTCGATTGGGGGTGTCGTCGCTGCCTCTCTGGGCTTTCGCCTTCTTCGAGGTGAAGACGTCCGCAAAGTATGATATAAATTTGTTAGTAACAATAATTACATGATATATATATAATGTATATATAATATTTAGAATACATAACGTACCATGATTTTCTCAAACTTCCTCGAGACGAAGTTGCCCGACTTCTTCTTCTTCGAACTACTCACCAGATCACCGATCGATAGGGCGCCTCTATTGTCCTCCATGGCCCGAGCGAAATCGATAACGCGCGTCGCCCATAGCATGTGTCCTGTGGATCTTCCTTCCTCACCGGATCCAGAAGCTCGGTTTAGCTTCTTTTTCGCAGATGTTTCCTGGAACGCCTATTCCGACATAAGATAAACAAGTTAGTACATACATATATATATATATAAAAACAAGTATTGTTAATTAAATATTGAATAATTGCTTACGGGACTCCCAATCCACTCCTCGAATCGACGGAGAATATCCAGTGGTCATCCAAAGCCGAGCACGGGGTTTGTTTGAGCCCGATACATATAATCACGGACCTCGTTGATAGCATACCGCTCAAAAGCTTCCCTAACCAGCGCCGTGGCGTAACTCAAGAAAATTGAAATGACCTCGCAACATAGTTATATATATGTTATATGTATAGTTATAATTATAGTTATATTTATATATAGTTATATTTATATGAACGACGCACCTAAATGCGTCCACCACCTATCCTCGCCGCTTCCTGGTGGCATTATGCCACGTGGTGGCAAAAGTGTTGAAGCCACCGATTATGGCGTTCTTGGCCATTTTCTTGACATAGTTGTCGGTAAACTCGTCATATTGAAAACAATAAGTTGTTAATATATTTGGTTAATCAAAATATAAATAAAAATACAAACAAATTAAAGCAAGATATGTATTAACTTACCATCTCCTCGATCCAAAAGCGGCAATCCAAGGTCACCATTGACAATGACACCAAAATCCTCCTCGCTCATCCGGTGTATCTCATCATCCAAACTCATTGTCTCAGGAGGAGGAAGACGCTCCGGGGGAGGGGGAACTACCCCTACCGCGCCTACCTCTACCTCTACCTCTACCTGACATCTATTTGACACAGAAAATGACGTTTATACTAATATAAATGCAATTATAATAAAAAGGCGTTTATACTAATTAATAATAAATTACAATGTTTAATACATTATTATTCACTATCATGACAAAATAAAATATTTAATACATTATTATTCACTATCACTACTAGAATGGAAGAGTTCTTCCTCCTCTTCATCAGTATCTAGATCACATTTCAAAGTGAGCAACCTAGAAGCCGCTTGCAGTACGGAGACACTACTTCCATCACATACGAGTTCCTCTCTGCGTTTTCAAAGCATTTCAAAAACGATGCAACTTCAGGGTTTGGTGTCTCATTGTTCTCCTCTTGGTTAAGAAATTCTTCTCTTACGTGATCAATCCTATCACGTAATGCGTCATTAACCATGTCCTGATAAGGGTTCACATTCCGTTCTTGCTGAACGTTGATCGGAATGGGAAACTCTTCACCATGACACACCCAATCATAGTAGTTTGCGCAAAACCCATATTTAGTTAAATGTAATCTCACGTCATGTTCGATTGAAAATTTAGTGTTCTTACACTTACTACATGGACACTTCATCATTCCATTATTTGCCCGAAACGAATCTAACTGCTTTGCATGTTTTATGAATTCCTCCACTCCATTCACAAATACCGGGTTAAATTTCTTGTTAGCATCCAACCTCTCGTACATCCAACTCCGTTCTATTCTCTTCATTTTCAATCCTACACATCATATCATACAAAATATGAGACTAACAATAGTCTTTGAAGGTTGTCTCAACACTTTTGCAAACTCAGGTTTTACTCAACTTACTATGAAACTAACAACACTTTAACCTAAATTTTTAATTCATGGTCAAAGGTTCGACGTCAAAATAATTCGGAGGCTTTGCCGTATAACAAAGTACCCCCCAAGTACCATTTTCCAAACGGGTAGAAGCAAAGACCCTTTTCAACAAACCAATTCAACCACATACTTATCATCATTTCAATCCAAATTCAACAAACCAATTCAACCAACATCCGGTTTCTAAACTAAGCATTTTCAACCAACATCCGTTTTTTGTACATACTTAAGCATTCAACAAACCAATTCAACCAACATCCGGCTTTGCACATACTTAAGCATTTTCCTAACTTATCTAACTAATACACATAAGTAAGCATTTTCCTAACTTATAATTACAACACATATATATCTATAAATATATACTACATATGATACACTATATAAAAAATATAAAAAAAAATAACTATAAAACCGGCAATCCAAGGTGCAAGGAACTACCCCTACCGCCTACCTCTACCTCTACCGACATCTATTTGACACAGAAAATGACGTTTATACTAATCTAAATGCAATTATAATAAAAAGGCGTTTATACTAATTAATAATATGTGCAAGGAAAGCGAGATTTTTTCAGTAGATCTCGTGAATTCACGGGGTTTGCAATAGATCCCCTAACTATTGAGATTTGCAAGTAGCACCTCTAACTACACCGACCACAAGCAATTTCTTTGTTTGCTAAGCCGAGTAACTACAACACCTTCTTCGAAACGTAAAAAGTGCAGCAAAGTAAGTGGACTCGCCAAAAAAAAAAAGTTAGGTAAGTATAGCCGCACACCGAGTATCATATGTCAATCAAACAAAGGTGGCGAGGAATCTAAAGGTGAAACTAAGCTAAGATAAAGTAGATGCACTTGAGATTCCAAAGGTGAAACTAAGCTAAGATAAAGTGATACCAAAATGATGATCATAAATCCCGTAGTCTTATGATTGACTACATTGTTGTTCCACCTCAAAGCATGTAAGCCTCTAGACATTATTAACTTAAAACAACAAGTAAAATACATCAATCATTCGTAAAGCAGTATCCAAACGGACAGCACCTCCTCGAAAACACAATTGCACCAGATTGCGTTTTCTTTATATGGTTGGAAAGCTCTGAATGCAAGCTACCAAACGCATATTTCAGATCTCATTTTCATCCATCACACATCACACACCATGTCAAACAAAACGCATCGAGATATTGAAAATCTGTTTTACAGCTTTTCGATGTGGTTTTGTGTCGAACTTTGAGTACCCTATTCTACTTGGAATGAGCTGAATTTTTGATGTGTTATATATTGCATATAGGGGTACATTGTTCATTGAGAAACCATTCTGGTTTGAGGCCTTTATAATAGTTAAAAGTTGGTCACAAACTGCTTAGTCAAAACTGTCCGGTGGGAGCTAATTAGGGTGTGTGGTGTTTTTGAATGTCGGGTTGAAGCCCAAACGAGCTGAAAATTTAAGGGATTATAATTCAGAATATTATGAGCATTTTATCTTCTTAGACCAACTGATTTTGAGTTCGTTCGATAGTAAGAAAGTGAGATAAACATAGGTCAAAAGTTCATCAAAAACTTCGACAAGTATCCAAACCAATGTATCCTAAAAGGCAACACAGCTAGAACGAATGACAATCTAAAAAACTTCAACAAGTATCCAAACCAATGTAAAACTCGATTCAAAAGGCCCAGATTAGCTTTGCTAATCATCAAATGTGGCTAAACACA
>CM047809.1:10882786-11148533 GCA_026214975.1 Gentiana macrophylla | reverse complement strand
TTAATACATGCACTTAAGCAAAAAGGAGTTTCATATGTTAATCATTCATATTCAAGTAGTCAAGTTCAGACCTTATATATATATATATATATATTCCGTAAATGTTAAAAGAGTTTCATATGGTATGATATCTATAGTCTAACGCTTAATTTATCGGTTTTAGGGAAAAGGGATTTATTTATTGATTAAACATAGTCCGCCACACAAGCACGGATTACATGAGGGAAGGAAAAGAATTCATTTGCATAACCAACAAGTATTGGCGCCTTCACGAAGTAAGAAAATTGGACATGTATGTTACTTTGCCTTTAACAAAAGAGAGATAGATGAATGAAAGTTGTAATAAGCTTTACTATAGTCCCTCATTATACTTCGAAAGCAATGGTGTAAGGTGTTTAGTCATTTTCAAATGATAATGTTAAATAAACCCTGCGTGAGAGCGCAACGCCAAAGCATTAAAAATCGCTAAGGATCTCCTACTAAGACATAAAGAACCACCAACACCAAGTGAAAGCTTCATTGACCAGTATGGAGGTGTGGTGCGCGACAAGCAACACCGCCGGCCTTCATTCTTTTCTTATAAATTCATAATGTTACTATGTAGAGGCGGGCATCGAGCTAGCTGGCTATTCCCCATGGCGGTATAGGCTCGATTTGAAGTGATTCCTGCTGATGACGATGTAAATCGGCACAGCCCCAAAGAGCAAAGCAAGGGATGAAATATAATATTAAAGCGGTTAATCGGTTCTCAGTGTCGCATAACGCCACGCCTATAATAGTCTTTCCAAAGAGAGCTTTTACGCCAAGCACGGTCGGTCTCTCATCCCATACTTTAAAACTCGAAAGCTTCAAATTATTTTTCCATGACTATTACAAAGATCCAACCAACTACCGCTGTTAACTCACTAAACCTCGCATCAATATTAAACTCGAGGGCGGTTGGGGATGGAGGGTTCCATTTCATATCAAAGTTCCCGCTTGGTGATATCCGACTCGTCCTGGTGATAGCTTACAGATATTTATCTCGCTTCACTGTCGAACGATCGCAAACAGAGTTTATATGCACTAAATCACCATGGAAAATATATCCTTTCTGGCCTTCCGTAAGTTCCATGACATTTAGATAACATGGACCAGCCATGATTTATTGTTCAAGTTGAGAATTTCATCAAACCAATCAAGAAAGGAATGTGTTCGGAATTTTAAAAACTCACGACGCGATGATTGGCAGCCAAATCGCTCAATTAAATGCAACCAATTTACCAACTGACCACATCGCTTTCACATAATCGACCTTATAAAACTAGGCCAGCAGCAAAGAAAAACGACATTTCCAAAGTTTCGATTCGTAATCTATTCTCATGAAATGTTCTTTTACTTCAAAACCGTCTCCCATCACATTAATTCTATTGTGATGCTGATATAATAAAATACACCGGTATAGTCGTATTGCGCAAATAAAGATACTTATTAATTCAATTCTTCACTTATTCTCGCTGCACATGCCCCACATGCTTTGTAGATTCTTCATTGTAATTTGCGTCCAACAACATTCTTTTCTTTCGAAAGTCTTTTTTGGTTGGTGGAATACTCTAGTCTTTACGGTTTTAAATTTCAACAAGCAGTACTCATTTCTGCGCGTGAGTTGAATAGCAACAAGTCTCAATCTTTTGGCTTTTGTTGTTGTAATTAGTGAACCCCAAAATGATAGATAGAAGTCCGGCTTCAGTTTTTGGTCTTTGAAGTTCAATCCGACAAATTGGTTTTCATCTCCGTGGCAAAAAGCTGATTGCTTTTGCTAAGTTTTTCAGTGAATTCCGTACCCGGAAACAAGAATTCTGTTATTCTTTGAGCAAATTACGAAACCCCAGAGACAATTTCTGGTTATAATCTTTTCTTGCTTTGATGTAATCAGTGTTTTTGTTTTTATTCAAATGGAAGAGGGAAAGATTCTCTGGTTTGAGCAGGACAAATCATACCAGAGCTTTGCCAAGCAGGCTGATTCAGTTACTGTGTTGTTTCTTGTTTCATGCTTCATTTTTTCTGCTTTTAGTTTATATATGATCAAGTATTTTGGAACTGTTAATGTAATTGATACAGAAAAACCAAGTATAAAACCTTGTGTTAAAGGTGAAATTCCAAATAATTTAGAGCAATGGATCAAGCCGCCTTCGAATTTGTTTCATTCAATGAGTGATAAAGAGTTGTTATGGAGGGCATCTTTTGCACCTAGAAGAAAAGAGGTTCCTTTCAAATTGGTTCCAAAGATTGCTTTCATGTTTTTAACAAAGGGACCATTGCCTTTAGCCCCTTTATGGGAGAGATTTTTCAAGGGACATGAGGGATTGTTTTCTATTTATGTTCATTCAATGCCATCTTATGAAGCCAGTTTCCCAGCCTCATCAGTTTTCTACAAGAGACAAATTCCTAGTCAGGTAATTTTTTAATTCTTTTTCAGGAATTAGCTTATATTGTTCATTGTTTAATTTTTCCATCTGGGTTTTGGTTTATGGTTAGTAAATCGTTTGGTTTCTGAAAATTGATGTGAAGCGTCTGTGATTTTTATGTTGGACAATATGTATGACCTCAAGAAAAGACTTTATGTAGCTTCTTCTTCGAGTCGAACCCCCAAATGATGCTTTTCTGATGGTGTTAGTCTTTTGATATAACATAATTTAGCTAATATATTGGATATGAGATTCATTAGTCTTTATTGGTTGTCATGTATTTGTTGCTTTCGTGACTAGATTGCGTGGCTTTCTTATGCTTGTTTATGTGTAACTGTTGAAACTTTGCCTACACCTTCATCAAGACAATTTTCAAGGGGCTATATGTCTGTGGAGCTGGTGTGTTTTTCTGTGTATGTGGCTGTTATTGGCAAGTCATGCTAATTGCTCGTATATATTTTGATATATTTTCCATGAAAAGTTTTAAGGCTCCAGAACATTTGTTTCTTAAACTTGTTTTCCTATAAGTTAATGGAAGACTTGAATCAAAAGTTAATAGGTGGAGGTATATGTTTTTATTGCTTGTTTGACAGGA
This sequence comes from Gentiana macrophylla, assembly GCA_026214975.1. Classification (NCBI taxonomy): domain Eukaryota; kingdom Viridiplantae; phylum Streptophyta; class Magnoliopsida; order Gentianales; family Gentianaceae; genus Gentiana; species Gentiana macrophylla. Next base: position 11,145,491 of record CM047809.1, on the reverse strand, counting down.
TCTTTAGTGCGGTAATCTTGATTATTATTCCTGTGATTCAAACTAAGCTTCTACAGTCAAAAACTTGAGATTTGAACCAGGCTTGAAGAAATTTTTTTTGGGAAAGTGTGGGAAAAGGATATGCAGAGTTTTGGCCTTGGCCATGGTGTGTGTGTGTGTGTGTGGGGTGTGAGAGAGAGGGAAGTGGATAAGATTCTTCACATAGTGTATATCTCTATATGCTGATATCGGCATACTCTTAATGGTCCTCAACATATTGGTGTAGGGCCTTACAGCTGCTGTAATCAACAACCCCCCTAGAATGTTCATATAGATGAGGAAAATCGTCTAGGAATGCCATGTCTTCCTTTAAAACTGCTCGAAAAGTTCAGAACTGCTGTTTTTTAGCACATGCGTCTGCTTCATAGTCAATGTGAAGATTGTCAACAGATTTTATGCCTTTTGCCAAGAGCAAAGCAGGGGGTTAAACACCTTTAAAACTAAATGGAAGGATTTGATATCATTTATTGAAAAGTTTTCATATTTACGAATGCACAGGCTGGTCCAAACGAGCCACTTCATTCATTTGATTCCTATTATCAGCAGTGTCGTTGTGTTTGTGGGTAATATTTAAGTACTTCTACAAGTGTTCAAAGAGCCCAGGAGCCTACCCTGACCTGAGATAGAGAGTTGAACCAAAACCAAAACCGAAACCTGTTACTTATCCTGTCCAAGAATCTCCCGCTTCATGAAATTCTTATACTTAAGAGTCTCTATTTACACCTCACTACCGTTGAAATGAATACTATGTTTACAAAGAAATTGTTTTTATTGAATCTGTAAGATTTTGTTTGCTTTGAGTTTCCATATTCTTATGTTTATTTCTTAAACAGGCAGCAGAATGGGGGCAAATGAGCATGATTGATGCAGAAAGAAGACTACTTGCAAACGCATTGTTAGATATCCATAATCAACGGTTTATTCTAGTATCTGAATCCTGCATTCCGCTTCTACAATTTCACCGCTATCTACAACTACATCACCAAATCAAAGCATAGTTTCGTTGGAGCTTTTGATGATCCAGGTCCATTCGGAAGAGGTCGATACAGCCACAACATGGGACCCGAGGTCAATATCACTCAATGGCGAAAGGGTCACAATGGTTTGAAGTTAACCGAGATCTTGCTCTTAAACTAGTTGCAGACACAAAATACTACCCAAATTCAATGAGTTTTGTAAACCGGGCTGCTATGTGGACGAGCATTACTTTCCTACCATGTTAACGATTGAAGAACCGATCGTATAGCAAACCGGGCATTACGTGGGTTGATTGGTCACGAGGTGGTCCACATCCCGGCACGCTCGGGTGCAGCAGACATTACAGAAGATTTCATGAGGAGAATTCTTGAAAACAATTCTTGCATTTACAATGGCAAGCCTTCTTCTATCTGTCATTTATTTGGTAGGAAATTTGCTCCCAGTGCGTTGTAATCGTTGTTCTTGTTAGCACCTAAGTATCTAGGCTTTTAACAAATCAAAATGATCGCGGCCATTATATACATTATTCGCGATAGATCGTGGATATGGGACCGACTGATTGATATGGGTCCCGCTTCGCTGATCGGTGGTCTTATGTGTCCTCCACGCCATCCGGGCTTGGTATGGGCAAGCTGATTCTTGAAGGAATTGAATGAAAGGGTTTCTATAGACTTAGATACAGAGCCTTTTCATGAAGTTCCTGTGTTTTTTTTTTTTCCTTCTTTGTATACAAGAGATCATGTAGTTTGAGTCGAGCAGTTTAGTTTTTGTTTTTTGTTTTTTTATATGGGAGATGATGATTCTGATTTAGATTTCCTTGTCCAGGACACCATTTGGAAATGCATTCTGTTTGTCCAAATGATGTAACGTCCGGCTTTTATTGGTTATATAATAATGACGAATGTGAGATCGATTACCTTACACGTGACACTCGTTCATACTCACGACTGAATAATGAAGGCTAAGTCAGCATTATTCATCGTCGACACAGTGCAGGTCGCCTTTATATCAATTAACCGGTGTAGTCGTCCTCGGTCCGTAGCAGCCGGTAGCAGCCGGCGTGGCACAGGTCACCCACGGCTTCCTGCGGATGATGCGCATACTGTCCTCACTTTTGACCAAACCCTATTAAATAAGCATTCTGGACATTATGCCATGCACTATCACCGCCTGTGTTATTTGCTCAAATTACTTTAATGCGCGATAACGCCTTTTGATCACGATGGTGCATCATCATTATTTCACACGATGCACACTTTTATATACCGAGCTCATTGTTTCATTATTTCTCGCTGAAATTCACAATGTCTTGTCTCATCTCAGTAGTGACTTCCTGTGGGGGCAAGATTTATTTATAAACTTTTGCAAACAGGTCGGTCCAAGTTTGATCGATTCGTGCTGTAGACAATAACTATATTTTTCTTTGTCTTTCAGAGTGAATGGAAACAATTTCAACTTGATATTGTCTCCTGGTACACTTGTTGGCTTTACCGCGGTCGACTATTTCCGTAAAATTGGTGATGTGTACACTAGATCTTCGCTCATTACTCCGTGAAAAGTAGTGTAATTGGTCACCATTTGTATAACATTCGGTTTAGGTGAAATACCTCACCAGATCCTCGGTCGAACAATTGCCGCACGAATTGCTCAATCGCTGGCATTGCATAACTCATAGGTTCTCCTATCCGCTTGTTCCACAACTCCCGCCTCCATTCTCGTCTGCTCATCTGCTTTGGCGCCATGTTGTTTTCCGTATCTTCCAAAGGTGGAATCTCTTCTTCCTCTCGATGTGATCTCCTTCGTCAAAACCACGTCGTCCGCCACCTTTCAACAGATCTCTCTCGAGTTTCTTTCTTTGTCTAGCAAACTTTTCAATCTCGTATGAATCTCTCGGTCAGCCGAACTACGGTAGGTACTACAAGACACAAAAAGAAAATTAAAAGGTTAGTAACTTGCCTCGGCGGCTGTTACACACGCCTGGCAGACTCAAAAATACATACTCCGACTCACTCGACTGACTCAACAAATGAACGATTCGCGCAGACTTAGACCCTCGGTTTATCGGGGTGGACCCTCAGTAAACCGGTGGCGATTTTCTTCCAGAATTCACAGAACTGACTCTGTACGACTCTAGTATAAACAGACTATAAAAAAAGACTCAATTAAACAGACTCAAATATATACAGCAAACTCAATCTTAAATAAAAATTATTCTTGACACGAGTCCCCGGCAACGGCGCCAAAAATCTTGATCGCGTGCAAGGCACTTACTAGCAATAGGACTAGGTCTATCGTAGTAGAGTACTGGCAAATCAAGGTCGATCCCACAGAGACTCGTAAGAACGTCTCATTATCAAGATTGAGTTGTCACGATAATGGTCTACGACCAACTATAATATATAGACGGTAGTATTGGTGCCTTAAACTAACAAGATTATGCAAGTTCAACGAAGCAAACTAGAGTTTCTAATGTATTAGTTCAATTGTGAGTAATTAGTTATTCCCTCACACATGCAAATAAATTCTCCCATTGATGAATTTATTCATTGTACAAACCACGGGTACAACTCCTAACCCTATCTACTCCGACAATGGCAAAGAGACAATCTATACGCAAGCTACCTCCTTAATTGGTCCGTAATAACCCATACGCATAAAGAACTGTAAATGCCGATATTGAGTGTTACCTCATACCGCAAACCCGCCTACACACAATTGCCGACATTGACCAAAGACGCCTTGTGGTCCATTCTAGATAATTTCCTAATTAACACTTCACTTGTGGTCCTTCATGTTAATTTACGATGACATGCAAATAGTTGATCAAAGCTAAAAACATGTAAATTAAATCTATCGATCAACGTAAATTTGGCGCCGATTAACATGAATTAGTAATTTACTGTATCCAGATCTAGCGATATAGACCGTCGCAGATCCAAGAACGCAACTACTATTTCATGATTTCTTCACCAACGAATCGATCTATAACACATTAGGTAAAATGAACTAACTACTACATAATTAAAATAAATAAGCAATTAAAACATACTAGTCGAATATAACGATTTATAGAGCTACATCTTGGAAAAGATAGAAAATCATACCTCGAAGACGAGCGTAGATCTCCTTCGATCTCCTCAAAGCGGCGTAATTCGCCGCCTCTCCGACTGTAACTCATAAAATAAAGAACAAAGAACTTTTATTGCATAATTTCCTTGAATAATTTGAGTACATTAGTAGCTGAGGCGGCCTCTATTTATAGTTATTTAAATCGATTTTAGAATCATCTAGTTCTCACCCCTCGCCCAAGAAAACGCTGCTTCGAAGATTCTCGACGGTGGGTCGAACTGTATGATTCTAAGTCGGTTTAGATAGCTACAAATAAGATGCTTCACTGTAACACAATGTTTTCGAAAGATTCTAGACCTCGTAAGTCGGCACCGCCCGGGTTACCTGGGTATTTTCGCTTTTTTCTTCAACCGACTTAACTTGATGCTTCTAGAATACCCTAGGCCCATTCTTTTCGCCCACCCACTCCAGATTCGCCCATCATGCTCACCCAATATTCCGTATCCTCGAAAATCATCAAATAATACATGAAATAATACCAAATAGGAAAATAAACGCTAAGTGCGATTTCTCACTCACTTAACCCGACATATGATATTTAACGAAATGGTTCACTTTTATAGTCGAAACAACTATTTTTAGCTCATAATGGATATAATATTGATGTCGTATGATAGACTATTTTAATCGCCATCATGTTGAAAACGAAATGTGCAAATGTTAGAGTTTTGGAAGGTTTACGAAGCTAAAGTCGGTTAAATTGCTTACCCTCATTGCCTCTAAGAAGAATTCAATAAGGAGGTCTCTCGCCGATGTTCCCAATATTGGTTTGCATGTTTCCGTAATCTCTTTATTGGAGGTGCTTGAGGTTGATAAGGCCAATGAGAGTAACAGTGAACCTGGTGGACATGTTTATGCACCTGTTGAACCTTGTTCTTCAGTTGTTGAACATGTTACCGATGGTGGCACTGGTGCTTTAGGACAATGTAGTGTGGTAGAACAGGGGACTCATGTTTCTCTTGAGGTGGATCCTGCCTCTACTGCAAATGTGGTGGCTAGCCCTCCTGTTATTTGTGGTGATGCCCCTGTCAGCACTGATGGTCTAGTGAATAATGATACTGCATTAGTTGATGCTGAAAAGATTGTTTCTTGGGTTAATATTGTTCAAAAGAATAGGGTTTTGAATGATGAGGTGAAGAAGTTGACTGAGGATAGATCTTGTGTGACTGAAGATGCTATTAACTTTGATATTGAAGATTTGGATGATGATACTATGGATAAGGTGAGTCGGATTGGCATTTTTCCTTCCAAGTTTCCTGGGAGGATGTCCAGTAGGCCCAGAAATGTTCTTACCATTATCACAACTCTGGTTGGATTGTCTTTGTGTTTGACAAGCCATCTGACTTAGATGATGTTTTACATGCTGGTCCTTTTTATGCTTTTGGCAAGCCCCTGCTTCTTAGGAAAATGCCTGAGTTATTTAAATTTTGTAAAGATGCATACTCTATGGTCCCTGTTTGGGTTCAATTGCCCAATTTACCCCTCAGAATGTGGAAGGATAGTTGCTTGAGTAAGATTTGCACTTACCTTGGTGTTCCTCAATATACTGACAAGCTTACTGCTACAAAAAAGGTTCTGAGTTTTGCTAGATGCTTGGTGGAGGTAGATGTTACTGTGGATTTACCAGATGTTATTCCCATTAACTTGTCTGGTGGAAAATATTTAATGCAACCTGTGTTATATGAGGATCTTCCCAAGTTTTGTACTTATCAGAAAAGTTGGGACACAATGTTGGTGCTTGCAATGATGCTCCTGATGCCCTCGCTTGTATATTGCAAGGAATAGAAATCAAATGTTGGATCTAAGCAACCAAACGTGAATAAAAAGAAGCATGATGCCTCGCGATGTCGCTGTATCACCGGTGCTACTCAAAGAACTCAGATGATGCTCTCAAGAAATTCACCGATGCCAATGCAAACAAGAAAAAGTTTGCTGCTGCAAATAAAAAGTCTGTTGATCCTCCTGTTGCAAATGCCTCTGGTGTTTCTAAGGAGAATGAGAAAGGAAAAGGGAAGAAAGTTCCAATTGCTAACTCCTTTGATGTTTTGTCTCCTGATAAGAATGTTTCTTAGGCTGATCAAATGGAGAATGAAGAACTTGCTTAGAATGCTTCTGGTTCCAAGGGCTCCAAAAAGAAAAAGAAAAACAATAAGAATAACACCCCTACTGTCAAAGAATCTCCTGCATCTTCTGATGTTCATGTCTCTAGAGGTAAAGCACCTCTTGGTAAGCAATAATGATAGGTTTCTGGAATGTGAGAGGGTTCAATAAGGCTCTAAAACAATCTTATGTTGTCAAGTTTCTCAGGCAGCACCAGATTACCTTATTTGGAATCCTTGAGACTAAGCTGTCTCAAAATAACTTGACTATTTTATGAACAACAAAATTCCCTCCTCGTAAGTCTCAGAAATAATTTTGATAATCAAGTCAAGAAAGGGATCTTGGTGGTGTGGGACCCTCCTGCTTTTGATGTTGAAGTGTTGAAGTTGATGTGCAAAGTGATCCACCGCAAGGTGAAAATTTTGGTTACAGTGGGATAGCTTCTTAATCACCTTTGTCTATGGCCTCGCACATTGTTGGTTATAGAGAGCAATATGGGATAGGATTGTAGAACTAAGTGTTTGTTCTTCTCTTCCTTGGATGGTTTTAGGGATTTTAACTCATTCCTTTCGTGGAGGACAAGTTGAACGGGAATGTCCCATCAAGCATGAGATGAAAGATGGTGTGGATTGTTGTTTGGATGCTAACTTATCTCGATTTGAACTCTTCTCGTTAATTCTTCACTTGGACTTTTTGTGGGTTCTCACCAGATTGACAAAGTAATGGTGAATGCTTTTTGGTATGACCGAATTTGAATGCCCTTGCTTTTTTGAACCTCACTGACTCCACTCGATCACTCCCATTGTAGATCACACTTTCATCGATCCTGCGTACGCAATGAAGCCCTTCAAGTTTTTCAATATGTGGACGTAGCATGATAATTAGAATGATGTTCTTGCCCAAAGTTGGGTTCAAGGTGTTCCTGGTACTGCCATGTACCAACTTTGTAAGAAGCTTAAGAGGCCTCTAAAAGATTTGAATAAGAAGCATTTTGCTCATATTTCTGTCAGGACTGAGAATGCCCTCAAGTTGCTTGGTGACCTGTAATCTCAGTACAATCTGGTGCCTAACTCTACCCTGGCTTCCCAGATTTTGGATCAGAAGAAGGTTTGTCATGCTTTGGAGGCTGCTGAGGCTAGTTTTCTTTCTCGTAAAGCTAAAGGTGTTTACATGAAGCTCAAGATGTGGGTTCCAAGTTTTTTCACTCCTTGGGGAAAAGGAATAATGCCAGAAAGCACATTTATTCTGTGAAGCTTGCTGATAACACTTTTACTACCTCCTATGACCAGATTAGGGATGCTTTTGTTGGGTTCTATTCTAGTTTGTTGAGTAGAGAGGTTGATGCAGCACCTATTGATGTTGATGTGGTCAATGCTGGTCCTAAAGTGTCCAGTGTTGGTATTGACAATCTGTTAAAGGAGATTACTGCTGTGGATGTTAAGGAGGCCCTGTTTTCCTTTTCTGATGATAAATCCCCTGGTCCTGATGGTTCTTCTACCGATTCTTCAAAAATCTTGGGATATTGTCAGGGGTGACTTTACTAATGTTGTGCTGTGAGTTCTTTCTAAATGATGCTATATTGAAATAGATGAACCATGCCATATTGCCTTGATTCCTAAGAATACTCATGCTACCTTCACTGGTGATTACAGCCTATTTCTTGTTGCAATGTCACCTACAAGGTTATTTCAAAAAATTAGCCACAAGACAAATTCGCACTGCTTGCCTCGATCTTATTTATGAGGCTCAGACAGGTTTTGTTGATGGTAGGGATATGTCTGACAATATTTTTCTTTGTCAAGAATTGATAAGATATTATGGTGTTAAGAGGGGCCCTCCTAGATGTTTGATCAAGGTGGATATCAAGAAGGCTTTTGATTCTGTCCATTGGTCCTTTTTAAGGGATGTGCTGAGGGGCTTTGGCTTTCCTGATAGATTTGTGAAGTGGATCATGTTGTGTGTTTCTACTGCATCATATTCTATGTCTACCAATGGTGAAATGAAGGGGTTTTTTCCAAGCAAGGGAGGTCTTAGACAAGGGGATCCCCCTGTCTCATTTCTTGTTTGTTATTGGTATGGAGTATTTTTCTAGAATGCTGAGGATTTTGGGAGAAGACTCTAGATTCAATTTTCATGCTGGCTGTAAAGATCTCCATATTAATCACCTTGCCTTTGCTGGTGATCTTATGCTCTTTGCTAGAGGTGACCCTATTTCTGTCACTCTTTTGATGAATTGTTTGACAGTGAATGCTCAGGTTTGGTGGCCAATTTTCTCAAATCTGAGATGTTTTGTGCTGGCTTATATGATGTTGATAAATATAATCTGCTTGATATTGCTGGTTTGAAGGAAGGTGTGTTGCCTATTAGATATCTTGGTATTCCTCTATGTGTTATTAGGTTGAATGTGGTCCACTATGATCCCTTGTTTGCATCTCTGAGGAATTACTTCTGCAATTGGAAAGTTGCTACTCTTTCTTATACTGGTAGGCTTCAGCTTATTTTATCTATCATTCATGGTGTGTACTACTTCTGGCTTGGTATCTACCCTATTATTAGCAGTGTTAAGTTGAAGATGGATCAAATGTGTAGAAGATTTTTGTGGGGGGTTCCTGTGACTCTAACAGAAAATATTTAATTGGTCGGGATGATATCCGCTTGCCTAAACCGAGGGTGGTCCAGGGTGTTTCAAATTTTCCGCATGGAATTTGGCTCTTCTATGTAGGATTCTCGTGAAACTTTCGTAAAAGACTGCCTTTGGGTTAAATGGATCAGTGAAAAGTACCTTCAGAACTTGGATGTTTGGGACTATCAAGATAAGCACGGTGATTCTGCTTTTGATCAAAGCAAAGTTGTTTAAATCGTGACAGTCACTTTGGATAGTTCTCTGCTCACGCTACAAAGTGGCTTTAATGTAGTCTTGGTCTGTAGGATCCAAGTTGAGAGCTAGGATGGCTTATGATTTCTTTAAGGTGCATGGTCCTAAAGTCTGGTGGTGCGATCCGTTTGGAATCTTGTGGCTACTCCTAAACATTGTTTTTTGCTCGATGTTCATGAAGAACTACACCGCTTCACATCGATGTGCTTCATTTTGAAGATAAGTTATGCTCTCTCTGTGGTCTGGTCAATGAATCTGATTCCCATTTGTTCTTTCAGTGTCATGTTTCATGTATGATTTGGGGAAGGATCAGAATGTGGTTGGGCATCAGCAAAAGGTTGGAAACTATGGTTAGTGCTGTCAGATGGATTAATAGAAAGTGCAGGGGTACTTCCCATGGGAATGTGGCCAGATCTTCTTCTATTTCTGTGGTTGTGTATTGGTTGTGGCACATGAGGAACATGAAAAGATTTGATGGTGTTCTTATGAAGATTTTTTTGATGTTCTGCATTGTATTAAGACTCATATCTTTTATATAATGCAGGTTGCCTTCCATTTGTACACTTTTACCGCATGATGTTAGGGTTTTGTACATATTTTGTATATCTTTTGGTGCTTGTTGGTGGTTGTATGAGATTATTTTGTTCCTCTATACACCATGGGATAGGCTCTGTGAGTTATGCTCTCATATGACCCCATTTTGCAGTTTTTGGGTGTTGTTAAGTGTTTAATGGCTGTTGTTTCTTGTAGCATATAACCTCAGAGGTCTTATGCTTCTTGGAATCAACAAATCTAACATCTTCTCAACACTGTGTAAGTGTTAGCCTAGTTCTTTTATTGTTTAGGTTGTAATCTCTTGTATTTTGCATACCTTGGTTATATATATTTACATTTAACCAAAAAAAAGGGAGTAGGAGACGGCATTGGAATATTGAAGAGGTTCTTCGATGAGTCCAGGCAGGTCTAAAATGCATGAGATCATTTTTTAATCACTCTTTTGTTTGGGGTCTCAGGGAGGGAAGATTGTATGCAAAGTTCAATAGTAAACTTCCCCATTCCATGATGGAATGTGTGGAGATGGTTTACAAGAATTGCCAAGGAGGATAAGCTAATCGGCTCAAAAGGGAAGCCGACCGAGGTGAGAAAAAACATTGAAATGATGACCGATCTGGGAAAAATATAAAATCCATGTCGATGTGCTCAACACCCACATAATGTATACACGCTGGGAAGAAAGGAGCTTTACAGGCAAGGACTTGATTCCCTCAATCAATCCAACTCATATTCTCGCAATTATGTAGAAAAATCGATGTCGGGGCCCCCACCTATGAGGGGACCTCTCGACTGTGTAAGACTCGCTTAATCTCATCAAAAAGTCATCATCTTTCGAATTTCCAGATATGTTGATGCTTCTTTAACTGATCCACAAGTGCACGGGGGGAACAAATAAAGAGTGCCCCGTTTGTCCCATAATCCCTTTAATTTTGTAAAATATGAGCCAACGGGCATTTATACTTGCACAAATGCATGTATTTCATTCTTGGTATTGAATAATTGTACCAATTTCATGTGTGAGAATTGTTCCTGTAATATGAGCCATGTCTGATTTGCACTCCTACAATGTATTACACTGCTTGCAATTTTGGCTGACATGAATCCGAGCAACCATGTTTTTATAAGATTGTTACATCAGTTCCATTATTGGTACTCTTCTAATGCCTTTGATGATGGTGTGAAGATCATTCCATCTTCGACTTCGCCTTATGGTTGACATTCAGGCCATAATTATGGATTGTCTCGCATGTTGTGTAATTAATGATTGTGGTACAAGAATAACACCGATTGATCGTAACAATGAATGTAACTTGGGTGATGAGGGTTATCCTGTGTTCGTGGCCGTCCTCGCATTTTTTGGGCCTAAGACCATTTGTCGAATTAGGCCTTTTAGTTCGATGTTGTTTTTCCCGAAAAACATACTTATAAAATATTATTTCAAAATCGTGTTGTAACATCTGTAGATACAAAATTCAATTCATTGATTGCCTCAAAACATACCAACAAAAGTAGTCATTTCTTAGTTTTCTAGCACATTTAGAAACAAAAACCAAATTCATACGTATACACAAAAAAATGAAACATACTTACATATTACTACTTCAAGATCGCTCTTGCACCACATTTAGATGTGAAATCACTAATCAAAGTAGAATTGTCCATTTCATCAACCATATTCTTCCCAATTGATATCATGGCTAACCCATTCAAATGTTCTTGAGTCATCGTGCTTCGAAGATGGTTCTTTATTAACTTCAACTTCAAAAAACTTCTTTCTCCAGATGCAACTGTCACCGGAATAGTCAACAATATTCGGTAAGCAATCTCCGTGTTTTCATAACATCGATTACACTTTTTCAAATATTCCAAAATTTGGATATGTTCATCTACTTTTGAAGGCAAAATATGTGAAATAAGTTGCAACTCCATAAACAACTCATCTGCATCAACATCCTCGTCTCCATCATGTGTCAAAATGCTTGAAGGATTGTCACAAGAAATCTTCAAACTTTCAACATCTTGTGAGCTTTTTTTCAAATCAAACGAGAAGCCAATTTTTTTTTCATACACACGAAAATGTTCAAATCTATCTTCAAGTGAGGCAAGAGCTTTGTCAACTATAAACATGAAGTACTCTACTCTAAAACTCTCTTGAGGAGAAAACATGACTTCTTCACTTGAACCCTCATCAAAATGTATTTTTCTACGAACGGTTCTTCTTTCACGGAAAACCGGCTCAATACCCATTTCTTGAGCAACTTCTTTTGCTTCTTTTATAGCATCATCGAACCCATTCTCTCTATACATATGAAAGTGATCAATAAACCTCTTCAAATGTTCTATTGCGACATCAATATGCATGTCCTCACCTTGTAAAATCTTGCTTACAACATTGATAACATTGAGAACATCATACCAAATCATCATGCTAGCCAAGAACTCAAAACTCAAATTCGATTATAGCTGAGTATCCGCCTCCATGAGTTGCATCGAATGATCATTTGAATTTGAAAATCATTCAAAGCTTCTCTAATTTTCAAACATTGTTGTTTGATTGGTTTAACACTTTCAATGTGACTCTCCCAACGAGTGTGACTCAAAGATTTAAGTGTAAGACCATTTACATGTTTTTTAAATATGTATCACCGCTTTGTTGACGATGAAAAAATATTATAAAGGCGTTGAACCATGCCAAAATAACTATCAGCCTTAGGAGATGACCTTGCCATATCACACAATGTAAGATTCAAACTATGACAACCACAAGGCGTGTAAAATGCTCTAGGATTCATGCTAAGCAATCTACTTTGAACACCTTTGCAATGACCTTTCATGTTAGCACCATTATCATAACCTTGGCCTCGTATATCATCAATGTTCAATCCTAACTTAGATAAAGCATTTTCAAGCTCCGAGAAAAGGCCCAATCCCGTTGTATCATCAACCTTTAAAAATCCAAGAAAATATTCTTCAACTTTAATGGGTGAATCATCAACATTCACACAATGAATGAGTAAAGTCATTTGCTCTTCATGACTTACATCAGGAGTACAATCAAGTATAACTGAAAAGTACTTTGCCTACTTGATCTTTTTAATGATAGCAATTTTCACCTCATTGGCCACCATCTGAATACATTCATTCTGAATCTTGTGGCTAAGGTAGTGATGTCGGATTTCATTTTTCTCAAAATACCGTATGTGATCTTCCATAGCAGAATCAAACGTTGAGACATATTCAATTAAACTTAAGAAATTTCCATTGTCTTCCGCATATATCTTCTCATTGGTCCCCTAAAGGCCAAATTATTTTTCAAGAAGATATTTGATAGCACCAATTATTCGAACATAACTTGCTTCATGCGTTTTTTTCTCATAATTAGTTCTTGAGCGCTTTTGTCAATTGTTTTTCCATGCTTCAATCTTGTTTCCAATTCAATCCATTTTTGCATACAAAGTATGTGCTCCTTGCTTGATTCATGTTGTTTAAGTCTATTTCCAATATTGTGCCAATCTCTCATACCAATACAATCCAAAAAGGAATCATCATTTTTACTCTTGAAAAGCTTACAACAAAAGCAAAACACTCTATCAACGGATTTTGAATACACAAGCCATCTTCTATCATGCATCTCTCCATTTTTCATGCGACGAGTATAATGTAAATTTGCAAAGTAGCGCTTATGTTTTGAATCATCCCTCGGATATTCACTATCATTCATTTCAACTCTTAAGGGTCATTTTCTCACAAGTAAGTCTATGAGATTTTGATTAGGTAATCCAATTGTTTGGATCAAAATTTTCTAAAGGCTGTCCTTCTTCTTCATGATCCAAAGGAATGTCATTATTGACCCATTCTTCTTGTTCGTCATCGACATTATTGGCCCCTTCTTCTTCTTCTTCTTCTTCTTCTTCTTCGTCACGGTCAACAATATCAACTAGTTCATTAGAATCATCACGATTCACATTTAACTCTTCATCAATAGCCATATTTGCATCATTAGTAGATTCGCCATCACTCGGCTTAGACCGCTTAGTTGAGGTGATAGTGATATACTTGTTAAGTGAACCACTTAAAGTCTTCTTTAATTCTTCTATTTTTTTCTTCTTCTTTCTTTTTTCATTTCCGGAAGGGTAATTATACTTTGGTGGTGACATTTTGCTTATAAACAATTCATGTATATGAAAACGGAAAACCATAGACAACAAGCCCACCTCGATACCTCAAATTAAAGATTCCTAAACTTTAAAAATGTTTACAAACACAAAATAATATAACATCAATATAAAAGCCACCCCACTACTAAAATGCAAAGGCTAAACGAAAAAGTAAGGCCGGCAAGGCCAATCACCCCATCAAGTAATGAATTAAACAAAACATACCTGACTAATATAATGACTATATGTGCTTCTTTATTCAAATAAAATGAAAGTCATCTTCCTTACTTGCTATGCTAAAACCCTCTTTCAATCTTTCTCCATACAAAAAAATTTCCAAATTATTAATTATATCTACAAGCTCACAATAAGAAAATTTCAAAAATCAAACTAATGACTATCAAAGTATTAGAGCTTGTAACTATAAGAAAATTACCTATTTACCTCCACTTAATAACTTAGGGCATGTCTTGTGTAGGGAAAAATCGATGCTTGCTTGATATTATAACTAATAACTTGAAAATTGAGATTGGAATTTGAAGGGGAAGATGTATTAATTTATTATTAATTGTGGGTAATTGAAAGAAGAAAAAAAAAAGGGAAGAACCGAACTGAAAAAGAAAGCAGGGGAGGAGAGGGCCGAGAGGAGAGGCAGCCAGCAGGAAAAGAAAGCGGGATCATTCACTCGCCACTTCAACGCACGATGAAGTGGCCGACGCGAATGATCCTGACCACACAATTTGAATCCGGTTTAAAAACAGATGGTCCACGTGATGCGCCACACGCGTGTCTGCACTACGCAGAAGACACCACCTAAAAACCTCCCAGTAATAGCACGCTACCATCATATATAAGTGTGAGACATAAATATATCATTAACTTGATTAAATTTTTTGCACTGCCGTGAGTGACGACTGGCTGTGAATTAACCGTGATCACGATGATTCATTTAACAGCTACTGATGGGCTTTCGCCTGGCAGGGCATTACAGTTATCCCATGTTGAAGGAGTTGAACTCTCTGATTTTTTTCGGCCAACGTGAGTTTTAAATGGGAAGAAATAAAACATGGGGATGAGAAAATATGATTCGACAAATGCTACAGATTTTATTATTTGCTTATAACAAAAAAGGAATTATAATAATGATACAGACACGGGATGGTGGAAGTAGAAGCCGTGTTCCACTCTTATTCAAACAACTTTTTCGTTTTTTACAAAAACAAAAAAAAAAAAAAAAAAAAAAAATTTATCAAACCACTTTAAAGCTAAGCTAAAGAGAAAAAACTAAATTTAATCAAACATTCAGGACTGCCTGGCTTTCTACCTAGCTCTTCTACCTAGTTTCGTAGATGTTTTTTTTTTTTTTATTCGGCGTATGGGAAATGCCTCAGCACATCTTCTAACTAGACATGGTCTGATCATACACCTTGGGGTTCCATGTCTCAATAATGACGTTTTAATCGCTTGTTTGATGGATCTTAATTAATAAAATTCTCTTTTCTAAAATAAAAAACAAAAACAAAAAAAAGCCAACAACAACAACTTTAAATCAATATTTATCTGTTACAAAATTAACATATTTCTGCTTTGGAATAAAACAGCTTTTCCACCAAACCAATTTTATGCTTTTATCAGGCCATACTGGGACAACGGTAGACGATCCAAAAAACATATGTAATTGAAGGTGAGTTCATCTAATTTCTTTTTTATTATCATTACTATTACATTCATCATTTTATTTTTAATTTATTATCTATTCAACAATTTTTCAAATTTTACAATCGTAGTATCAACAACTTTTAACCACTTTTTAATTTGTGGACAGAAATGTGGGGATGTGCAAAGAAGAGTGGTGCTATTATCAAAACAAAACGACTACAACAACAACAAGTAACTTAATTCCATTCATTTCCCATATATATATATATATATATATATATATATATATATATATAAATCAGTACAAATTAAATCATGCTTGCAGGAAAAGAAAAAAAAAAACAAGCTCGCCTTTTACACAGATTATGAGACCCTCTTCCGGGACGAGATGATCATCATCGCCATTATTAAGCTTTGTACAACACAACAGCACTAGCATCTTGAGGGGGTATTTATACTATATGTCTGAGAGACAGCAACTTTGAAATACATTGAATCGAATCCCCTCCCCTTGATATAGATCCTCTTAAATACGTGTTGCAACATAATTTCTCTCACTCGGAATCTGAGTCTATATTCCCCATATGTTTTAACCCTCTCGGTCTCTGCAGTTTTAGAGAAATACATACAATGTCAAAACAAACTAATTCATGACTACACAATTTAGATGGTCGATTCTTTAAAAGTTGAATGTTTCGTGATGGGTTGTGCCACTAAAAGTTTCGATAGAAGTTGTAAATCAAGCCCACAACATAAAAAAATGTACCTTTTGGTGACTTTCTTCTCTAACCTCGTAGCGCTCGAGGGTCAAGTCACATAGCCACGCACCGGGACTTACCAGCTGCATTAATCAAGAACATAAAATCAAATTGACTAATCATCTGTGAAAGAAACTCTATGAACATGACCCCAAACATCATGTGAATAAAATACATAAAAGGGAAACAAAACAAAAGAATGTTTAGAAAGTAAGCATTGCTAGCTGTATATTGCTAGCTGTATAGCTGATAGGTTAAACCTAATACATTACACTATTCCCACTTTCTGCAAGGATAAGTTGTTAGAACTTGACTATTAAGCACCAAGCAAGCAGGATGGTACTATCTGTGGGGTGGGGTGGGGTGGGGTGGGTGGGGAAGGGGGGATTGGGGGGGTCTAACATAATGTGGATGAGTTAAGTGGCTTGGAAATAAAATCTTTGGAACTAAATGATGTAACTTAGTAAGATTCACATTACTATAACATCTCCCCCATTCAAATTTGTCAGCTTGTGCTTCTTAAATCCAGAATGTACTCAGAGACATGTCAATAATTGGGGTTTCCCATATAATTCTACCACAAATGAGATGTGTACCACACAACCCACTTGTCCACAATTTTGTATCTTGTAGTAGTAGTAGTACTTTACTGTGCCACTGAAAAGTCCAGCTTTCACTTTCATGATTCATTAGATTAGACATGCCAGTAGGCATCTAACACTTTAGTAATTATAAAATAAAATAAAATAATGAAAAGTACACACCAAATACACTTCAATTATCCAGGAATAATGAGAATTAGTTACATAACTTACATACCAAATACACTTCATTCATTCATTTCACTCTTTGATTAAAATTAGTCCCACAAAGTAACATCTTCTTGTGGTGGGTTTACAAAATATGCAACAAGTTAAAGAAAGTAACTTTGGTTAAGATCTCCCCAATTCATGCACCCCAAATGTTGAAAAGTGTCCTTAATGTGGCAGTGCCCAGGTAATGTGATTCATAAGAATAGCGCTAAACCAAGAAAATCATGTTACTAATTTACTTAAACTTATGAACAAGCTAAACCAGGAAAAAACATGGAAAATCTGAAACAAGAGGAAAAAAAAAATATTAAAAAAAAAAAAAAAAAAAAAAAAAAAAAAAGACTTACATTGAGGTTACGTTGGATGCCTTTAGCTCTCTTCTTGGGTCTTTGTGGGAGCTTAGAGCCTTTAATTGCCATGAAATCCTCTTCTTTCTCTTTATTCGTTAACCCAATCACAAATTTAGGTGGCCAAACAGCTGGGATCGCATCACTCCCAGATGATGACCCACCTCCACCTCCACCTCCTCCTTTTTGCTATCCGATGAACCTGACCCGTTATTATTATTATTCTCATTCATATGATTATTATTGCTGATTTTGCTGCTGTTGTAATTAATGCCTTGCTGGTTTATGCCGTTAATCTTCCCATCTTGACCACCACCTCCATCAGGCGAAGACAAACCATTTGCGCCGTTCCGGTGTCCCCTCATAGCAATTGAACTTTCTGAATTTCTGGAAGCAAACAAAAAAAACACACAATATTTTATAAATTTTTGTTGTCAGAAGCAGAACATATACATATATCAACATAAACATAAACTATATGAAACAATTTTTTTTTGAAAAAAAGGAATGCTACTTTTACAAAAATGGCCTTGCCGGGGTAACAGATCGCAAAGGGAAATGAGAAAAAGAAAAAAAAAAATTAAAAAATGAGGCAAAAGATATTTTTTAATATTTATGTGGCGGAATATTTAAAGGTCTATAAAATAGCATATTTGGCGTTCTGTCTTTGTGTGTTTTTGTGTGTGAGAGAGGGAAAATAGACAAAAGAAAAGGGTTGAGAGAGATTTGTGGGGAGTTGAGCGGAGTTTGGAGAATGGATAGATCTGAGCCGTTCGATTACGATTTCAAAAAGGCCCCACTTTCATTTTATTTTTTTTCATTTTTTTATTGAATGACCCTGACCACAAATAAAAAATAAAACAAGAAAAAAATAGCAGACGCCACGGTTCCCTAGGTCCAACCAATTGTCACATACAGGAGAAATTTTACACTTGTTTTTCGGAAACAAAAACTATGTCCAAAAAGTAAAAATTTAAAAAAATATGTTTTAAAAGTAATTATTTAAAAACTAATGTCTCACAAATGACGATGTGAAATGACGCACGGCATCAGATGACCACTCACGCTGACAGCATGAAATGACGCATACATTAAGACATATTTTTTTAATGTTTTACTTTTCAGCATAGTTTCTCAAATTTCCCCTTGTTTTTTATCATTCATATATTTATTTACTTCGGAGTACAATTTTTTTTTTTTTTTCGTTTAACTTCCGATATTTGAAACCGACTGTACTTTGAATGCAAAATGTTATACACATGATGATATTTTAGCTTTAAATGAAAATATTTAAAATATTAAAATAAAAGCAAAATGATAAAACAGAAGTCTTGTATGGTTTCTTCAAAAAAAAAAAAAAAAAAAAAAAAAAGTCTTGTATGGTTTTCTTTAAGAAAAAAAAGCATCTTAATTATGTTGAATCAAACATTTTTTTTTTTTTTTGAAACTTGAAAAATATGTTTTAAAATAATAACATACCGAAGAGAGCATAGTTTTTCAACGTTAACTTTTGAATTATATTTTCAGAGATGTTATTCTTTTAGAACATATTTTTTCAAATTTCCCTTTTTTTTATTTATTAGGCAGTTCCAAAAGGAGTGTACAGTGTTGCATATATATATATTAAAAGAAATATTAACATTTAAAGAGAGACTTCTATAAAAAGTCTTATAAAAAAAATTGTGTGTTACATAAAAAAAGAACGCAATAATATAACTTATTATTACGAGACTCGCGTTAATTAATAGGCTTTATGATACAAAAGTGTCACGTATTTTGTATTTTGCTGTGTTGTGACCAATATAACTTATCACTGCTTCATAAAATATTTAGACGGAAAGATCTTAAATAAACCAGATTAATTAATCAGAATAACTTTTTTTGCTCGGTCAATAATCGTAACTTATTATCCAAAAAAAAAAAAACAAACAAAGCATAACTTATTAGTTATTATCCAAAAAATAAAGCAATAGAAACTAAACAAATAAGATTAAAAAACAATGATTTTTTTTTTTTTTGCTTAAAAAACAATGACGGAAAATCTTTTTTTCCAAAAAAAGTAATAATAATTAAAATAATAAATAGCAAAATTACCTGAGAATTCGTTGGGCAGGAGAAGCCGAACGCTGACGCAGATTTATATAGCCAGTAGTCCCTCCGTTGCAACCCGGTTGGTTCAAAATCGGATCCTTATTAAAATCCGACCGAATAACTCTCCGGTCAACCCGAGCCGTGGTTCGTTGAACCGGAATCGAACCGGTCGAATCGTTTCTTTTAATGCTATTATTATCCTTATTTTTATTGCCGTCCCGATCCTTGAGTTGAACCTTCGAACACCGTAACCGTTTCCGGTTACCCCACTGTAAAACGAGATCCGGCGACGAAGTAATCGGAGACCTGGTTGCTCCGCCACCGCCACCGCCGCCGACGATGTTCTGTGCGGTGGCTGATCTTAATAGCAATCCATCTCCTCCTCGATTGTGATTTGAGTTCCTCTCCATGTCTTTATCTATAAGTATCCACCACTAATCTTTCTCCACCTGTCAATTGTCATCATAATCAACTCGGGTTAAACTTTCAATTGCTGATAATTTAACTGCGGTTAAATCGATGTCATAGCAAATATTCTTCGAAAACTCCAAGAATGCATACTGACATTCGGATTATTCAATTTCATGCAAGATCTAGCATCTAAAAACTGTAAATTGCAATGGATCAGGAAAGAAGAGGATTTTTTTTTTATGGATTCTCTGCAAATGAGAGTGAAGCAGATGCGCTCAAAATGATTGAATTGTGTGAAATGCCTGAAAATTATCAGGTTTGATGTAGCTGAGGAGTGTATGCAGAAGGTTTGGTTGGGTTTTCAATCAAACGCCTCACAATTCTCAGCTGATAATATAGAATTTTATCGGTGAATTTCAGATTTAAAGGTTGCAAACGAAAGAGATGGAGATGAAAAGGAATGAATTTCAAACAAAATTACAAATCCAGGGAATCAAAAGATTGGAGAAGACTGGAGAAAAGAATCCCTCTGGGGAGAAAGCTAACTCTGCTGAAAATTCATTCTCGTACCTGACTGAAACAGAAGCTTCAGCGATTCAATTGATTGCTCAAATTGACCACACACACATACTATTGAAATCTGCAGCAAAAATCTCGAATTTTAGGAGTCTAAACAGCCATCGAAGATCCAATATAGCGTTCTTGATCCGATATCACGCCATTACTGGTTCCTTTAGTCCTCAAATCTCTGACAACACTGAATTTCACCGATTTTTGTCGGAAATATCAATATTTGGGAATCAATGTGGCCTCCGGAGTTCTTATCTTCCACCCGATGAAGATTATTGCTAAGATGAGAGCTTCAATCCGATCTTCTTAGGCACAATACAACAAAGACCTTCAAAATCTTTAAATCTGTCACCTGTTCAGCACAATCCGAAACAAAATCAAAAAAGGCAAGTCAAATTCGCTGAGATGATGAAAATCGAACAAAATTCAACTCCATATACACAGCGGCTTAACCTTCAAAGCCGTAACATATCTAAGAGCTTTTCTCCCTCTGACATCTGATGAAATGAACTCAAATCTTCAAAAAAATCGAGGACGTCAAGCAGAAATTCAGTCCAGAATCCTCAATATCGTACACAGGAATCCATCTACAACAAAAAAAAAAACATCATCGATTTCCAATGTAGATACATAACAATTTTCTGATTCAAAGATCTCTCAGTTAAAGATAAATCACATCATTTTCACTCACGTATTCTTCTGCGGATCAAATCATCTCTTTTTCATTAGTTTTTGAGAAAAAAATCGACAAGAAAATTCAATGGAAAAAAAGGATTGCTTTAGCAGGTGCAGCTTCTTCTTCCGAGAGATAAAACAGAAGAAGGAATTAACGAAATAATTTTTTTCTCTCTCCCTTTGAAGCGTTTTTATACGCTCCAACTCTACATTTTCTCATATCTTTGCATCTCAGCCGTTCATCTTCGTAACGATATCGACGGTCCAGAACTACCGATCTTACGTCAAATTTTGCATCTAACGGCGTTAAATCTCTGACGGAATCTTCAAACCCGTTCACTGCTTTTACTTGGTCATTCAAAGAATCTTGGACGGCGTTAGCTTGCTACCGGTAATCAATTTATTTCTTTTTCCTTTTTTCATTTATTCGGCAAATAAATTTGTCTTACACTTTAATGTTATAACCGCAACACATATCAGAACACACTTTTAAAATATTTATATATATTGTTATAATAATAACATATATAATTGATGAGTCTTATAGGATTATTAATAAAATTAAGAAATTTTATGTGTATTTAATAATAACACATAAATTGCAATAAGTACTCGTAATAGAATTTCCTGTAAAACATTGATCTACAGGATTTACGAAATGATATAACCACGTATAATGGACATACAATACTCAAACGTGTAGTTGATGGGACTTGAAGCCGGACCGTTTGATTCTGAGACATCAGCACAACGGCTTGAACAGAGTTCATCAACATAAAATCATTTCTCATGTAAATAGAGATGTTAACGAGCCAAGTATATGTTGTTCAAACTTGTGTTCAATTTGGCCACGAACTTTTTCATGTTCATTCGTTTGATAAATGAATAAAAATATATGTTAAAACTTGGATCGTTAATGTTATGAGTTTGTTTGCGAACGTTAAATGAACAAAAAAAATATTTTCAATCTCGGCTCTTTTATAAAACACAAGCCAAACTCTATAAAATTATCGTAGAGTGTACTTTAGATTAATAGTTGGCTTATCATATGATGTGTTAGAGTTATTGTACATTGTTTTATGTAAGCATATTCACGAACATAATTGGACGTTCGTGAGTAACTCGTGTTTGTTTATTTAGGAAACAAGTTTATAATTTTGTTCAACCTTGATTAATTAAGCTAAACAAACAAACGATCACAACACTAATGAGTTGAACACGAGCTCCTCGAGCGGCTCTGTTTATATACCAGCATTTGTGTAAATAAAAACTTGTGAATAAATTCACACTTATTTACTCTTTTATAGAAAAATCAACTTGCTGAAAATTCGGTAATAAAATGACTAATAAATAGCTAAACTATTGCAAATTCAATATAATCTCTTTTCGATTTCAACACTTAGTCCACAGATACCGAGTCTTTATTGGAAATGGTGTGTTCAAACGTGACTTTTAGCAGAAAAATAACAATTTTCATGAAAGCAGGAGAAACTAATGAGACTCGGGAAACAATCTCACAGGATCTTAGCACACCACTGAAATACTAGCCGCGAATTGTCTGCACAACATAGGTGCGGAAACACACACTTTAGAAAAATCACTGTTGCAAACTACTCCCTCCATTCCCATTTAACTGTCGTAGTTGTCAAAAGTTCTTTTTTTATTTGTCGTAGTTACAGTTCCGAAACATTATTTATTGTATTTTTCTACATCTACCCGTATTTATTAAGAGATGAATGATTGAAAACAATTATTGGATTATACTACGTATTATTTAACATATATTAATATGTTAGTTTATGTACAAATATAGTAGTGTAACTTTAGTGTTTTTTGTCTTATTAAACTAGTAGGATAACTTCAGTATAACCGCTCTATATTGTATGTAATCACCCTATAAAGGGTATCTAGGTAGTTAATTACTTTACTTTTTACTTTATCTAGGAAATGTTTTTTTACTTTATGCTTTTAAGCATGCTTTAGCTCTAAGCTTAGTTTGTAATCTATTTATATCAACCCCATTCGGTTGAGATTAATAAGAAGAGTTATCTTTCTCTTTTCTTTTCTTCTCTTAACTTCTATATGGTATCGGAGCCTCTGAATTATATTCAGATTTTTAGCTTCATCATCTTCATTTTTCTTCCTTCTTCCCTTTGATTCTGTTCCTTCAAAATGGCAGAATCTAATCAAGACTCTCTCATGATGACTCTTGATAATCCTTCTCTCCAAATCACCTCAAAAAAACTTTTTGGACCAAATTATGTCCAGTGGGCACAATCTGTGCAAATGTATATCACAGGGAGGAACAAAATTGGTTACCTCAATGGTGAGTCTCTTCCACTCTCTCGATCCATCCTCCAAAGAATATAACACTTGGAGGATCGAAAATGCTCTTGTCATGTCTTGGCTTATCAATTCAATGGTTGATGAAATAGGCCAAGTACATCTGCTTACTAAATCACCCATGAAATGGGAAAGAGGTTGCTAAAACCTACTGCACAGGGTAAACTTTGCTCAAGCATTTGGCTTGAGAAACATCCCGAAAGATACTAAGCAATGAGGACAAGATGTCACCAAATACTTCAACAACCTCAACAAACTCTGGCAGGAATATGACCAACTTACTCAGGTGAAATGGTCATGCACTACTGATTCTTCGTTATATCACAAACTGATGCATCAAGAAAGGGTGTTTGACTTCCTAAGTGGTCTCAACCCTAACTATGAGGCTGCAAGGGAAAGAGCTCTTGCCCAGACTACCTTTTCCACTATACAAGAAGCATATATTGCTATTAGGAAGGAGGAAAGCATGAAGGGATTAATGAATGGAGGTCTTCTTCCTACCCCTCTGCCTGCTCCTATGTACAATCCAGGAGGAGAAAACTCTGCCTTGACTATGTCCAACACTGAAGCTGCTAATGCTGGATACAACAAGGGACAAAACAAGAGAAATGATCAAAGGCCCTCTCTTACTTGTGATTACTGCAAAAAGAAGGGACATATCAAGGATCATTGCTGGAAACTCCATGGAAAACCCCCACATTTCATGAACAACCAACAAAACAAGACTGAAGGCAACTGGGGTGAGCAAAAGAAAGCCTACAGTGCTACTGAGCAGTCTTGTGGTTTTTCAAAGGAGCAGATGGAGGCACTCAACATGCTGTTTGACAAAAGGATGCCTGCTGACGATACGGGATTCCACCCCTCCACGTGGAATAGTCTGATTGATCCAGCTGGCATATGGAAAAGTCTACGCTGATGTCCCACATCGGGTCGAATGCTATGCATACCAATGAAGGCCGCAGTAGGGCAGATTGTACAAGTGTACCACCTCGATCACCCAACTCGGTATCACTCGAGTCGAGACCAAGACCTCCGGTTCAGATGCTCGGGCCCGCCGCCCAGCAGGTTACTTGGGCAGAAGGGCAAGACCCATTTAAGGGTAATTATGTCAATAGACCAAACTGCCCTAAGTTTAGGGCAGAGGGAGGACATGTGCCTATAAATACATGATTCCAGGAACTACGTAAGGCTTGATTCCTGGACTTTCAGACAGGATACGTAGGTAATCCAAGATTCATTCTTGGACTCAGCCCTAAAACACCCAAAAACACTATCTTTCCAACAAGTTACAGCTATTCGATCCCTTTACAGCTCACCCTTAGATTACACGTGACCCTGTTATTCCGGAGGTGCATCATTTAGCATCGTCATTTGGCGCTAGAAGGAGGGCCTTCTACTGGTGAGTTGGTAAAGAAATCGCATGGCACCCCAAGTAAGAAAGAAACCGGCGAACAGCAAGAACCCGCAGGTCGAAGAACAGACAAACATGGATCCAGCAGGGGTTCCGTCTCAGATTCAAGAAGTCCTCACTGGATCCAGACCTGCAGTGGCTGATCCACCCAGGCCTCAACTTCCCCCACAGCTGCAAGACATGGCCGATCACTTGGCGTCTTTAGATGAAGAGGCCCTGAAAAGGGTGGTGGCGTCAGCCTTCAGAGGTAAAGGAATCTGTAATCCACCGGAGGAACACCTGTTGGATCCTCTGGGTCGTAAGGAGGCTGATAATGCCAGGGGGAAGAGACCTGTCGATCCACAAGAAGAGTGTGAGGAAGGCGCACTGAAATCGGCGACTAACGCCCGCAAACGCCCCGAACAAGAAAAGCATCGCAGCAGGTCGAGGACAAAGATTCAAACGAGTTCAATCGCATCGTTGGAAAGGAGCGAGTCGCGTAATGGCTCGAATCGCCATTTAGTCCCGAGATTGAGATATACACGATGCTTGAGTCATTCAAACCACCCAAGATGGAACCTTATGACGGTACAATGGACCCCGAGAGGATCATCTATATCGATACATATCTTTGATGAGATTGAGAAACGCCAATGACGCCATGAAGTGTCGAGCTTTCGACACGTTGCTCACTGTGTCGAGCCCGGGAGTGGTTTCATAAGCTACGGCCCGGTCGATTTCAAGCTTTTACAGATGGGGACGAAGTTTAGATGCTTTCATCGGGAACAAGAAATTCCACCTTAGTGCTACCCACCTTATGAACATCAAGCGGAGAGAAAGGAGAATCCACTATCGATTTTATGAGGCGCTTCAATCTCGAGGCCATGAAAGTGCATAATGCCAGTGACGCACTGCAAGTTAATGCTTTCGTTGGAGGTCTGCGTAATATGAAGTTGTATGACAAGTTGTCAAAGAAAATGCCGAATGACATGGACGAATGTGTGAACATAGTCCATAAATTTTGCCAAGGTGAGGAGGCAGTGCGTTTGCACACCATTTCACTTGGCCTCAATTCGAGCGAGCGACCTGCCAGGCCAAGGGGTCACCTGGGTCGAACGAGGAAAGAAAGACTAACGTTTTTGATCGACTGACAGCTCCGATCTCAGATCGGCTTGGAAAGAAAGGAAATTTGAAAGAACGAGATTTTATACCCCTCAATCGATCTCGGGGGGAGGTGTTGGCGATTATGATCAAGAAGAACATAGCAAGGACACCTAAGCCGATGTCCAAGGACCCAGAGAAAAGGAAAAATACCCACAAGTATTGTGACTATCACAGGACGTGGGGCATGACACGAGAGGAATGTTTCGATTTGAAGAGAGACATCGACGCTTTGATCCAAGAGGGTCGACTAGATGAAGTGATCGACAAAGTCGGTGCGGGCGAGCGAAGGGCGTCGAGAGTACAAAAGGAAAACTTATAATGGAAAGAAGGACCGATCCCGCGTCGTGACAATCGGAATCGTCGAGATAGGTCATCCGAGCCGACATACAGGAGAACCCGTCGGGATGACCATCGGGAAGATCGAAATCGGACCCCTATCGGGGATAATCGCGTCGGATACGACGTTAACACAATCATTGCGGAGCACGAGTCGGATCGACCTCGATCCATCCAAAAGAATCATCGGATAGATCGAGAGAGCCTAAGAAGATCAGTTTACGACGGAAGTGGGTTATGGACCCAAGGATGACGCCCGAGTTCCCACAGATCATAGCGAGGATTGGTGATCGGGCGGTGATCGATCGAGGTCGCATAAAAGAGTTTGTGTCGATAGGTGAAGCGCCAAGTAATATCCTCTACTACTCCGCCTTTAAAGCCATGAGGTTGAAAGATGAAGACATCATTCCGTTATCTACCCCTCTGCTTGGGTTTACAGGCAGCCATCCACCCTGTCCGGTCGATCAATTTGTTCACTACTGATTTGGAGACGGAGAGAAAGGGTGGACAATGGAAATGACTTATGTCGTAGTAAAGGCCCCTTCAGGGTACAACGCGATATTAGGTCGACCAGCTTTATATGATCTCAGAGCCATCATTTCGAAATTCCACAACAGCATGAAGTTCCCCACCTGGTATGGCGCCCATGAAGTCAAAGGGGACGTCGAGGTAGCCAGGAATTGTAGTCTTGTTACGATTAAAGGAAACGGAGTTGGACAGGTGCTGATTGAGGAATTGATACCTGAGGAAGAGGAAGATCGGAGCTGGGCCTCCGCCGACCCGACAGAGGAAGTTCGAGTGTGGAAAAAGGAAGAAGGCCAAGGGGTGCAGATCGGTAAGTGGATGCCACACCCCGACATGAGAGCCCTGGTCGACCTCCTAGCTGAGTATCGAGACGTTTTTGCATGGAAGGCAGATGACATGCCTGGCCTATCGGCGGACATAGCAGTACATCGACTCAACGTCGATCCCAAAAAAAGGCCGATACGGCAAAAGAAGAGAAACCTCGCTCCGAGAGGAAGGAAGTCAGAAAGAAAGAAGTTGACAAGTTGTTAATTCTTTGGGATCGTGAAAGAAGTATTTTATCCGGATTGGTTAGCCAATCCAAGTGTTGAATAAAAAGCCGATCGGACCGGCGAATGTGCGTCGACTTTACTGATCTTAACAAAAGATGACCCAAGGATTCTTACCCGCTACCAAAGATCGACTAGTTAGTCGACTCGACACTAGGTTTCGAGGTTTTCGGGTTTCTCGATGCCTATAGAGGGTATTATCAGATCTTTATGGACCCCTAGGACTCAGAAAAAACCGCTTTTATCACAGAGTTTGGCACGCTTTTGCTTCGTGGACGATGCCGTTTGGACTTAAGAATGCAGGGCTACTTATCGTGACGGTCAACAAAATTTTCAAAGGCGAGATATAGTCGAAACATGGAGGTTTATGTGGATGATTTATTGATCAAGAGCAAGTCCCTGGGACAGTTTCTTGTCGATGTTAGAGAGGTCTTCGAGGTGCTGCGGGCTGCAAACATGAAGCTTAATCCGAAGAAATGCACGTTCGGAGTACGATCGGGAAAGTTTCTAGGGTATATGATATCGAGAGATGGGATTAGAGCTAATCCGGATAAGATCGAGGCTCAAGAGCATGCCTACGCCTCGTAACGTAAAAAGAAGTGCAACGTTTGACAGTCGGATGGCGCGCTCAATCGCTTCTTGTCGATATCGGTATGAAAGTGGCCCTACCATTCTTCAAGATATTGAAGAAAGCGAGTCCTTTCGATTGGGGACGAAAGTGCCAAAAGCATTTGATGATCTCGAAGGAGTATCTATCTCGATTTACCGACAATCGCCTTCACCTCGAGAAGGAGAAAACTTCGGTTTATCTAGCAATCTGTGAAGAGGCAGTGAGTGCCGTATTAGTTCGAGATGGAGACCAGAGACAGACCCTGGTGTATTTAAAGTAAGCAAGGCATTGCATGGACCGGAGACCAGATACACGCCAGCTGAAAAATTGGCATTAAGTCTAGTTCATGCATCAAGGAAATTGAAACCCTACTTTCAAGCTCACCCCATCTCTGTGGTCACCGACCAGCCCTTAAAACAGATTTTGGCAAAGCCCGAGACATCGGGTTGATGGAGGTCAAGTTAAATTATTAACTCGATGCCTACTAACACACTAGCAAGAGAACTAGGTTCAATTGTAGTATAGCTAGTTAGAGTCGAGGTCGATCCCACAGAGACTCGGCACAAATAAAACACAACTTTATCTTATTAGAACTAAATTGAAAGGGCGGTCTACGACCAACTAAATGCAATAAATAAAATAGTGACAACCACAAGACACAAAGACAGACTAAAGACTACTAAAACATGGATAATACGGTTGATATTACCTAAACAAATAGTATTGATTACGCTAGTAGATTATAACTCCCCCATGTGAATTAGGATTATAACGAGACTAAACAAACGTTTAAAGATTAATTATTATGACTACGGGAGTCATCCCCTAAGGTAGATTTAGCTCCAATTAGGCCCTCTAAATCATCGTGCCTCCATTACGTGACTTCGCTTTTTTAATGCCTCCATCTCATATAACTTCTGACACAATTACAAGACTAGGGATGCCGGTATAAACCGTAACCTCATCTAAGCAACATTCCTGTGGTAAGGCGTGCTTCTTAGATGCCGATTCAATCTATATCCTAAGTAACAATCACTTTTTGGGTTTCATGTTAAATTATGATGACGAATAACTAAGTTGATCAGTTTAATTACTCGTTTAATTCCAAATCGGAGAATCGACGTGGTCGAAGCCGATCATAATATTGCCCTACACATTGCCAGGCTCGGTCGACCGAATGACGGCCTCGGGCGACCGAGTGACATGTTCAGTCGACCGAACACGCTTCGTAGTCGGAACAAATCATGATTACTTCTTAACGCTTCTAACCTAAACACATGGGTTCGTAAATAGATCTACATCACGCAATCAATACAAATAAAAACTACTCCATAATAAAATACATCGATCTACAAATAAAGATTGCATAATTGAATAGTCATACCCTCAAGAAGGCGAGTGACTCCCACTCTTTAATGCGCTCCCTAATCGGAGAATCCGACGAATCCACAATGTACGAACATAAAGAAAATAAAACTAAAGCTTAAGATCTAAAATTATATGAATTGTTTTGTGTTGTAGTGGTGTGTGTTCTCAACATCGTAGGTCTGCTTTGTTTATATAGGAGTTGTGGCCGACATAGGAGAATCCGAGAAGATTGACATGCGTTTATCACATTAGGCTCGGGTGACCGAACCTACACGCCGATCGACCGAATGGCATGGCTCGGTCGACCGAGCCTCCTTCTTTACGCGTTTTCAATTTTTGCTTCGTCCGACTTGTTCCCCACTCCATGCTTTTGAATTGATCTGATTTATCTTTTCTTCAATGCTCCGATTTTCTTCTCTTTTATCTTGAGACTTCTCGATTGCGTGATAATTATCTTCCCGATTTATCATGATCTGCAAAATCAGCATTTATCACACAATTAATTGCTCTTTTATAATAAAATAGCTAAATACCAATTATCATATTAATAATCACTTATCATTAAATAATAAATATAAACACGTGATTAAATATGAAATATGTATAATTAACTCCGATTTAAGGTTATAATTGATGACATAAACATGTATATTTTAACTGTCATCAAAATGCCCCCCCACTTAAACTTTGCTTCGTCCCGAACAAAGCATTAACAAGTTATTCCCCAAGACAACATTTTCTGTGGTCAACTCATACTTACGCAAAAAACCCGAGTCAAGTCGTACCAGTCATGCTCATAAGATAAGCATTATTCACTACTCGCTATGAATCGAAGTGATTGTGTGCATGTGCATTGGTTTTATATAAATGTAGCAAGATTAGAGTTTATGCAGACTTTCATATCTAAATTCACCAACATCGAGATTCATACTTCTTATGCCTCTCGATGGTTAAAGCACTAGAACAATAAGCAAGAGCGTATCTATAGGGTTTTTGGACTTGGAGACCGAGTACTACTCAGGCTGACCTCTTAAAATCTCAGATGTCGATGCAGGAGTAGAAGAACGGATCGACCCCCTCTGTCCCCCAGGTGTAGCACCAGAGGCCGGCTTCTTCGACCTGATGCCGGCCAGTTCCTGAATTCTTCTGGGATCCGTCTTTTTAGGGTCGGGCATCTTTCCTACTGCCTCTAGCTTTGAGAAGTGTTCCACTGCAAACAGAGATAAGTCGACATTAAAACAACATTAAAAATCTGGAAAATGCAAGTACAACAGTTAAGCAGAACGAATAAGTAGCCTACGCAAAACTCGAACGTCCTCATCGAGTTCCAGGTAAGCGCCTGGTCCTGCCGTTTCGATGTCGGCAAACGGATACAGGGAATGCAGATTCCGAGTCACTACATCGGGATGAATGATCTCGATAATCGCACACCCACTGGGAACGTCCGATTCGAGCCGATCATGCCATTTCCGCGGCCTTTTATACCAAGTATGGATGTCGATATCCACCAACCCATGTCGTATAAAGAAGAAATGCGGTTTCCACTCCCCCTGAGACGAGGTTACCTTCCTCACAAACTCCGATGCCAAGGGGCGCCTCTGGAAAGTATACCACCCAACGTCTTGAAGACCTTGAATGGCGTAATATTGCCGGAAGAGTCGAACCGAGAATTCGAGTTTGGCGATTCGACACGCCAAAGACAAAACCCATTACACTCCTAACCCGTTGGGAGCAAGTTGGGTGACACAAATTTGGTAGTGTTGAAGGATCGCAATGAGGCACGGATCGAAAGGAAATCGAAGGCCCTCCTTCAATTGCGCCTCGTAGATAGCGCAGAGAACCCGGGGAGGGTCACAGCGAATCTGACATCGCCATGGAGACCTTGACATGCTCAGTGAATATGGAATGCCATATCGAGAACAAATGGTTTTAGCCTTTTCTTGAGAAAGACTGGATATACAACCGTACGGCCCTTGCCCCTTCATCCTAGTTTGGCGCCAGAAAGGGGACGAGAGGACGACTCTTCTTCTCCCCTCTCTTCCCCTTCTTCTTCTTCTCCGGCGACCCTTTCACTAGGAGCAGTAGGAACTCCGGAAACCGTTTCCTCCGCCGATTCTTCTTCTATAACAACAATCTCCTCCCTATTTTGAGAATCGCTCTCACTACTAGACATGGAACTAAGAAAAGACGCAAGAAATAAATGCAAAAAGGAAAAATCTGAGAGGAGTTCAAGCGGATTGGGGCTTACTTGTATTTTTTTTTCTGATAAGGCAGAGACAGTTAATGGCGAATGAGAGATTGCAGAGTCTGGGGCTCTTTTATGCTTGTGAAATCTTCCAAATGATTTGAAAGGCGGTTTGGGAGCGGTTATAAGGTGAGTAACGCGAGAATCAAGGGGTAGTGGGTCGTAAAACGCTTTCGCCGTTTCGCACTCATTAATCTTTGGTATAAGGTGTGACGTCATCCTACGACGACTGAGGTCGGGTAGATAGACACCGTGTATTCCCGCTTTAGAGAAGATTGGATGTCGAAGATTATTCAAATTTTCGAGATCCGATCTCGACTTTGAGATGAGCTTCCTCCGATCTGGGGGGCTTATGACGATACGGGATTCCACCCCTCCACGTGGAATAGTCTGATTGATCCAGCTGGCATATGGAAAAGTCTACGCTGATGTCCCACATCGGTTCGAATGCTATGCATACCAATGAAGGCCGCAGCGGGGCAGATTGTACAAGTGTACCACCTCGATCACCCAACTCGGTATCACTCGAGTCGAGACCAAGACCTCCGGTTCAGATGCTCGGGCCCGCCGCCCAAAGAGTTACTTCAAGGCGAAAGGCAAGGCCCATTTAAGGGTAATTATGTCAATAGACCAAACCGCCTAAGTTTAGTAAGGCGGAGGAGGAGACATGTGCCTATAAATACATGATTCCAGGAACTACGTAAGGCTTGATTCCTGGACTTTCAGACAGGATACGTAGGCAATCCAAGATTCATTCTTGGACTCAGCCCTAAAACACCCAAAAACACTATCTTTCCAACAAGTTACAGCTATTCGATCCCTTTACAGCTCACCCTTAGATTACACGTGACCCTGTTATTCCGGAGGTGCATCATTTAGCATCGTCACCTGCAACTACTAATCCCTCCACTGGAGCTACTGCACACAGTAAGAGTCCAACTTGGATTGTGGACTCTGGTGCATCTAACCACATAACAGGTGATTACTCTCTATTTCAATATTTCAATAATAGTAATAAAACTCACTATGTTACTATTGCTGATGGCACTGCTTCCAAGGTGGTTGGTCTAGGGTCTGTTAGAATCCTACCAAACCTTACCCTAAACTCTGTTCTATATGTTCCTAAGCTGGATTGTAACCTTTTCTCTGTCAGCCAGTTTTGTAAGGACAAGAAATGTGTTGCTAAGTTTTACTCTACTCGCTGTGAATTTCAGGATTTGGAATCTCAGATGAAGATTGGCAGTGCTAGGAAGAATGATGGCCTTTATTTCATCCATAGCAGCAGCCTTGAGAGTGGAAGTGGTCGTACTGTTAGTTTGGATTCTAAATGTAATAGGATAATGTCTTTACATTTGATTAGGTCATCCCAATTTTCCTACCTAAAAGGATGTACCCTCTTTATTTTCGGATGTTTGTATTGAAAATTTGAAATGTGAACATTGTATCTTTGGCAAGCAAACCAGAAATGTGTTTAAATCCATTCCTTACAAGGCATCTAAGCCTTTTATGCTTATTCATTCTGAAGTATGAGGCCCATCTAGAACATCCAACCTAACTCACAAACCCTGGTTTATATCCTTCATTGATGACCATACTAGACTGACTTGGGTATACCTCATGAAACATAAATCTGAAGTCCCAAACCTGTTTGAAAACTTCTACAACATGATAGAAACCCAATTTCAAACCAAAATTCAAGTTCTAAGATCTGATAATAGAACAGAGTATCTAAACACTTGTCTTAACCCATTTGTTACTAAAAAAAGGTATAATTCATCAAACCTCATGTACCAACACACCCCAACAAAATGGGGTAACAGAAAGGAAAAACAGACATCTTCTAGAGGTTGCTAGAACCATCCTATATACCTATAATGTCCCAAACTTCTATTGAGGTGAGGTTGTCCTTACTACCATTTTTTTAATAAACAGAATGCCATCCAGGATCCTAAAATTCAAAACTCCCATTGATGTTCTTCACTCGACCTTCCCTGACTCCAAACTTGTATCCTCTCTACCCTTAAAATTTTTCAGATGCACAGCCTTTGTGTATAACCATTCACCAACCAAGAACAAACTGGATCCTAGAGCCATAAAAACCATCTTTGTAGGTTACTCAGCCACTCAAAAGGGGTATAAATGCTTTGATCCCAACACACACAGATTCTATGTGTCTTATGATGTCACCTTCTTTGAGGACCAACCCTTCTACCAAACAAAACAGAACCACAATATTGAACCTTATCTGTTTCTACAAAGTACCACCACACTCCACATACCTGATTTTAGTCCCACTTGCATTCCTACACCAGAAGCATATGTTGCTCCTAGTGAGGAGGAGCCTCCTAACCCTCCTATTTCTACTCCTATAATCTATACCAGACAAAAGAAAATCAGGCCAACTCATTCTCCTGGCCCTATCCTTCCTGTGGAATCTGAGTCCAACTCTGAACAAACTAAACTAAACCAATTGGACCACCACAATCCTGATCCTAACCTTGAAACACCTGTAGACTTACCTATTGCCTTGAGGAAAAGTACTAGGTAGTGTACTAAACATCCTATTGACAGATATGTGTCTTATGGGAAAGTGTCTAGCCAGCATAGGATGTTTTTGACAAACTTAAATTCTTCTCAAACACCTAAAACCATCCATCAGGCCCTAAATCACCCTAGATGGAAGCAGGCTGTCATGGAAGAATTGAATGCTTTGGATAAAAATCACACATGGGACTACATACCTACACCTAAAGGGGTCAAACCAGTAGGGTGTAGGTGGTTGTTTAATATCAAACACTATCCAGATGGAACAGTGAACAGGTATAAAGCCAGACTAGTGGCCAAGGGATTCACACAGTCTATGGGGATTGATTATAATGAGACTTTTGCTCCAGTAACTAAGCTCAACTCAGTCAGAATTCTGATATCTATTGCTGCAACAAGGAATTGGCCTCTTCATCAGCTTGACATTAAGAATGCTTTCCTAAATGGGGAACTAAAAGAAGAAGTGTATATGAAGTACCCTCCTGGCTTTGTATTCAAACTCAATCATGTCCTAAAACTGAATAAATCCATCTATGGACTAAAATAGTCCCCTATGGCATGGTTTAATAGGTTCACTAAAGCCATGAAACTTGCAAGGTATACTCAGGGACATGGTGATCACACTATGTTCTAAAAACATCTAGAACATAGAGGACTTACCATTCATATAGTATATGTGGATGACATTGTCATCACTGGAAGTTTGGACTCTGAAATTGCTCACCTAAAGCACTTCTTGCAACAACAATTTGATGTGAAAGATCTTGGACCTCTGAAATATTTCTTGGGAATAGAGGTTGCAAGATCATCCAGTGGTATCTTACTAACCCAAAGGAAGTATACTATGGATTTACTCTCTGATTATGGGCTGTTAGGATGCAAACCTGCTGACACCCTTGTGGACACTGTTGTTAAATTTGGAAAGGATGAAGATGTTGGAGATTATGATCTTGAAAAGTTTCAAAGACTTGTGGGAAGACTGATTTACCTATCTCATACCAGACCAGATATATCATTTGATGTAAGTCAACTTAGTCAGTTCATGCATTCTCCTAAGGTAATTCACTATAATGCTGCTCTAAGGTTACTCAGATTCCTAAAAGGATGTCCAGGAAAGGGTGCTATGTTTAGGGCACAAGGAAACTCAAGAATTGAAGGCTATGTAGATGCTGATTGGGCTGGCTCTACTACAGACAGAAAATCTACTTCTGGGTGGTGTATCTATGTATTTGGCAACCTTGTCTCTTGGAGAAGCAAGAAACAATCAAGAGTGGCGAAGTTCATTGAGGCGAGAATATAGAGCAATTGCCTTAGGCATCTGTGAGCTTTTGTGGATTCAGAAAATCATGTCTGAACTAAAAATTCAGGTGTCAAAACCTATGTGTTTATACAGTGACAGTATGGCAGCCATTGAAATATCTAATAACCATGTATAACATGATAGAACTAAACATTTTGAAGTTGATAGGCACTTCATCACAGAAAAGGTTACAAATGGGAGCATCAACCTATCCTATGTGAAATCCAAGCTTCAAGTAGCTGACATCTTCACCAAAAGGCTCCCTAAATCTACTTTTCAAATGTGTGTGGACAGGCTGGGATTACTTGACATCTACCATTCAGCTTGAGGAGTATTGGATTATACTACGTATTATTTAACATATATTAATATGTTAGTTTATGTACAAATATAGTAGTGTAACTTTAGTGTTTTTTGTCTTATTAAACTAGTAGGATAACTTGAGTATAACCACTCTATATTGTATCTAACCACCTTATAAAGGGTATCTAGACAGTTAATTACTTTACTTTTTACTTTATCTAGGAAAGACACTTTATCACTTTTTACTTTATGCTTTTAAGCATGCTTTAGCTCTAAGCTTAGTTTGTAATCTATATATATCAACCCCATTCGGTTGAGATTAATAAGAAGAGTTATCTTTCTCTCTTCTTTTCTTCTCTCAACTTCTATAACAATACTGCATTAATATACATCTACCCGTATTTATTAAGGGATGGGAGATTGAAAACAATACTGCATTAATTATATTAAAGCAGTGTTATGTTAAGTCAAAGCAACAACTACTCTTCTAAATATGTGTGTTGTTAACAAATACGACAGTTAAATAAGAACCGGGAGGGAGTATTATGATAAATAAACCTGAAACAATACTACAAATCCTCAAAAACCACGTGTCAAACTCTCCTTCCAATTTTCCCATCCGAAACGGAAAGAAATCATACTTGTGCCTAAAGTCAGGCCAGGTGAGAGACTCCAGGATAATGAAATATGCAGATGGTCTGTGCAAAGTTGAAAAGAACAGTTGATTTAACATGTTTTCAAAAATTATACTCCAAAAAAACGAAACAACCACATACAGCAGTCTGAAAAGTTTAAAAAACATAAAAGTTACTAGAAACACGGAACTTAAAAGGCCTAACAGTAAAGAACGGCACCATCAATAGGCCAAAGATGTACACAGCAGCAGTAGCAGCTTCATCAATAACCCGCCTAGCTCGGGGGTGAGGCTTTTGCAGGCCCACCTGGTTGTACAGCTGCTGCCTGAGACGGAGTAGAATCACTTGTTCCCCTTGTGCTACCATCACCGGAGTAAGCTTGAGGCTGAGCATAACCTCCACCACCATAGCTAGCACCGTATATAGGTGCCTGTGGTTGTTGACCATAGTTAGGTGGTGGTGCTCCATAAGATGGAGGGGGGGCACCGTATCCATAACCTGTTGGAGGTTGCTGACCAGCGGTTTCCGGCTGTGCGTAAGTAGGCTGAACAGGTGGATAAGACTGATCATAACCACCTTGTGCAGTAGGTGACTGTTGAGGCTGACCGTAAGATGGTTGACCGCTAGGAGTCAGCTTTTGAACCTGCTGCTGCTGAGGTGCATAATAAGCTCCAGGTGGCTGGGTCCCGTAACCGCCTTGGGAAGTTGGGGGCGCACCGTATCCAGGTTGTGGTTGTGGTGGGTAACCAGGCTTGGGGCTAGGCTGCTGACCTGTAGGGTAGCTTTGCTGTCCTGTGGCGTATGACTGGCCAGGCGGGACTTGGCTACCATCACCACCACCACCCTGGGTGGCTCCATAGGGTGTATGACTATCAGGTGGGGGGTTGTAACCTTGTTGCTGATCATACCCTGCATTAGGATTCGTTTGGGGCTGACCCCCATACCCAGATTGAGGATACGCGCCGTAAGCGTCCTGGGAATAAGCTTGCCCTTGATTATAACCAGAAGCAGGTTGCTGATTGTAAGCATATCCACTGTTGTCAGCAGGGGTACCTGGCTGCTGTTGATGTGGCGGCGGAGGTGTTGCTGTTTGTTGACCATAATAATCATAGCCACCTGGTTGTTGTTGATTGGGTGGAGCAGCTGTCTGATCCCACCCGGTTGCATATCCACCGGGAGTAGGCTGGGGTGGGTAACCAGGGTAAGCAGGTTGGTTCGGGTACTGTGGAGCAGAACCAGGGTATGCTCCGGGCTGAGAATAACCACCGTAACCAGGCTGTTGCATAGGTGCACCGGGAGGAGCCCAGTTCGTTTGGGGACGAGCTTGGTACCCCTGTTGAGAATAACCGCCAGACATTCCTCCTTGATTTCTCATACGATTCTGCACCAATTTGTTATCTTATATGAACCAAAAACCACATAACGATACACAACATACGAATAAAAATAGAAAGCAATAAAAAGGTCGCTACAAGCAAAGAGCAGATAAAGTTATCAATAAAAACAAAGTATATTTAGCCTAAAGTCAATCCTTTTTTTAAGGGAGTGTAGACACCCACATACCGTACAGGTGAGCTGGCACTATTGAAAAACTCCAGCAGAAGCCCATGCTCTCCTATTCGAGGTGTATATAGACAAAAAGCAATAGAAAAAAAAAATACAAAAAATTCTAAAAATAAACAAGAGACCAAGTAACACAATAAATTGCAGGGAACAATACATAGAGACCAATAGAAAAAAACTGCAGTGAGAGATTGAGCAGCAGTTAAAAAAGTTAAACAGAAAGGTCAAAAGCAGGTGTTGTGGATCCATCAACGGACATTTCAGAATCATATAAAGGATAAGAATGTTAAATACCTTAAACCTCCAAAAAACTATCTCCATAATATGATTATCATAAAAAAGTTCAGAACCATACCAGAAAGGGCTGAGGGAAGACCAATACTAAACGGTTTCATGGTGGTGTAACCATAGTCCAAAACTCACTAGTCCTACAAGATTTCCCAGCAATAATATCAGTACCAAAAACAAAATACGCGGCACAATATTCACTAAAGAATTTTAATTAATAGGATGTTGGCAACATGTTGTTCAATATCTCCTTAGTGCTGGCAAAAGCTTTGATGCCTCTATCACTTCTTTGTATAGACTGACCAAAAACCTGTCTGATAGAAACACAGGGATATCCGAATATTTTAACAGAAAATGATTTATAAGATGTCACATATCGCACTTAAGAATATCATCTCTATCACCTAACGAAGACAAATCTTAACTGCGAATCCTGAAATGTCGGCTCATCCCAAT
This sequence comes from Gentiana macrophylla, assembly GCA_026214975.1. Taxonomy (NCBI): domain Eukaryota; kingdom Viridiplantae; phylum Streptophyta; class Magnoliopsida; order Gentianales; family Gentianaceae; genus Gentiana; species Gentiana macrophylla. Next base: position 11,106,717 of record CM047809.1, on the reverse strand, counting down.
TGACCTGTGGAAAGAAGAAAAAATGCTACAACAGAATATATAACTTGGGGATACAGCAAGTCCTGAAGTAACAGATCCTTCCGAGATGTTTTACATATAGAGAACAATCTTTTATCCATTCTGCAGATAAGGATACAGCAATAGTCCTGAAGTTACAGATCCTTCCGAGATGTTTTACATGTAGAGAACGGTCATTATGCATTCTGTCCTGTCCGATAAGGATACAGCAATAGTCCTGAAGTAACAGATCCTTCCGAGATGTTTTACATGTACAGAACGGTCTTTTATGCATTCTGTTGATAAGGATATTTTTACATGTAGCAGCCGCATTTGCAAGTTCACACTCTCCATCATGTGTAAACAGTCCTCTATTTTGAGGACAGTGAATATAAAAGATGTAACTCTTTACGTTTTAACATTCATCTAGCCCTATATGGAAATGGTTTTAGTGACCTTTCTTATCAATTAGGAAATTATACAAAAATTGCACAAGGAACTTGTGCTACAAGATGTAATTGTGGAAACAATAAGTAAACAAATTCTTATAATTCCAAAAGCGGGTTCTTGTGCTATAAACATTTTGTATCTGCAACATCAACATGACTAAATAGAAGTAACAATTGAGCACTATAAGAGATTTAATCACTAGAGAGGGAACAAGCCAAATTCTCCTAATACAACAACCGGGATGACACACGACATACTTACCGGAAGTCTACTTCTTACACCATACACGCCTAAAGGGATATATATATAACACCAAACGTGCATGAGACGCAAGTGAAAAATGAATGTAAGCCATGACAAAGGATGAGAGATTGTATGCGGGAAAAAGTATTATTTGGCAGAATAGGAGAAACCCAAGAAGGCATTACCATGATAAAGCGATGTTGTAGAAATATCGTCAAGTCCACAAGTAGATAAGAAATAACCCAGAAATCAATGATACATTGTAGAATAAATCAAGCTTGTGCAAGTCCCCAACATCATAGCCCAAAAAATATAAAATTACCCAACAGAACATTTCTAGCTTATTACATAGGCAATAAAATAAAATAAAACAAAACAAAATCTGCAATGACAATTTAGACGCAATATGTCGAAAGGAAACATAGAGAAAAAGAAGCAAGCAATTTCACATATACATAAGTGATTTTACTAATGGAAAGAATATTATCTTCACTGAAACCAAACCATGCTTGCTCTACCTGTCTGCACAAGCAAAGCTAGCAAATCGACCACCACAGATATATATATATATATATATATATTAGTCTAAAGAGAGATGCAAAATTATTGTCATGTATACTATGAATATCACCATAAAATGTATCCATGAGAAAATACCTCACTGATGACTTCATTGACCAACTCTTTTGCAGCCTCAATTTGTTCACTCGTGCCATCAATTTGCACGGTCCTTTCACCAGATGTATCACCTGGGGCAAGTGCAATGGAATCACCTGCCGAGATCAATAATAGCATTTATACTGTGTCACAACTTTAACCAAGAAAGTAGCATAATTTGCATTGCACAACGGAGACAAACAGAAATTGACAGTAAAAACCATTAAACAACAACAACTCGTAACTAATAAAACTATGAAAGTCAAGAATCCAAACTTCAAAAAAAGGTAACGGAAAGAAAAAAAAAGCACACCTGAATTCGAGCACCAGTTCTAGTTTGCATATTTTTTATTGTTTCACCTCCTTTACCAATAACAAGTCCAACCTAGGAGGACCAATTCCAACATTTTATAACAGTGAAGGCAAAATTCTTCCGAAAAACAATATGAACACATGGAAAGCATAAATAACCTTGTTATTTGGAACTGTCATGACAAAATGGTCAGATCCACCTTGTTCCCCCCTTCTAGGAGCACCACCAGAACCACCTGCGGTAGCCTGTCGGAACCACAAAATATCAGTGTAACTGCATCTTCCATGTCATATTGCATTTAATCAATACAATTGCAATTCTAAGCATCAGGTCAATAACTCGGAATACATGTCAGAGTACAGTACTTATTTACCAAATCAAAGCCAGTTAATACTCAAGCAGTACCTCTGCAAGAACTTCTTGTATGAGCTGCTCAGCTTTGAAATCTGCTCGAGGTACCCATGAGCTCAACAGCTCTAGTGGGTGAATTAGGATCAGCATCCATATCTCTCGTAACCTGAATCTTTGCACCAGATTGTAACTGAAGGTACTTGATGGTCTCACCACCTTTGCCAATAATAACCCCAACTCTTCCATTTGGCACGTCAATTTTCTTGCTTGTGCTAGAGTATCCATATGAACTTGTCGGTGGTGGAGCCATAGAAGCATAAGACTTCTGATACATACCTGAATAAAATAAACTTATTATTAGAGAGATTTCACTATGATGACCATGTAAATTAAATCCTCCAGAACCAAACCATGAATAGAGGGGAACGATACAATCCTGATTACAATTCAATATAAACGCCAGGACCAAAAGTGAGCAAGTGTTCATATTGAATATACGATGATGCATCACATCAAACAAAAAAATTTTATTGACCGTGCACTTCTCACAACCTAACCCGCAAGCATAGTCCAGGACATTAACTTCAAATACATAAGCATAATTGAATACATTTACAAGATATCAACACAGAAGTTGCAATTAACCTAACTTAAGCCTTTGAGAAAGTTAATATCTTACTACAATACAGTAGCTAACAGCAAAGCCATTAGCTCTAGGGTCGAAAAACAAACAACCAACGCACACCACATCTTCAGGAAAACTACATCTCGGACTATTAACGAGATACAATTAATAAGCTAATACCTTCATCAGCATCATAGCCACCACCGTTACCATTCTCAACTCTAGGTTTTTTAGCCTCAGCGTTAGCTGCGTTATTGAAGAGTCGAGCAGCTATCTCCTGAGCCTTCTGCTTAGCTAGCTGGATCTCATCCATCGGAGGAGGCACGCTGTTGTACGATGCAGTCTGCTGACCAACAGAGGAACCATCGGTCGGCGACAGAGAAGAGATTGGAGCTGAAAAACCCGTAGGCCTCCTCGACGTCGGCGCCGGGCTGTCATCGTACTTTCTCTTGTTATCAGTAGAGTAGTGCAACTCTTCCGCCATTGTTAAGTGAATCGAGTAAGCGTAGTAGATCCCAGAAACCCTAGACAGTGAACGGCGGCGATATAATTAATATAGAGAACACAGTAGTGTGCTTCTACCGTTTCATACAATTTACCTACAGTAAATTTATTTATTGATTAAAATTATTTTATTCAAATTAACAAAATTATTTTCTTGGTATTGTGAATAAGTGAGTAAAAAATATTTTCCAAAGCATAGTATTGTGTTTGTGTATATGTTTTTTTATTATATATAATAATTTACATAGATTAAAAAAATTAAACGAATCTGAAAATGACATTTCAATTCATCTTTGTATTAAAGGAAGAATTTTTTCACGCATATACAATATCTTGATCAAATTTGGGTTAAAGTAATTTTTTTAGGAAATTTATTTAAAAGGTGCACAGTGATGATTACAGTTAAGAAGCTTTGATTTGGAGTGGTTTACAGTTAAAAGGGTTTGATTTTGTGTGAAAATGAAGGGTTTTTAGATGAAGAGATGCTTTTAAATGAAGAGAGGTTGGCCAAGTCGCTTTTAAATGAAAGCGCAATTTTTACTCTAACCAGATTTAGGTGAGAATGTTGGTTTTTTCTAGACACAATATTGATCAAAAAAACACAATTGATGCTTCATTAATGATATTTGGTGTGTTAACTAATTAACATCTTGACTCAAATTCAGGTGACGAAGTTCACTTACAACATGAATTTGGTATACTTACAACATCAATCTGGTATCCAAATGATGCAGAGGTATTTATGTAGTGTCAATAGATCCGTCTAAATAAGATCCATATAACACATGAATTTGGTATCCTTTTCTGCAATCTTCGTTGGATTATTTGGACTTTAGGCCCAATTGTATCTTACTTTCGTGGGCATAGGCTAATTTTCAACGTTCAGTCTAACTAGCCTAAATGATTATTAACCACTTCATAGTGCCCAGTCCGTTTTAAATCCGTGCATTGACATTTTTTTTTCCTTAAAGCTTTCGGTATCCAGAATCCATGGTTCGACTAATTTGAAGTTCGGTCCGGATTGTGTCTGCAGAGTTTGACATCTTTTTTTCACGCATTGACATCTTTGTATGTAATGAAAATGGTAAAACATGATTTGTTTACTTAATTCATTGTACAAATAATTGTCGCAATATACCCCACAAATTGATTGATATAACTTTTATTTAGTGATTTATAATCAATAAACATGCATTGGTTCATCTATGTAATACGATCATAGACGGGCACACGCATAGCCTAAAGGGGCAACAACCCCTCTTAATCCGAAAAAAAACACCACTATGCATGTATATTTTTATTTGTCCTCCCACTTAAATTGTTTATTTTGTTTATTTGTCTGGGATATTGCCCCTCATTACCCGAGATTTTGAGTCTGTCACTAAATCTGATATATTATATGTAATGACGTGAAACACCCTAGAAAGGGCATTTTAAACTTTTCTAGGTCTCAGTTGTCGGCCCAGTGGTGGCTATGCTGCTGGTGTACCGGTGGCTATGCTGCCGGTGTACCGGTGCCTTCTGACACATGAGGTAAAAATCCCTTCATTCCAGATCTGATTTCATAAAACTCCCCGCCCTAAACTCTAATTGCCGACCTGAAGCTCTTCACTCTCGTTTTTCACTCTTAAATCGTCAGTAAACTCATATTTTGCATCTCGTGATTAGGTAATCAAGAACAAGCTTGCATACAAGATGGAGAAGAAGACCCACCTTGAAAGTTTCATCATTTGTAAAGGAAATTCTAGTTCATCATCTCTTTCTTTCCTTTTTGGGTGTTTGGATTTAAATCCACCATGGAATCTTCATGTTATTACCTTTTTAAAGCTATTTTCTCTTTTAGGAGCTCATTCTCAAGGGATTTCTCTGTTTTAGCTCCAGGTTGTGATCTTTGTTGTAGATTCATGCTTTAAAAGGTAAGGAAAAACATAATCGAGGGGTTTCTGGATTTTACATGTTTTCCTAAAATTATGCATTTATGTTTCTTTTATTAATGCATTTTGCCTAGGAACATTGGAGTTTGGGTTGCATCGGGGTTTGGAGAATGTGCTACGAATGATTCTCGAATGTTTCTCCATTGCGACTCAATGGTGGCTCAGGTCCCAACAATTTAGTCAGCAACCAACCAACATTTTAGGGCTACGTCATTATTTTATATTTTAATATGTAATTTATTTATTTTTATAGAATCATGTGGTGAAGTAGATATCATGAGATTGGGGTTTTGCTTGTGTCTGAACATCGATTGGTCCTTACTTACGTGGTTAGTACTTTATTATTATATTATTCATTACCTACATATTTGGGGGTTTCAAGAGATGGACATATTCCTCTAGGGCTTACATTTATGAGGACGCGTCATGACATTGCATTATTATTATATGATTAATTACCTCATCATCTGAGCTTACATGAGAGGAGCCTATCCTTCCAGGGCTCATATTTATAATGGATCTCACTTGGGCATTATGAAGACGTAGTACTTAGCTCAGGACCAATCTGCATTCATTCACTAAATTGACACCATAATTTATCACTAAAGAAAAGTTGATTATTCAAGTATCACTGACATTCATGATTGCTTGTTCACTTTCTATTTGGTGTCACTCTTCATTAGTTACTTAATACAGATATTATTATTATTATTATTATTATTATTATTATTATTATTATTATTATTATTATTATTAGTTTCAAAGTTACTAGTCATTAAAGAACTGTGAAAATATTCTTGGATATTCTCATATGGTTCCCTTTTGATTGTGTTTTCTTATCGAAATGTGAGCTCACTCTTTTATTTAACAATTTCGAGATGAATGTGATTCCAATGATGATGTGTAAGAGGATCCAATTAGAGATTTTGCTTATGCCAGATAAATATGATGTTTAAGACCTCAGCTCATGTTCTTCCTTTTGTTGATTTGTAGAAGCGTGACCTCATTGTTAAGCAAGTGTTGTTCTTAGTTCTTAGCACTTATACCTTTCTTTTTTAGTATGTGTGAGAGGTCGTGATGATTGAGGTAGGTAATGAAGTAGGATATTCCGTATCAGTGAATTTTGTATTGTCTTGTGCTTGGAATCCTGTTTTTTCTATTTATGGCAGTTATCGATATTGGATTGTGGTTGTAGTGGAAATATGAGGTGTGTCTATGTTGGCACGGTTGCCGCTCTACCGGCTCTGTACCAATGGTTCAGTAGTGGTCATTCTAGTTTTGGACAACACCATTTGATCGTATTCTTTTTTAGAGATTGCTTTAATCTTATCCTCTCTCTTGTTTTATTTCTTGTCTTCTCCTTTAATGCTTCTATGGAAAATCTAGTATGATATCACTCTGATGTAAGGATGGCGTGTGTAATTGTCACGAGTTAGGCACGTGCCGAGTGACCTTTACATGTTCTACCCGTAGGGTAGGTTTGGATCGCGACAATTGGTATCAGAGCATCGATTTTACGTATTTGGGGTTATTTTCTTATGAGGGTGTTGATCTCAGAGATAAGTTTGGATATGACTTAGCTAGATTCATTCTTTGTTTCCTAGTTGTTTACCAATAGACATGGTAAACACTTGATCTTCTTCTTCAGAGGGGCAAAGAAGTGGCAACCATGCTCATTACCATCCATTGGTTCTTGCTTCACCACCTTTACCAGTTTCAGTTTCATTGCCATTCCTATAGTGAAAGTCCCTAATCCATCACCTATAGTACAACAAATGTCGAAAAGTACCTAAATGGTATCATCCATGTTACACTAAGGCATTAGTTGATGACGGTTATTATTGTTTATGTACTAGATAAGAAACGCGGTGATTATTACAAGTAACTTAGATAGTATCACCCATGTTTCACTAAGGCCTTATGAAGGGGTTTAACCATGGCATTGTACCCTCAAATACCCCGTTAAACCTTTCTAGCTATGTGTGTGTTGTCATACGAGCGTTATAAATGGATTCTGTTACGTTTCAAATTTGTTTTATACGTGTAGTTTATGTTCAACAAATATAAAAAATGCAAAGTAATTCTAAATATAAATAAGTAACGTAAGAAGCCAAGTAAACATATGAACACATCGGTAGGATCATGTCTTATGTGCATTTAAATGTTAATTTGTAAATCTATTTTGCTATTCTGTGTTTTGCTTTTAAACCGTTTCCTTTATAGCATGGTAATAGAAACCATGTCATTTTACAAATATGAATTTCATTTTTTATATTATACTAATGTTTACTCCTTCCTTTTTTAGATGAGAAGATATGCAAGAATACGTTGATGTTTAGTTACAAGTTGTTTCCTTTTGAATAAGGTATGCATGCTAATATAGATATTCTAGTTTTTGATGTTCAAGTACTTTCCCTTTTGAGGATGTTAGCTACAATTTATGTAGTTTATCATGTTTTAGACGACAATAGTATGTTTCTAGAGTTGTTTTTGCATCTTTGCAATCTGGTTAAGCTGCAGCCGTGGGCGGTGTGCTCGCCAACTTGAGATAGTCGAGACACTTGAGGGTCAAATTTCCCGAGTCTTAGTTTCTGTTCATTCCCCATATTGTTGGATATTTATTTTATTTAATAATTTAATAGTAGGACTATATATGGTATCCGTATGAAATCATAATAAAAATGGTCACTTGGTTTGTGTTGGATTCTGAGTGTTAAATTTGGTATGGACTTAAAGGGAAGATAACTAAAGTGGAATTTCTAATATTTGGATCGTCGATATTAGAAATGACAACCTATAAATGAGTAAGAAGGTTATAGTCCCCAATACACACTAATTTCCCATTCTATGTTCCCATCTGCAGAAGATTATTACTCGTGACGGCTACGCGACACAATGATCTTCCTAACAAATCCATGTACACTTTCAGTTTAATTTCCTCATTGTTTACTTTAATTTTAACATGAACGAGACCCTGAGATAGTAATTTAATCACAAAAGTTGAGACAATCTTTTATCGTCCCAAAATATTTCTTTTATTACAATGATTTAACGATCAAGTTTAAAGATTCATTTTAAAAGTTATGTGCCAAACACGCAATTCGGATGATGATGCGGTATACGGGAGCATGGTGTTACATTCATACGTATGTTTTGGATCAAAACAAAGAAATTGATATAATAATACATGACACTCAATTATGGGACAATTATTGAAAAGGACTCATATTGGACTTAATTATGCAAAAATGACACTCAAAACAAACACTTAGTTATAACGACAAAAAATTAACAAATAGACCAAATTAGCCCTAGCAAATATGCTACAGTTAATAACAATTACTCATAAAGCTTCAAACGGAAAACACACGACCTCTCGGAGGAAAAACGGAAGATAATTGATTCAAAGAAGATAAACTGCAAATTCCGAAGCCAAATCTGACGAAAAATCAAAGAGAAAGCAGCGAAATTAGAAGAAAATCGGAACAATATCACAGAGAAGAAGTCTCGATTCATACAGTGACTGGGCAATGGCAAGGAGGAAGCAAGTAATGTCGTGAGAAAAAGAGAGCAAGAGACACAAAATCAAGAAAGGAGCAAAAAAGAAGAAGAAAGCTGGGTAAGTATCTATTCAAACTGAACATGCAACAAAAATACGATTTTCTGTACTGAATAGCAATTTTAGGGCATAAGTGTAGACATTGGGTGAAATTGTACTTGAAATCATAGTAGAGAGTGTTATCTATACTGTATTATAATGTTATGTAAAGATGAAGTGACTGGATTGTGATACAAATAAGTTTTGTGTTTACAAGCTTGGAACTAAATTGCAGTAAGTAATATAGAAGTATAATGTCACTGCATAAGGAATCAAGCCAGACCTGTAAATTAAAAGCCTGAGTTTTTTTCCGAATGAAAACTCTGATGTCACTGCATAATAAGGTTGAAAACATCATGTCATTGCATTCAAAAGAAGTAGAATGTCATGTCAATGAATAAGGAGTCCACTTTATACTGCATTATAATATTATGTAAAGATGAAGTGACTGGATTGTGATACAAATAAGTTTTGTGTGTACAAGCTTGGAACTAAATTGCAGTAAGTAATAGAGAAGTATAATGTCACTGCATAAGGAATCAAGCCAGACCTGTAAATTAGAAGCCTATGTTTTTATTCGAATGTAAACTCTGATGTCACTGCATAATAAGGTTGAAAACATCATGTCATTGCATTCTAAAGAAGTAGAATGTCATATCAATGAATAATGAGGCCACTTGATACTGCATTACAATGTTATGTAAATATGAAGTCACTGCATTGTGATACAAATAAGTTTTGTGTGTACATGATTGCAACTAAATTACAGTAAATACTAGAGAAGTATAATGTCACTGCATAAGGAATCAAGGCAGAGCTGTAAATTACATGCCTGTGTTTTTATTCGAATGAGAACTCTGATGTCACTTCATAATAAGGTTGAAAACATCATGTCATTGCATTCAAAAGAAGTAGAATGTCATGTCAATGAATAATGAGTACACTTTATGAAAAGTTGTTGAAGTGCAAACATGATGCCACTGAAAAAATTATGGCAGAGGTGTAGACATTGGACAAAATTGTAGTTCACTATATCATAATACTGAAAAAATCATGATATTGTATTCACATGAAAGAGAATGACAAGTTTAAAGTTGTTAAAGTGAGAAATTTCATGTCACTGCATTATAAATTTGAGAATATCATATGAGTAGGAACGCAAATTTTTGGAATGAAAACTCTGATGTCACTACATACGGAATCAAGGCAGAGGGCTAAATTACATGTCTGTGTTTTTATTCGAATTAAAACTCTGATGTCACTGCATAAGGAATCAAGGAAGAGGTGTAAATTACATGTCTATGTTTTTATTAGAGTGAAAAATCTGATGTCACTACATAAGGAATCAAGGCAGAGGTGTAAATTACATGTCTGTGTTTTATTAGAATGAAAACTCTGATGTAACTGAATAAGGAATCAAGGCAGATGTGTAAATAACATATCACTGCATGAATTAACCAATGTCATTTTCTTTTTTAAAGGACAAGAGAACAATATAGATCAACACTCAACAGTATGCACCGGATATTCCATGACATAAAGGGACATATAACAGAAGAGCATCGGAAAGTAATGGAGAAAACTCCATTTAGACATTTGTTTGCTGCAATTGAAAAGCAAAAGATATAATGGAGAAAAAGAAGAATGATATGCTAGATGAGCTGATAATGGCATACAACAAAGAAAAGGGGGGTTTCAGGATTGGAAAGGACCATCACATGCCAACGAGAAATGATGTGAAGCTCATATTTGCGATAGAAGATGGAAACAAAGAGGTAGGGAACATGAGCAATAACTCAAAAGATTGTTCTCTGATGTTGAGAGAATAAAGATATGTGGGGTGAAAGAACTGATAAAGGAAACAGTAAAAGAAACTGATTCAACATCAGTTGAAGACACGGTGAAACTACTGTGTCTACTATTACTTGCAACAATATTCTTCACCACCTCAGGGCAGAACATACCATGGTCATTCCTATACTATATGGATGACTTGAGTAATTTAATTTCATTTGATTGGTCATCCCATATACTCAAAGAACTGCAGAATGGGCTTAATAAAAAATGGTCGCATGCAAGATATGTAAACGGATGCACTGTGTTCCTGCTGGTATGTTCACTCACTCAACATTTGATTATAATTGTATTTCATTATAAATGCTAATTGGAAACCAATGTCACTTCATTCTAATGCATATTTATCTACTGGTACGTTACAGTATTGGTTCTGCGAGCACACAGACATCATAGAAGATCTTGTCAAACAGGCAAATGAAAAAAGAGCAGCACAGGGAAAGAAAAGTTTGGCACACATATGGATTCCAAGGATAAAAAAGTGGAATTGAAACAGTTCAATGCTGAAGATTTGACTCCAACATTGACTGAGTTCCTCCTCATACAAAGCTTGGCAAAAAAGCAAGAGACATGAAGCAGTCACAAGGCTAGAGATGATGAAATGACAGCTGAAGATGATGAAATAAATTCTGAAAGTGATGATAATGAAGAGGATAAAAGAAATTCTAAAACTGATGATCATGAAGAGCATGGCCATGAGAGGAAATCATGGAAACAGAAGGAAAAGAGAGACAATCATAAGAGCATGAAAGAAATTCTGAAAGTGATGAACATGAATGTGCAGAGGATAGCATGGAAAAAGAATAAGAACAGGGGCAATCAGAAGAGCATGAAACAAATTCTGAAAGTGATGATATCAAATCTAGAGAGGATGGAATGGAAGCAGAACCAAGTGAGTGGAAATCTGAAGCCAATGAGGAAATGGAACCACAACAACGCAATGAAGAGGTACAAGAACAACACACTCCTAAACAATCACACAAATCAACAACTAAATATGGAAGAACTCCATCATTCAAATTGCTGACCCCAACACCATCACCATCAATTGTAAAACTACTTTTTCCATTTTTGCCACCAAAGACAATCAAAATAAAATTATGTCACTGCATTTAAAATTTACATTTGCTACAACTGGTGCAGGATGTGGAGGAAGTTCAAGAGATAAAACATCAAAACATCACCTTGTCAAGAGCATTAGAAGATGCCAACAACAAAATTGCAGAACTCAAGCAAGCCATGGTAATGACAACTACAAAGTACTAAAAGCCCCAATGCAGTGACATCACATACTGTCACTGCATCATATAATGTCACTGCAAATAGACAACAATGGTGACACTAAGAAGGAACTTGATTTACTAATTATTGTACTTTAAAATATGTTTGCAGGAAAAAGACAAGAGTGATCAAGCAAATGTTGACATATGAGGAAAAGAGTTGAAGAGCTACATCATCAAAATCTAAGTCTAGCATCGAAAGCGGAAGACTTGAAGCAGGCAAAAGTGGATATGTCGAATGAAATAAAAAACTTGAAGCAAAGTTTGCAGACATCAATGAGACATTAGATGTCACTACTGCTGAAAAAACTGAGTTGGGGATTGAAGTTAAAGAATTGAATGAGAAGATTGAGATTGCGTTGTCTACCATTAAGCGGCAAAAGAGAACATAAAGCAAAAGATTAGTACATCAACAATCACATTGAGAGTTACAAATGAACAAGGAGCTTCACAGAAAAAGATGGTCATATGTTGGAAGAGGAAGAAAAAACAGAAAAGCTGATGCAAAGAATTTAGAGAAAAAGCGAAACACTTGAGCAAACATTATTCACAAGGGAGACCACAATTGAAAATTTGAAAGTTTGAACTTGAAGGTGAGAAAGAGAGCAATGAAAGCCTCAAAAGAAGATGCAGAGCCAAGAAAGAAAAATTGAACAACTGGAAAAAAGATTCAAGCATTACAAGATGAAATTGATAACATTGCAACTCATGAGGTCATACAAAATTTGGAAGAACAGGGTGATGCTGATCAACACACTCCTGCTACACAAAATCTTGCAAAACCTGCACGACAGCTACGACCTCGTACTCATCAAAGGACCCTAGATTTCACAATTGAAAAATGGGTGAAGAGAAATGCAAGAAAGAGGACAAAGAAAGAGGATCCTGATTTCCAATATGCTGAAGAGAAGAAGAAAAAGAAATCTCAAAAAGAGAAAGAGAAACCTTACTACATCCCTAAGGAAAATCCGTAGTTTCAAGGAAGACTCATAATCCACAAAGACAAAGATCAATACAATTGTGGACGACACATTCTTCCGGAAGTATTCAAAAAAATTCAAGATTTAGACAAAGAGGGAGGCGAAGAGTAAGCATAAATTACTTAACAACAACATACAAAATCAAACTTCTTGATATATTGAATACTAACAATAAATTACTAAATGCAGGGTTGTAGTATGGGCAAAAGCACTCAGAAACTACCCATATGTGACCGTCAACTCGATAATGGAAGTTCTCAATGAGCTGTACATAGACGAAACTGTAAAAAATTTACTGTCAATGCATAAAGTCTAATTCCATCTTACTGTCACTGCATCTTAGTCTAATTCCATCTTACTCGCACTGCATTACTTGATGCCACTAAATTATTTGATACATACAAAAACTAACTTAGCCTAATGAAATTTGCAACAGGTGGTTCAAGGATTCATTGATCTCTTAAAACGTGCACATTTAGTTAAGCCTAACTACCACATATTCAATGCAGCAACATGGGTATGCATACAAAACTGATTTGAATAACTAGCTTCCAGTTCACATTCATAATCTCATGAAAATGCAATCTGCAGGCAATATTTGAAGAGATTGAGCGTGACAAAACCTATAGAAATGAGAAAACGATCGAGATGCTAGATATAATACATCAAGGAAACAAAGTTTTCCTCCTGTTATGCTGTATGGGATTAGAGCCAAGGCCATACCACTGGGTACTCTTAACATACACTTTACGAGACCCCGCCTGGAAAATGCATCATTCGGCAGCGGTGAAGCCATACATACCAGATGTATTCATGAAAGACTGCGAAATTACAGTAAGTTATCAAAGAAATCATTATAAAACTGCGAACTTTCACATCGAATTTATCACACGCATTTTCTTCACAAAATCATCCAATATAACAAAACATTACACATGTACTACTCTTATTTTCCAGCTAGAGATGCTTTCACAAGCCATTGAACCGAATAACCAAAGAACCGAGAATAGCAACGAAAGTGGAAAAGGTTGAAAACATACCTTTACAAGATAATCAAATGTAAGTCTGAATGAAATTCTTAACATAATGACCATAACTAACGATACACAATAATAACAGAATCATTGAAATGTAATGCAGGAACTGTGCCCTATACTTGTCATATTACGTCTACAAGCTAGCACAAGATTTGAAAATTCCACCACAGCTGGCAGATGAACAAGTGCAGCAGTTCAAAGAATGTTTCTAAATTCATTAGTGCTTAATAGCCTTCACATACGGAACTAAAATAGTTGTAGATTCTACTTCTTTTGACTATTCTACTTGTTTTGCTATGTTGATGGTCAATCATTTATACGAACCAGTTGAAAAGTAGACTATCATAAGGCAGTAAGAGTTTTTGTTGATGGTTTATAACTGATGGTTCATTTTGTTTAGACAGATCATAAATGTTTGATGCTTCATGTTTTTGATAAAATGCTAGTAAAGTTTCTAATTGTTGTGCATTCATTGTTAACATTCAAGTGAGTGCATGAAACAATGAGAGGACAAGGAATTAACACTTGAAATATATGTTAACTCAAATGCAAAGTGACAACGATGTCATCGCACTCAAGATAAAACATTTCAATTCATTCAAAAAATACAAAGACACAAATCACACTAACAGATGGGGGATAAAAAAGAAGCAAAAATGAATTCACATTCAAAGATATAATAAACCTCATTCTATATAATGTTATAAAATACAAAAGATTCAATGGTTCATAATTACTAATTCATATTTGATGGTTCATTGTATTTTGAGAAATTGGAAATTGTTGATGGTTCATGTTCTTGTGCATTGATTTCTAATTGTTTGTGCATTGTTGTTAACATCTTATGTAAAAAAAAGGGAATTAAATGCATTAGAATTTCTATGCAAAATGCATCTTCATAAAGATGCAGTGACCCTGATGTCAATGGACTCACTAAAACAATCATTTCAATGAACTCACTAAACAAACACAAACAGAGAAACATCACTAACACATTGTGCAAAAAAAACCAAATATAAATGACTTCACAAAAACTATATAATAAGATCTTTACAATGAATACAATACCAACTGAATGAATCAACTCTTGGCACTCCATACACATAAAAATGAAGGCACACTCAAGTCACTGCATTCATTACATCTTCAATTCAGTACCAATACAAAAACACCAATGACAAGCATATAATAGGAACAAAAATGATTACAAATATAAAAGCAATAAGCACAAAATACATAATAAAGATCAGTGCATTAGTACTAAACTCAATCAGCATACTGATGTAATAACAGTAATATCATTGCATTAGAGAATCCTCACAAATCATCGATATCAAATCCAAAGTCGACGCTTACAAAACCCGAAAAGTAGATTAATTATCGATTAAGACGAGCAAAACAACCCTTCTTATTATGATGGACAAAGGCCTGGCAACGACCACATTGGATAACACGAGTTGACGTCTCACCACGAGATCAAAGACGCTTCGTCCGGGGCCTACCAGGCTGTTTATTCAGAACGGGTGGAAGCACAATAAGATCTTCAAAATTGTTCTTAAAAAATGGACCAGGAAATGGCTGTACTCTAAAATCATATGAATCAACATAGGACTGTGTCAAAAAACAAGGATCAATGTACTCATTCAAAGGGAAACCTGTACTCCTAATCACAGCCAATCCATGAATACACCAATAGGCATTCCGCTGCCACTCATTGCATGAGCAAGCACGGATATCCAGATTAACACTTGCCGGCGGAGATGAAAAAACCTCATACTTATAATAACTACAACTAGCAACACCAAAGCGACTCCCCGAATCCATCAGCTTAGACAAAATAGAATCAACTTTTGGACAGATCAAAGACTTGAATGATGCTGCAACAGCACGCTTATCTGAGAATCTTGTCATGATATTGATACGAATTCCATCAACCATATTCAACACAAGAAGGTGCCTCTTCTTAAATATCCAAGCATTAAATGACTCAGCCAAGGTAGAATCAGTATGACCATACCGACAACCTTCAAAATAAGCATTGGCCCAATTCTTCGGATCTTAATTTGCAAAGAACGTTTTTGCACGCTCTCCACCTTCAAGTAACATATCAGCCATGTACTTGTCATACTCTTCAACAGTCGGAGCATAAACACATTGGTAAAACAAATGGGCCATTCTTTCACGCAAAGATTTACCTACATATCTACCACTGAAACAAGTCTTCAGATTCAACTTCAAATAGTAAATACAATAAGAATGAAATGTATCAAGAAACACTTCCCGTATAACATCGAATAGTACAGGATTCCTGTCGGTCATGAACGTCATCCGACAAACTGGTATAAGCAAATCCTTCAAATGCAACAAGAACCATCTCCAATTATCGAAATCCTCAAAATCAACGACACCATAACACAGAGGATATATTCCTAGAATAATATCAAATCAGAACATCACAGCAAAATAACACAAAAGCAATGTCACTGCAATAAAAAAGATAACTACCAAAACAAGAAAGTGCAAAAACACAATCATAACACAAAAATCGAAAACTAAATGCAGGACGATTCTACAAGAACTCAAAAATCGGTATAAGAGCAATGCCAATGGAAAGTGACCAAAAAAACCAACTCTCAAACAATAAAATCCAGTGTCACTGCATAAAAGATAAACTGTCACTCAGAATAAGACATACCATTCTCACCGTCCTTCCCAGTTGCACCCAACAAATGGCCAGTCTGATCAAACTTCAAATGAGCCCCATCCAGAAAGAGCATTGGTTGACAATGCTTGAACCCATGAATACAAGCATCAAACGCAATAAACATCCGCTGAATAAGATGAGATTCAGGATGCACCTCTAAAATTGCAACAGAACCAGGATTCGTTTCACGCACACTATTAACATTTACTTTTGAATGACGTTTTAACATCACCATATAACAAATCCCTAGCTTTGTTAACAGCAGACCAAGCAACATCATAAGAAACTGCACGCCCATGATCAGTACCGGCCAAAAGTCGCAAATCTGATGCAGAGAAACGTGAGTCTTCGTGAACCTTACGAAAAACAACCTTCGAAAGAAGATCAGAAGTCATACGGCGATCTCGCCCAAAAGATCTCGAAGACGTACCACAAGTATGAACATTGCACAATTTAGTTACATAAAAGAATCCACTTGATTTCTGTTTCGAAGCACGCACATACCAACCACATTTTGCTTCATTCATCTTAGCACAAACAACATAAATCCTACAACTATCATTCTTCTTGTACACATACTTAAAACCAGTTTGTATTGACAGCTTTTGAAGGCACTCCCTAAAATCATCTGCACCACCAACAAACAATTGACCTTCTTTGATTACTATTTTGTCCCAACCAAAAGTCAACACAATACTATCAGTCGAAGATGAAATCATAGAAACCTCATCATCAACAACATCCTCGGCTCCAACACAACTACCACCATTTTAAGAAGATGAAGAACCAACAACACCATTCCCTACAACATCCACTTTAACACGCTTAGCACTGTAAGATTCAGCAACAGAAATCATGGCCTTCACATCATCATCGGAACATAACAACCACTTGGGATCATCAGGCAACACATAATACAAACTGATTGTATCCTTCAAATCCATCCAATGATTTGAAACTCTATCATGAATAGACTTTAACGTAGTATCAGCTGTCACTGTGACAACACACATCTCTTTTTTATAGGTGCACATAAGAATCAACATTGTGAAGACAATATAAACCTGCAGCAAAAAAAAATAGTATGTCACTGAAAGAGAGAAGGATGTCAGTGCAATGATTACATCACATGAATACGCATTCCAAATAAAATCAAACTTCATTCAGTCCAATAATTATTTAATATCATTCTGATATCTCAATACATTAGACCAATATTGAATAAAATCACCTAAAAATAACACAGTTCCCAAAAAGGTATATCTCAATACATAGCAGACAATGTCACTGCATAATAAATGAATGTCACTGCATACACTACATCAGCTAAATAGTCATTAAAACTGAAATTCCACTACACTGACTACAACATTCATTCAACAACATTGAAATATATCACTGTCTATCCTCAATACAGAATAAATCACAAAAAACATAACAGAAACATCACAGCAGTCAAGCTCAAATAACCCTGTTTACATTTCAATCAAAATTCTTGTACACAATATTCACAAAATTACAAACAGAAACATCAAATTCACATAAAAGGAACACATATACTAATTCTAACTGAAAATACACTTCATATGTTACAAAAATCATTAAAAAAAAGAACACATGTAACACTGAAATAATACCGACTACTGATGTATTATTTTTATATGATTGAATTTACGTGATTTTATTACGTTTTGTTGACAAATTCTATGTAAAATATCTAAAATTATGATATAATTAGTATAAAATATTAATCTTTGTAGTTTAATATAGTTAGTAATAAAAGTTAGTATTTATAGTAGAAAGTTGTAGTTTTTGTACCGGTTTTAGTAACCGGAATATTGTGTCTATTTTACACGGGTATTTTGTGTTTATTTCATTGCAGAATCCTAAGATGAACTGAAATCCCGAGTATCGACACTTTTTGAAGTCAATACAAGTCAGTGAAAGGAAGTTATAAAGCGTCACTGATATACATGATCAAGGGAATAATTGTTTCTAAATCTCGAAAAAGGACGTATAATACAAATGGCTCATCGAGAATACGTTTTACAAGAAGTGGTCTTGATGAAAGTTGTAGAGAATTCAACGAGCTTTTCAACGGAAGTTCGATTATGTCATTCTCGATATCAAGAATTCAAGTTACGATTTTTAGAAGATTAATCGTAATTATATATAATTATATATATAATTACACAAAGACAAGTAATGATTATGGGTAACATGGGGAACATGTTGATGACAAGTCAGAATGATTATCATCATTACACCGGACCGATCCGCAAATTTTCGTGGACCGGTCCGGGAAGGGAAAATTTATAAAAGGAGCATCGAGAGGCTTCATTAGGGGGTGTACCAATATATATATACAATATTCTATATATATTCTCTCCCTCTTCTTTCTCTTTTTCTTCTCCTTTCTTAGTTTGTAAATAGGCTTTATGCCAAAATAAATTAGTAGTAGTAGTATCGTAGTAATGCTCGGGAAATTCTCGAAGGTTCGGTGTTGCTGAAGTCGTTGTAATACCTGGGAAAAGACGATTTCTGAATCAACAGTTGTAATCGGGTAATTTCTATAATAATTATGTTTATGTTTGTTATTTTCTTCTTTTTAGTTTTTATAATGTTATTAGGCTAGATCTAATAACTAGCCAAAGTTATGTAATCGTATTATTTCGATCTTTTCGTTAAAAGAATGATGTTAAAATAAAATTGACTAAAATTGAGTAAAATGAATCTTTTTCTATTTCGCTACGTAATGATAACATATTCGAATGAAGTAATCAATCATGATGAATACCACATATAACTCATGCGATGAACCGACCGTAGAAGTCGATATATGAGTAAAAATAGAAAAACCGTAGGTAAAAATGGCCGTCGATTAACGGAATCCTATTTCCTACCCGGGGCGATTTGTCCTAGTAAAACAAATCTTATTAAAATTTGTATTCGAGATCTTAATAATGTTAAAATCACGCTTTAATTGAAACTACACCGCTTTGTATTAAATCGATTCGCTTGACAACCGGAGCCTCTTGAATAACATCGGCCATCCGACAAATGGAATCACCTCTTTATCCGGGGTATATTTGTACTCAAATGTGACTGTTTTGACTAACTAAGTTTAGCATGGGGCGATTGTGGACCTTGGGTGATGACTTTTGACATATGACAATTTCATACGCTGCGTGTGAGAGGAATTGTTGACATTAGAGTACACCGCTTCATTCACTCAATTGGACCTAAAAAAGGAAGATCGAACACATTCTATTAATTGAAAAGATCGAATAAATTAATTACATATACTTTGGCTAGTCTAGTCTATAAACTATATATTGGTATCTATATATTTATATATATATATATATTTTACTATTTATGTACACCTATATATATTTATATATCTATATATATTATATTAGAATAACTTTTAAATTACGCATTTATTTTATGTTAGTTAGAGTCGTAGTAATCTGTGTTATAAAATTGCGGTTTAGATCGAGTTAATAGCAGCTCTTTGGTGTTTAACCACACTTAAAAGAATTACCACTTTTTTTCCATGAGGATTCGACACCTGACTCACCACTTTATCACTACAATTTGACCCGGTACCACTGCCGGTTAGGATCCGTCTAACCTAGAAAAGGTCTGTCCCTTTCTTGACGCCGTTTCTAAGGTCTGGTTTGGTGACGTCGACTTTTACGGCGCCGTTGCCGGGAGACAAAGTCGCTATTTTTTTGTGTGTATGGTTACTACTTGTATTAGCTTAAAATTCTAGAGATAAACCAACACTCTTCTTATCACATTTCTTTTTTATTTTTCGTTGGTATCTACTTTCTTTTAGTACCAATTTTCTTCTTCTTTAAAACTCGAGCATTTTTCTATTTTAATTAGTTGATGACCGTAGCGGTAAAGCCTCACTTACTCCTTATAAGCCTGATATAAACGCTTACGAAAGGCAGTTGCGGATAGAGAGTAAACGTGGTCAAACCAGCTTAGGACTCCTTGGAAAATCTCCAACGGAATCATCTTCTAATAAAAATAAAGAAATGGCTGAAGGTAGTGATGAAACAAACGAACAGAGGCTAGATCATGCTTTAGGGCATGGACAAAACCTCGTTAATATTAATAATAATCGAATAATAATAATAGGAACAATCAAGATCGGAACCGTAATAATCGTAACAAATCCGCCAAACCCGAGACCTATCTCGTGATCAAACTGTAAGGAGAAATCGGACTAATAATCCCATACTTTTACCGAATGAAGGAGCGAATAATTTGAAATTAAGTCTCATCTTTTGGTTTAATTGACGCAAGAGCCCAATTTCTAGGAGAAGATGATGAAGATCCACATCATCATCTCTATCTATTTGAAGAATCAGCAATACACCAAAAAGTCAAGGTGCTCATAAGGAATTAACGAGGATGACTATGTTTCCTTTTTCTTTAAAAGGAAGAGCCGAGATTGGTTTATGTCTCTTCCACACCACTCGTTAACTAGTTGGGAGGATATTCAAACCGAATTTCAAACAATATTTCACCTCAGACGGAATTTGGAATTAAAAGTCGAGGTTGCTAATTTTAGACAAGGATCTCAAGAAACACTTGGGAATGCGTGGGAAAGGTTTAAAAATTGTTAAGAGCTTGTCCCGATCATGGTTATTCCTTAGATATGCAAATCCAACTTTTCTCGTCGTAAACTAAGAAAAGATTCACGTCTGAGATGTAGATCATGCATGTGGTGGTTCGTTAATGATGAGTGAAGCTCAAACAGTTTACGATGCTATAGAAAAGATTTCCAAAACAATAGAATGTGGAAACCGGTTCTAGCACTAGAAAAGTAGCTTTTGCGAAAGGATGTACGTCAAATACGGAAGTTCTAGCACATTTGGAGAATTTAAGTAGAAAGTTTGATGGATTACAACAAGGTAAGAATCAAAATTCGAAAAATAGTACTCCAACCGAATACTCAAATTATGATAATGTGTCATTAGGGAAAGAAGAACCAACAGGATATTCAAAAGAGGAAGTGAGTTTTCTTGAAGAAAGATAGAATTTGAACAATGCATATTCAAACTCATTTAATGCTATTAGAAGAGACCACCCAACTTTTAGATGGTCCGAAAACCCTAGTAAGCCAGGACAACCGCCGTATCCAGTTCAGTATAAGAATATGAATAATAATCAAGTTTATCAAGGAAATATATCTAATCGAAATTTACAATCATTACCAAGATCCTATCCTCAACATACCACTCAAAGTATACCAAGAACTCAAAGTTCAACTCAACTGCGAAGGGGTTGAAAAATGGGAAAAGCTGATGGAAAATATGATGGGTGTAGTATCTACTCAAGCTAAGAATATGGAAACAATGATGACTTCTATAGGTTCGAACAAGTAAGGACATGAGTACAATGAAAACATCTATGAGTGGACATGATACCGAATGAGAACGATAGAAGCTTCATTAAGGAATATGGAAGATCATTTGAGTAGGGAAGGTGAACGTAACAACAAGACCTCCGGAGGATTACCAAGTATATCTTGAAAGAAACCCAAGAGAGGTAAATGTTGTAGTTACGAGAAGTAGGAAACTCTATGGTAGTAATGGAGTAGAAAACTTCGGGAATAATGAAGTAGAAAATGATTTAGATAAAAATGAAGAGACTAAAGATGAACTTGAATTTACTTGATGAGGAAGAAGAAATCATAGAGAATTTCTTGAAAAGGAATAGAAGTTTAGAACACGAGAAGGAAGGTGAAAAATGGGTAAAAATCCCTAGAATTTTGAAAGACCCCATGGATAAAGATTTAAGGAATCTATTTAAGGAACATGTTAGAGTAGAAGATAAAGAAAACAAGGATGAAAAACAGAAAGAATCAAGGAATATGAAGTAGAGATTGATTCAGGGGAACAAATTAAAAGAAAAATTCAAGAACACGAAACATGGCGATCAAGTAATACTCCAAAGGATAAAGGAAAAGAGAGAATGACTTCAAACCAAAGGTTATAGATTTAGAGTCTTTACCTTTTCCACCTAAAGATCAAATTAAAAGATTAAGACCGATCGTAAGTATGCTCGTTTCCTTGATACTTTTCGTCATATTAATGTTAATGTCCCCATTATCGAAGCTCGATAAATATGCCTACCTATGGAAAGTTTTTGAAGGATATACTATCAAATAAGAAAAATTAGAGGAATATGAGAATATATGCCTAAATGAAGAATGTTCTCGCACTTCAAGAAGATAAGTTACCACCTAAACTAAAAGATCCTGGAAGTTTTACGATTCCGTGTGAAATTGGAGGATTTTTGTTTAAGAAGGTCTTATGTGATCTCGGAGCTAGTATAAATCTCATGTCTTATGAGGATTATAGAAAGCTAGGCATAGGAAAGCTTACTAAGATCGAAATGACTCTGCAAATGGCGAGATAGATCGATTAAGTACCTAGAGGAATTATTGAGGACGTATTGGTTAAAGTAGACAAGTTCTATTTTCCAAAGAGACTTTGTAGTTATGGAAATGGAAGAAGGATTTTCAGCGCCGCTTATCTTAGGGCGTCCATTTCTAGCTACAGGGAGAACTTTAATCGATGTTCGAAAGGAGAATTAATTTTGAGAGTCAATGAAGATGAAGTTGCTTTCAATATTTTCAAAGCTATGAACCATCAATACACATCACCGTAATCATGTTCTTTTATAGAAGATATTCATTCTGTCTATGATAATCAGTTACCAACTTTTGAAGATAGATTAGAAGAATGTTTAACTTTATCTATCTATAAAGAAGATGAGGAAGACATTGAAATGAAAGAGATAATCCTTTCTCTAGATAAAGGAAGTTTTACTTTTAAACCACCATGGCATAAGTATTTAGAATTAGAACTAGAAGGACCAGTTCTTAAATCATCAATCAAGATCCGCCTAAGAATCTGGAATTGAAACCGTTACCTTTAAATCAAAATATGCTTTTCTTGAAAATGATAACCTTTTACCGCTTATTATTTCATCAACTTTAACGGAGCAACAAGAAGATCAATTACTAGGAATGTTGAAAAAGCATAAGAAAGCTTTTGGATGGACAATTCTTTGATATTCGAGGTATTAGTCCCGAGATATGTGTTCATAAGATAATTACGAAAGAAGATGCTAAACCTTGTATTCAACCGCAACGCCGCCTCAACCCGAATTTACGCTTAATCGTTAAGAAAGAGGTTATTAAGCTATTAGAAATGGGAATAATTTTTCCTATATCGGATAGTGAATGGGTAAGTCCAACTCAAGTTGTACCAAAAAAGGAGGTTTCACAAAGAAAGAGAATGATAAGAATGAATGGATTCCAACAAGGAAATTACAGGATATCGAATGTGCATTGATTTTAGAAAACTAAATGATCATACTAAGAAAGATCATCATCCACTTCCATTCATAGTACAAATGTTGGAACGTTTAAGTGGTCATAAGTATTACTGTTTCTTAGATGGTTATTCAGGATATTTACAGATTTTCATTGCAGCAGGAGATAGGGAAAAGACTACTTTCACTTGTCCTTATGGAACTTTTGCGTATAAAAGAATGCCGTTTGGTTTATGTAATGCTCCAGCTACGTTTCAAAGATGTATGATGTCTATATTTTCTGATATGGTTGAGAAATTCTTAGAAATTTTTATGGACGACTTTAGTGTTTACGGAGACTCTTTTAATGGTCATTTTGTTACACTTAGAACGAGTGTTACAACGCTGTGAGGATACCAATTTAGTGCTTAACTGGGAAAAATGTCATTTAATGGTATCAGAAGGAATTGTACTAGGACATAGAATCTCTGAAGTAGGAATTGAAGTTGATAAAGCTAAAGTCGAGGTAATCGAAAAATTGCCTCCACCAGTTAATCTAAGAACGTTAAGAGGATTTCTTGGACATGCGTAATTTTATAGGAGATTTATTGCATGATTTTTCAAAAATAGCAAAGCCTCTAAGTCATTTGCTTGAAAAAGAAGTATCTTTTAATTTTGATAATAAATGTATGGAAGCATTTAAGACCCTGAAGCGAAGTTGATTATCGCACCGATATTGGTGGCACCAGATCGGATTTACCTTTTGAGATTATGTGTGATGCAAGCGATTTAGTTGTAGGAGCTGCTTTTAGGTCAAAGGTATAATAGAATTCTCAAAGCTATTTACTATGCATCTCATCGTTAAATGCAACTCAACTAAACTATGCAACTACTGAAAAGAAGCTGCTATCGTAATTTTTGCCTTAGATAAGTTTAGATCGTATATTGTTGGCTCTAAGGTAATAGTTTATACTGAGACCATTCAAAGATTGAAATATTTACTTGAGTAAGAAAGATGCGAAACCACGTCTTCTTAGATGGATTCTTCTACTTCAAGAATTTGATATTGAGATTAAAGATAAAAAAGGAAGTGAGAATGTAGTAGCGGATCATCTAAGTAGAATGGAAATCGAGGAAGAAATAGGAAATGAAATTAAGGATTCGTTTCGATGAACAATCTGCTTAGAATCGATATGCCTTCAACCATGCAATTATTAAAAAATAGAATTCCTTCTAAGGAAAATTCACCTTGGTTTGGAGATATCATTAACTATTTAACCTGTGATTACATTCCGTCTCATTGGACTTGGCAACAGAAAAAGAAGTTCTTTTATGACTTAAAATTTTATTACTGGAGGAACCAGATCTTTTCCGTAAATGTTCGGATGGAATAATCGAAAATGTGTGTGCCTGATAATGAAATCTTAAGTGTTTTATCATTTTGTCATGATCGTGAGGCAGGAGGTCATCATGGAGGTTGGAAAACTGCTTTTAAAGTCTTGCAATGTGGTTTTTATTGGCCTACGCTATATAGAGATGCTTATAAGTATGTCAAATCTTGTGAGTCTTGTCAAAAATGGGGAAATGTATCTAAAAAACATGAAATGCCTATGCAACCTATTTTAGAATGTGAGTTATTTGATGTTTGGGGTATAGATTTCATGGGACCTTTCCCTATATCGTTTGGAAAAAGATTTATTCTTGTAATGGTAGATTATGTTTCGAAATGGGTAGAAGCTGAAGCTCTTCCCACTAATGATACCAAGGTTGTCATACGATTCCTTAAAAAGAACATATTCACTAGATATGGCATTCCAGAGGCGATCATTAGTGATAGAGGTTCGCACTTTTGCAATCGACCATTTACTAAGTTAATTGAAAAGTATGGTGTAACGCATAAGTTAGAACGCCTTATCATCCGCAAAACCAGGTGGTCGGTAGAGGTGTCAAATAGAGATTAAAAGAATCATAGAAAAACAAAGGATTCAAACCGTAAAAATCGGGCGCTTAGACTAGATGATGCGTTATGGGCATACTGAATGACTTTTAAAACTCCAATTGGTCGTTCTCCTACAAATTAGTCTTTGGTAAATCTTGTCATCTCCAAAGAGTTAGAACACCGAGCATTCTGGCTATTAGATTTTTAAATTTCGATCCTAAGGTCGTCGGTGATCATAGATTACTTGATTAATGTAATTAGAAGAATTTCGCCTTGATTCATATGAAAATGCTCGAATCTACAAGGAACGCATGCGAAATCGTTCCATGATAAGAGAATCTATAGTCGTGAGTTCCATATAGGTGATCGAGTGTTATTGTACAATTCACGTTTAAAGTTGTTTCCGGAAAGCTTAAATCAAGATGGACGAGTCCATTTAAAGTAACACGAGTTTATAAATCTGAGTCGTTGAACTAATCGATGGGAATACAACTTTTATAGCCAATGGTCACAGGTGAAGCTATTTACGGAAGGTGAAGAAATCTCTCTCGATAAATGAAGTGATGTTGCCGATCGACCCTCCGAAAGACTAAAAGCGATACTTTTAAAAGTCGAAAGTATCAAATTACCAGGTTTTATCTTTACTTTTATATGTCTAAACTAGTTTCGCTTTTTTACGGATAGACGTAAAAGAACCTGGATGTCTTTTAGATAGATTAGGAGTTTTTGTTTTGCTTTTGAAGTTTGGTTTTAATAGAGATATCGCCTTTACTATAGAAGCCTTAGTTTTTGAACAGAACAAGCAATTGTTGAGAGAGAAAAAATTGAGAGAAGTTTGTAATGGTACGTCAAGTTCGATAAAGAGAAGGGCTAAGTTTTTAAGGAAGTGCGAGAATCATGGAAAAATTGAACACAAATGGGCGATGTGGGAAAAATATAACTCAATCTCGAGTGAGTGTTTGAATATAATTAAGAAGGAACGATTAGGTGGTTAACCGAAAATCCCGATGGACTTCCAAGACTTAATTCAAACGCTACATTTCTAGGATATAGTTTGCTTGAAAGGATACGTTAGAATCTGAGTTTGTAGAAATTGAAGAATTAGAAACCCCGTAAGTTCAAGTCTTTTATTGTTTTTAGTTTTATAAAATTCTTGCATAACTTTGAAAATTTTATAAAATTGGATCTTTATAAAATTAAGGAGTTTTATAAAAGTTTTATAAAAAGTTCTTTAAGTTTTTAGATATTTTATAAGAATTAATAGAAATTTATTGAATTTTTATAAACTTTTAAATAAGTTTTATAAAGATTTTATAAGTTTTGAGAAATTGTTATAAAATTTATAAATTTTATTTTAAAGTTTTTATTAAAGTTTTATAAGTTTATATCAAAAATCCAAAAAAAAAAAAAAAAAAAAAAAAAAAAATCATAAAATTGCACACGGACCGATCCGCCCTTATCGGGACCGTCCGGGTTCGAAAGTTAACCTAAAAAAGACGGGGACACTTTCTTCTTCCTCATTTCCACCTCTTTTCAAAGAGTTACACTTGCACTACACCTCCTCCACTTCGAATTTTTTTTTCTTTTTCTCTTCAAAAATATAAATTACACTACACCATTACATACATTCTTCCTCTTTTACTCTCCTCTCTTTAACACAAGTGAGAAATTTGAAAAAGATCGAACACAAGCTCCATTTCATCCCGGAAGCTTATACGACTTTTCCGGCCACTTTTCACGGTTTTGTTCATTATAAGGTATAATTTGTTTACTTTACTTATCAATTTCATAATTTTTATAATTTTTAGATTTATTTTCAACTGTTTTGAATTTTACGTGTGTTGTGACATTTTATTTTGTGTTGTTTTTCTGTTGATTTTATTGTTGTTTTGTCAATTCAATATCGTAGAATGGCCTCATCCAGTCGAAAAATCTCTAAGAAAAGAAAGCCTAATATTCCAATAGAAGTGCCGGTCGTAGAATTAAAAGATTTAACACCGGAAGAAGAATCTGTTAGTTTTGCCTCTACAGCTTCACCTCAAGCTAAGAATGCTTATAAAAATATCTATAGTAAATGTGGAGTTGTGTTGGAAAGAGGCTTAGATTTTGATGACTTAGGAGAGGAGGTTAGGCGTATTTTTAAGAGACGCCAATGGTTGGATTTTGCAAATCAGAGGGCGGAGAGAGATCAATACTACCTTAGTGGCGAAATTTTATGCGCTTTGTCTACTTTGACACCCACTGAGGGTAGTATGATGAGTCTATTCCCTTAGGTCTAGACATGTTTCTTTTAGTCCGGAACTGATTAATGCTTTGTTTTAGGGGTAGAAGTTTTTCCAGATGAAGAAGATTATAGAGCTGTTTATGGATTAGATGATCCTGCTATGTATGAGCAGATTGCCTCTAGAGCTCAGAGGGAGTTTGATGCTACAGCAGAGTGGGTGGACAACAGATTTAATTATGGGAAGTGTTTTAGAGATCTGAGGGCAATCAAAAGATTTTTGAGCCATACTCTCTATCCCACTACCAAACACACCGCCTTTGGTAAAGAAGATTTATGCATTACTTGGGCGATGATTCATGATGTTAAGGTGGATGTAGGGAAGATTATGTATAGAAGGGTTTTCAAGTTTATTGTTACTGCCAAGGCAGGGAGTCACATGTACTTTCCTGGCTTTATTTCAGATTTATGTCGTAGATCAGGAGTTCCTTTCCTGTCTAACGACAAGTTGATGATGGCAGATGAGTCCCTGATAGGCCCTAGTCTGAGGAGGTCTCCAGAGGGTTCGATAGACTCGATAGTTAGACGTAGTACCCCTCCACCACCCCACCACGGTTCCACCGGGCCAAACATTTTCATCTTTTACGAGCAACAACAAACTTCTCTCCCAAACACTATTACATACGATATGTTTCAATCCTTAGTATCAGATGTAGCCCGAGGACAGGCTAATATGGCTTTGTTTGCTGAGCAGAGTAGGCAGTGGAGTGATGATTTACGTGGAGGATCTTTGAGACATGAGCGGATGCATCTTGATCCTTCTTTCGATAGAACCGCCTATCCGCCTCATCAATCTAACCCGTTATCGTTACTGCAATGGATAGCACCTATTCCACCATCTCGAGCTTTCATCATATGCCAAATCCTTTTGGAAGCCGCCTAGTGGTCGTGGTGTCTTTTATACAGTTCTCGTGGTGTCATTACATCTAGTGGGAGGATTTTGGATTTTGCAAGGATGACGTCAAGTATGAGTTCGATGGATCTCGGCTTGATTCGATTCGGATCACGACTACGTTTCCCACGACCGCTTCGTCATCGGTTCCAAGTATGAATGATCCAGTTTACACTGCTGACGATGATGATGTTGACATTGTTTGATTTTAAACAACTTTTATTATTTCTAAACATTTTATGACTGTTTATTTTCTGCATTTTAACTTTAGTTGGTAAGTTTGCTAGTTTAATAAGTTTTCGATTTCATTAATCATATTCGTCGTAGTCGTAAATTTATTATTAATAGTATTTAAATATTTCATAAAAATCAAAAATATATTTAGCATTCGCATGTCGTATTCGTATGTCGCTTTTATCCGTGACGGTGAGATAATATTGAACAAAGTTAATTTGAATTTACAACCTTTATAGCTTTATAGCTTTATAGCTTTTCAAATAGCTTGAAGGCTATTAAGTTGAACAAAGCAAACTTGAACTTTACAACCTTCATACGGTAAAAATATTTTAAAGCCGGACCGTCCGGTCGGGCCAGACCGATCCGGGAGTAAAACGCTTAGTCATCCGAAAGTGTTAGTATGCATGCACGTGTACTCTAATTTTATCCATATAAGGGCGAGAGAGGTTGAAAGTAAAATTTGCCAATTCACTCACTACTTTCAATCTTTTTCTTTTATCATCTGCTTAAACTAAAATGTCAAACCGATCATCACCATCAATCAATTCATACGATCCGGAGACGCTTGATGTTTTTATCCCGAGTCTAGTGCTTCAAATGTTAATTTGTTGGTGAATGCGAGGTTTGCAAATTCTCCTATATTGATGGAAAGGGTATCAATTTTGAAAAAAATTGATCGATTCGAAGGATTTAATTCGTAATCAAGGATGGAAAAAAATTTGTTAAGCAACCTCGAGGAAGAATTAATGTTTCTATTGTTAGGAATTTTATTCACTCTTTCATCAATTTACTACGGTAGATCCGTCACAGCTTATATCTGTTCGTGGTACACTTATTCACCTGTCACCTCATATTATCAATCATATCTACGAGATACCGATTTTCAATCAAATCCATAATCTTCATTATGAATATCAATGGGGATTAGGGAACTCTTGTCATGTTGTTAACTATGTCACGGAAGCTTTTCCGTATTTGTTTCCAGAGTTCGATCAAAATTACGATTCTACCACTTCAGCTCTGCCTGCTCATCTGAGAGCATGGAAACACTTCATTAACTCACGAGTCTATCCGACTAGTGACTTTGCATGGGTTAGTGATAGTGAGATACTTCTGTTGTTTGCATTGATAACTGGAGCTTATGTGGACTGGGGGATTTTGATTTTTAGGACGGCAGTAAACTTTGCAGTGGAACGGTATAATAATGGAAGGCCGATGCCTTTTGCTTGGTTAATTTCAAGGTTATGTATTCATTTGAATGAAGTCCCTGAAATTGCTTCTGATGAGATATATCCGTCTCGTGATTGTCGTAGAGGATTGCTACCGGTAGAGAATCCGGGTTGTTCGTCAACTATTTGAGATAGTTGTTAGTGGTTTTATTTAATTTAGTTTAAGTTTGGTTTGCTTTAATAAGTTAAAGTTGCTTAAGGTTAGTAAGTTAATAGTAAGTTTGTTTTATTTTTAGTCTGTAATAGTTTCTTTTTGTTTAATATATATGTTGTTTGATTTTAATATACGTGTGTTATCGATGTTTATAACGATCATCTATAATTTTAATTTAATTTTCGAACCTACTTTTCATACTTATTGAACATCGATCGACGATGTCACTGTAAGTGGGGAGTAGAGTTAGGTTTGAAAATTTCATTAAAATTTTCAAAAAATAAAAAATAATTATAAAATATAACCTTTTTCATATAAATTAGTACTTTAATCACTTATTTCTTAGTTTTAATTTTTCTTGAATAATTTAAGTTGGTTAATATATGAATAAAAATGATATAATTCGAGAGGATTAATTTTTGATTTAGTAAAATATATTAGATATATAATGAATATGTTTTATATCTTTTATAAGATTTTTAAGATTTTGAGTATGTATAACTAAATAATTTTTATCAAATATTTCTTTTATGGAATTATTCAAGTAATTTTTATATTTATAAATAAATTTTTAGATAATTTTCTTTTTAAGATTAATTATGAATTTGGAATCAAAATTAGGAATGATGATTTTTGGCACCACAAAAATATAACTATAAATAAAAATAACCTACCTGAATAAAATTTCCAATTTTTGACCCCACCTCAGCTTTTTAAAGAGTGATCAAGACCTCACTCGGAATTTTAGCCATTTTGATTAACTAGAAATTTCCGATCCTTAGCTTGTTTTGGTCTACATTTCTTTGACATCCTTCGAGTTTGTACGTACTTATGAGAGGAGATGATGACGTAAAAGTTAAGAGTTGAGAAAAACGGTATATCTTTGAGATTGGAATGAGTTCGAGATATGTTAGTGTCTTATGAAAATTTTTAAGAATTAAAGCACCATTTTTACACAGAATAAATCGAATATCAAGTATCTTCCCTATCTTTGATCGACCAAATATATGTCTCGATGATAGTAGTCCAAATTAGGGATTATCTCGAAATGTCCTATTGCCGAGAATGAAGGCATAAGTCGAATCAAAAGATCTCAAGAATGATTACGTGTTTAAGAAACCGGACTCGTAATTTTAGATCGAAAGAGTAGTACTCCGATCAATCTTGATGAAGCAATGCTTGTGAATTTGATTATTTACACACACTCACGCTTTAGTTCTTAATATATGTATGTTGAAAAAAAAAAAAAAAAAAAAAAAAAAAAAAAAAAAAGAGAGAGAAAAATCAAAAATGTTGGAATAAAAGGATGTTACTAATCAGAACTGTTTTTGATCAAGAATGTGAAGACGTAGGTACGTACGACTTACATCTTTCTCTTTTTGATTTCCTTTTCTATCTTTTCGATTAACCAATGTCCTATCCTAATATATTAAGCCACTATGTCTTCTATCTGACTTAGTTAATGATTCCGAAATTGTAATAATCGAGATAGAAAGTATTTCTAATATTTTATTTATATTTCGAATTATTGCATGCATGTTTCCATCTAATTCATATTTGATACTTAATTTATTTAAGTTGTATAATCTCCTTCCTTAAATTTCTATAAAATTTATAAATTATATGTTTGTAATATTGATTTATATATATTACTTTTGAAATTTTAATCGATCAATTATATTATCTCATTATTTATATATTATCGCTTATTTTTTTTTTAGGGACGATCAAAAGCTAAGTGGGAGTAATTTGATGTATTATTTTTATATGATTGAATTTACGATTTTATTACGTTTTGTTGACAAATTCTATGTAAAATATCTAAAATTATGATATAATTAGTATAAAATATTAATCTTTGTAGTTTAATATAGTTAGTAATAAAAGTTAGTATTTATAGTAGAAAGTTGTAGTTTTGTACGGTTTTAGTAACCGAATATTGTGTCTATTTTACACGGGTATTTTGTGTTTATTTCATTGCGTAATCCTAAGATGAATCGAAATCCCAGAGTATCGACACTTTTTGAAGTCAATACAAGTCGAAGAAAGGAAGTTATAAAGCGTCACCGATATACATGATCAAGGAATAATTGTTTCTAAATCTCAAAAGGACGATAATACAAATGGCTCATCGAGAATACGTTTTACAAGAAGTGGTCTTGATGAAAGTTGTAGAGAATTCAACGAGCTTTTCAACGGAAGTTCGATTATGTCATTCGATATCAAGAATTCAAGTTACGATTTTTAGAAGATTAATCGTGTAATTATATATAATTATATATATAATTACACAAAGACAAGTAATGATTATGGGTAACATGGGGAACATGCTGATGACAAGTCGTAATGATTATCATCATTACACCGACCGATCCGCAAATTTTCGTGACCGGTCCGGAAGGGGAAAATTTATAAAAGGGAGGCATCGGAGAGGCTTCATTAGGGGTGTACCAATATATATATACATATTCTATATATATTCTCTCCTCTTCTTTCTTTTTTCTTCTCCTTTCTTAGTTTGTAAATAGGCTTTATGCCAAAATAAATTAGTAGTAGTAGTATCGTAGTAATGCTCGAAATTCTCGAAGGTTCGTGTTTTTGAAGTCGTTGTAATACCTCAGGAAAAGACGATTTCTGAATCAACAGTTGTAATCGGGTAATTTCTATAATAATTATGTTTATGTTTGTTATTTTCTTCTTTTTAGTTTTTATAATGTTATTAGGCTAGATCTAATAACTAGCCAAAGTTATGTAATCGTATTATTTCGATCTTTTCGTTAAAAGAATGATGTTAAAATAAAATTGACTAAAATTGAGTAAAATGAATCTTTTTCTATTTCGCTACGTAATGATAACATATTCGAATGAAGTAATCAATCATGATGAATACCACATATAACTGGCGATGAACCCGACCGGAGAGAAGTCGGGATATGAGTAAAAATAGAAAAACCGGAGGGTAAAAATGGCCGTCGATTAACGGAATCCTATTTCCTACCCGAGGCGATTTGTCCTAGTAAAACAAATCTTATTAAAATTTGTATTCGAGATCTTAATAATGTTAAAATCACGCTTAATTGAAACTACACCGCTTGTATTAAATCGATCCGCTTGACAACCGGAGCCTCTTGAATAACATCGCCATCCGACAAATGGAATCACCTCTTTTATCCGGGGTAGATTTGTACTCGCACTGCTTTTTGACTAACTAAGTTTAGCATGGGCGATTGTGGACCTTGGGTGATGACTTTTGACATATGACAATTTCATACGCTTCGTGTGAGGATGAATTGTTGACATTAGGAGTACACCGTTTCATTCACTCAATTGGACCTAAAAAAGGAAGATCGAACACATTCTATTAATTGAAAAGATCGAATAAATTAATTACATATACTTTGGCTAGTCTAGTCTATAAACTATATATTGGTATCTATATATTTATATATATATATATATATATTTTACTATTTATGTACACCTATATATATTTATATATCTATATATATTATATTAGAATAACTTTTAACTTACGCATTTATTTTATGTTAGTTAGAGTCGTAGTAATCTGTGTTATAAAATTGCGGTTTAGATCGAGTTAATAGCAGCTCTTTGGTGTTTAACCACACTTAAAAGAATTACCACTTTTTTTCCCTGAGGATTCGACACCTGACTCACCACTTTATCACTACAATTTGACCCGGTACACTGCCGGTTAGGATCCGTCTAACCTAGAAAAGGTCTGTCCCTTTCTTGACGCCGTTTCTAAGGTCTGGTTTGGTGACGTCAACTACTACAAGAAGTCACTGCATCAGAACATTATGTAATGTCATACAATCCGAATCAGAATATACAGACTCACTGAATAAACATAGAAAAGAAGAAACACTAATTCAAACAAGAAGCAAAATCATTCAAACTCATATGCCCCTTAAAATAGTTGCAGTCAGAATGCAAAAACAAAATCACCAATACACAAGAGTAATAAACAAATCTCAAAAAGTACAAGAAAAATATGAAAAATTAAGATCCGAATGCAGAGACAAAACAATCAGCTGGAGAAATATGCATAACTAAATGAGAGTAATAACAAAATCTCAAAAATTACCAAAAAATTGAAGCAGAAAATGAAAAACGAAGCTGGATGATTTTCGAAGCTCTAAACAACAAATCGGCCGGAAATTGATGAATCCAGAACAAAATACACACAGATGGATGAATAGAGACTAAAATGCGGCGAAAAATTTGGATCAAACGCGCAGGAATTGCGTAACAAAGATAATTGAAAGCAAAACGAATCCGAAGAATCAAAAGTGCGGATGAGGCGAAGAATCAGCATTTATTACAATGGAATATACATTGAAGATGAGTTATATGTGAAGGGCAAAATAGGAAACATAAAAGAAATCCTTCCTTATAACTAATGATCTTTTAAACGTGTCTTAAGTGCCTAATTAAGTCCCAAAACACGTCCTTATAAACAAATAACACAAATATAATTTTACGAAAAGTATATCATATATACAAAAGTAAAATCAATAGAAAATTAGGTTTAATGGAAATCTTGAAACCTTTGCAACATGTTTTTTATTCATCAATTGACTTTACAATACCTATAAGTAGAAATTGAAGTTTTATACTATCATGGCTATGAGTTCATGGAGAAGTATTTGGCCAAGAAAAGTGCAATCTGTCCTAACACATCCCCTCAAGTGTTGGCTATCTGTCCAACACTTGCAATTTTAATTCAAAAGTGTGGGCAATCTCTCCCAACACCCCCTCAAGTGTGGGCAATTTTAAATAATGTTCACACCAGAGTTGAATCTCATGACCTCTGGTTCCGATACCATGAAAAGTTTCAATCAATATATTTCGTATATCTCAATCAATCAAAGAATACAATATTTATAGCCAGTAGCAGAACTTGTACAACCATACAATATACCCAAACTAACTTTACTAAATCAATCAACTAATCAATGTTAGATATTTTTCCATAAAGTAAATATTTTATAATCGTTTGCATACGAGTTGTCGTATGAATTAATGTTATCGCAACGAAACATGCGTACGTTCATGAAGAGTTTATGCATTTTCAGATCGGATTTCATGCATCTATTCCGAACTGATGCACCTTTACGTGAGTGCATGTGTCTGGTGAACAGTGACAACCCTACCCTTTCGTGTAAGGAGTACCTCCATTCGTTTATGGGGTACTTACAGCCTATAAAAGGCACAACATATGCAAACGAAAAACACACAATACATAGCATCATCAGATTTTTGCAGAGTGTCATCGGGTTTGATTCAAACAAGTCACTGTTTGAATCAAACACCCTCCATTGTATCCTGAGAGAGATTTTCGATTGATCCCTAAGTGGCATTCGAGTGGGACGAAACATCTCTTAAAAGACTACGTTCTTAACGTGCCTTGGAGTTTCTACTTATCTGTCAAATCCTAATGACATGTTTGTTACGCATGAATGGAATGGAATGGAATAAAGTAATATGAATAGAATGGAATAAATTCATTCCATTACTGCGTTTGGGATGTGAAAGAATAGAATAAAAGGTAGGATTGGGTGGTAGTGGTGGGTGGGGTAGCCCTACCCCACACCCCATTGCAACCTACCTCTCTACCCACACTACCTTACCTACCCCCACCCTACCTACCCTACCCACCACCTACCTACCCTACCCTACCCATCCTATCCACCTTACCCTACCTTACCCACCCACCCTACCTACTCCACCATCACCCTATTCTACCCTACACATCCTACATACCTTACCCACTATCTATGCTACATAACCATACCCCTACCCTATCCTACCTACCTTACCCTACCCCTTACCCTAACCACCCTACCCTACCCACCACTTCACCATACCCACCACTGCCCTACCTTACCTACCACCCTACCCTATATTACCATACCCACCCTACCTTACCTTACCCACCACCCCAAACTCTACCGACCCTACCCACCACCCCACCCTACCTTACCTTACCTATCTCTACCCTACCCACCACCCCACCATATACCTCACCACCACCTATCCTATCCTACCCTACCCTATTTCACCCTATCCTACCTTACGCATCTTACCTACCTTACCCCACCACCTACTCTAACCTACCCCCTACCCTACTTCATCACCAACCCTAACCTACCCTACCACCCACCCACATGTTTCGTCGATTTTCATTTTATTTCATCGCATTCCATCAATATTTAGAAGGAATGAAGATGGACATTTTTCATTCTATTGGAATAAAATTTCATTTCATTCCCTCATAATCATACGCAAACATTAGAATGGAATGAAAAATCATTCATTTCCGTCCTAACAAACGTACCATAAGTACTAAATTTTTCCAACAATCAATACTATCCATAACTTAAATATTTTCCATATCGTAATAATTAGAAATGGGGCTTGAATTTGATGGCATTGTTACACTTTTTCACTTACGGTTTAGCCAGCCAACTTATTGAAGGGATTAATCTTTTTATGAAGCATTTAATTGCTACTTCAGATACAATATACAGTAGCTGTTTTTTTTTTTTTTTTTTTTTTTTTTTTTTTTTTTTTTTTTTTTTTTTTTTTTTTTTTTATACTTGTGTTTGAGGACTGCTGTATTGCTTCTCCTTCAGTTGTGCTTTGATGTTAGGCATGGATGAATGTTTTTGGTGCATATTTTCTGGGAGTGTTTCACATGGCTGCACATTATCTGGAGTAGGTTTTTTTTTATCATTAGAGCTTTATTTTGGCTAGTTTTTTTTTGTTGTTTGTAGAAGAAAGATCGTAACAGCAATTCTTGTGTCTGTTGGGATTGGTTCATTGCTATGTGCATTTGGGCTCTTTTGGGGTTGCAAGAAATTTGTTAAAAAGAGAATGAACCCACAAGTTCAGCGTCAAATTTTTCTACCGAAACTGGAAATGATGGGAGCTCAAAGCCGAAGGTTTGAATTTGAGAATCGACCTTCTAAAAGTCACATTTTAAGCCGAAAATCGACTTTTTAGAAAGTCGATTCTAACTCAATTTGACATTAAACAATCGTCGATTCAATGTGGTACAACGGTAAGAACACACCGGTAAGTTTAATGTGATGCAAATAAATACTCCATTTTCAAAGTTGGTTCTAGAGTATATAATCGATTTTCGATGGTCAATTATGATACTCAACCTTTCAAAAGGCAATGAAAGGAAAAAAACGATTTTAGGCCATATAATCGATTTTAGGATACCCTTTTGGTTATGTAAACCTTTTATTTCTATATTGGCTCTGAGGGCCGGCCTCCAATATGGCGGAGGAGGCGGTGGTGGCTTGTGCCTAACCAGATGCAGGAGACCCACATTATATGTTTCGTTAAAAGAAAAAAATTCATGTTGATCCAAACTGATCCAACATAATATAATGTGTTAAATTCTTTTTATTTGAGAAAATGAGAAAGGCCTAATTCGACGTCTTGATCTTGCGCCAAAAATACTGGGGACTCGCCTTGTTGCTTCTTGGTTTGGGAGAAGAAGACACAATCACTTCTACCATAAAAAGTGAAAAAGTGGTAACATTGACTTGTTTTTCTCATCTAATAAGACTATCAAGCAAGAAGTTTTATCATACACCTGTTACTGTTACGGTTACTGTCATTATTGTTATTGTTATTGTGATCGGAGTTCTAGATAAAAAATTACGGTTGTTAAAAAACAAAAACAAAAAAACGGAGCAAGTATGATTAAAAAAGAAAGAAAGAAAGAAAGAGAGAGTAGCGAAGCAGCGAACCTCCTGGAGCATGTTGTAACCCCATGTTCCTGGACACGAGTTCTTATCCGAAAAAAGGACGTTCGGTACGTATAATATAAAATAAATTTCACATTATACATAAGCACTACTACGTCGTATCGAGTTAAGCAAAAACAAAAGCAAAAAACTCGGTTAATTTTTTTTTCCAACATCCACGAATAGAAACAAACATCTAAAGATATAAATGTAACTTGTTACAAAAAATCTCCAAAAGAAAACTTATATCGTACGAAATTCCTCCAAAAGAAACAATAAAAGAAACTACAAATCTCAAAGAGAAATTTATTGTATTCCAAAACCAAGTAAAACATCTAGTCTAAGTTGTCATATGAAAATGAATAAAAGTAAAGCTTCAATGCCGGCGTCCTCAAACGTTGTCTTCGAATTCCTCATCGAATTCTGGATCAACCCGTTCATCTTCTCATCCCCAAACACATAACAAACATTCATTTGAGGTAAATACAAAGTACTTTATAAAAGGAAGAAGCTATAATTTAATTACAGATTCATAATTAATAAATTGTCTACATATGACCGATTCAGTCTAGAATTCATTGCATGTTCATCAACATGTTATGACTATACGTTTCTAACTTAACTCATCTATGTTACATCCGCATTCAAGGGCACTACGCATGATGTATATCCACCATGAGATATATTGTGCAACCTATTAGTGGATCACACCAATAGCCACGGGGGAAAGCCCGATGGTGTACACGTTCGGCGAAGTCCCTTCGTACTTGGGGTCTTAGTAACCTACGGAGTTATTCACTTTATCTAAACGCCCACACATCGCGATATGGTCTGGTGCTTATCCAAGCATGATGTTTAGTGTTTTACTAGTCAAGTATGTATTTTTATTAATTGTTAACTAGCCACCTAAGTGTTTTCAAGGCTAACCTCACCTTAACAGACCTACTCCCTCACTTAGACAGCTACACACAGCACCCTATCACATACACAGACTTTGATGAATACTAACTCATCAAAGCACAAGCTATCATGCTCTTCCGACAATCCCGAACTTCAACTCTTAGGAAGAATCCATTCAGTGCCAAAACTAGATGCATCAGAAACTCAATCAAGGCTTGTTCATGTTCAATTAATGTTATTAGATCGAGAAACAACATTTAAAACTCATCTCATGGCTTAAAACAACATTTTCCCCAAAACTGGGGTCAATGCGTGAGCATTGCTCAACCAGAAACTTTCAGGAAGTTTCTGTTTGACCAATGTGTGTGCATTGCTCTTGCTGGGAACAAAACAGACCAACCTAAAATGAAGAATGCGTGCGCGATTGTACAGTAAAACCCTAACTCAACCTTTCGGTACTTTCACAATTCCTACTCAATTCCAAACTTGTTCAACAACGAAATTACTCAGAAAATAGCAGAAAACTCAACCTTTACAAAACCAAATCGTCCCATACTTCTTTAACAACGAAAAGACATGATTTATAACATCTAAACAGATCAAAACATTAATCTTAACCTTATAAACCATAACTAAATCATAGGAAGAGCCTCTTATTGATTGCAAGAAAACTCCAACCCCAAACCAAGAAAATCTGCAGCAAAAACTTGATCATTTTCACAGAAAACCTATGCGATCAATCCAAATTTAGATTAGATCGATCACACGCTTCTATACAAACAAGACTACGAATTCATGGGTTTTAATCCTTCAAACTCATCTAAAAATACATATAGGTCGAAATCATACCTTTAGAAAAGATCCAAACTTTTGGTATTGAAACGACGTCTCTTCACGACGATTCCGATACTCTACTCGAATCTGAAAACGGTTGACAGACGACTTAGATTTCTGAAGAAGTCTCTCAGCCTTTTCTCTTTTGCTTCTCATGCCTCCTCAAAAAACGTAAAAGACAGATTTCTGATTTCTAGTAAGTTATAAGAACTATGAGATTTCCTTAAATAAGTATTCCCAAATATAATTTCCAATTATTTTCCTTAATTTCTTCTTAATAATAAAAGTCCAATTTTCCATTAATATATATATGGATGTATGTGGGTCCGGATATGTAGGGACAGTAGGGTTATTTTTGATTTCGTATAGAAAAATGATTTGACAGGGTTTAGGGTTTCTTAAGCACAATTTAGGTTTTTTTTTTATTTATATTTTAAGTAGGGTTGGGGGATAGGTTTAGGCAAGGGAGAGGGGTGAGCTGAGGCTAGGAGATGGTGGACAGTGGTAAGTTGCGTAGGAGGGAGGCTACGGAAAGGGTTGGTGGTTGGAGCGTGTTTCTTACGTAAGTTGTTTTTCCTCTTGATTCAAAACTAATCTTTTTTTCACGAGTTGTTCGTTTAACATTTTTTTGGGAATGAGGGAAGATGCAAATATTTCATCAATTGAGTAGAAGGACGATCTTTTGAAACTTTTGCATAAAGGACAAAATTATTTATTCACCGTCGAAATTCACTTGTGTTCAAATTCATTGCTTAAATTCATCTTTAAATTCAACGTCGAAATTTACTAATTTTCAAAATTCATTGTCGAAATTCACTAATTTTCGTGATTCATCGTCGAAATTCACTGTGAAAATTCACCGATTTCGATTCACTGAGGAGATTCACCGATTTTCGAGATTCATTTGTTTGTCATTCTTCTTATAAAAATTATGCAGTTGTCCTTCTCCTAAAAAAATATGTAATTTCTCATATTCTTAAAAATATTCCAGATTGTGTCCTTATCCCTAATTTTCCATTTTTTTTTTCTTAAGATAACCAATGTAATGTGTGGATATATAGATAAAATATTTTCAAAATTCTCTATGATATGGCAATGCATCTCTAACTTAATCTTATTATTCTTCACACAATTATATTCTAATCTTTTATGTTTTACGGTATATTTGTTATCCTCATGATTTGATGAAGTTTTATTAGTATATATATATATATATATATATATATATATATATATATATATATATATATTACTTAAATCCTAATTAATTCAATACAATATTTCATTTCCGTAAAATACATGCTCTCTTTTTTTTCTTCCTAAAATCGGAATATTATACATGTTTTTTCTTATTACATACCTAAGGGTATTTTTGTGTATTGACTATTACATTGTCTTTTTTGCAATTTAAATAATGTGTCATGTTCATTTATCTTGTACGACAAAATTAATTTTAGCCGACTTCGCCTGTGTATAAATCTATATACGACAAAATAACATGAAATTGTTTGACCAGAAGAAGAGAAAAGGGTGCAAGAAAGAGATATTTTTCAACTTTTTTTCTCTTCCTGATCACATCATTCACATTAATATCTATCGGGCTATATGACTCGCGATCCCCTGCTGTGCCGTGTGTCCTCTGTGGTGCTGTGTATCCGAAATGATGTTGTTTTGGACCAAAACGATGTCGTTTTAATTGTGTTTTTTTTTTTTTATCGGACCAAAACGTAAATCGTTTGATTTGAAACAACGCTTATTTTACGTCACAAAGACGCCACGCCGGCTTTGTCATGTCAGTAGTAGGGATCGGGTCCCAAGCTATATATTTTTTTAGGAAACACATTAATATCTTCATAATTTTTTTTTTTTTTTTTTTTTCTTTCTTGAAAGAAAGCGAAGAATGATCGAACCCTGGCCTCTCACTAGAGCGCCGGGTAGAGCCTGGAAACTTCACTCACAGCAGGTATGAGCCGTAGCTCAGTATCTTCATAATTAATTATGAACAAATTATATTGTTTTTACTATATGAAACAAATTTATTACTTTAAATTAATGTCAATTTATATTTATCATATTCAATGATGCTAACGATTGTGCCCATTTTTAGCTTTCATGAGTGGAAATGTTTTGGAAAGTCATCTAAATTAAGGAATAAAGAAGATTACGAACAAACTTTCAACAAATTGAATAATATTATTGTCACGATAAATACCGAACAACAAATGGCTCAAGAAGTCGATTACCATGTAATTTCGTGATATTTATCGTATTATTCTGACTGTAACATTAATCCAAACGATATATATATATATGTATATATATATATATATATGCATCATCATCCATGTCCATTATTCAAAGCAGCCATTGCCACCACCCCAAGCTTCTGTAAATTAAGCTTCACAACTGTATCAGTAAACATTTTGGTGTCTTCAGATGTATTCCCTTCTGGGATATCAACAATATATGATTCCAAAACAATTGTATATATCTTTCCATCCTCTTTCTTGAATTCATTCACAGACGTCACTGACCGGTAATTATTCAACCGGTGCTCGCCGCCGACCACCCTGAAACTCAAAATATGCTTTTCATCGTCCAATATTTCTAACCTTTCTGTACTTGTAGACGCTGGAATACCTGAAATATTACCGGATAAAGTCACCGCCACCGGAGATACAAAAGAGAATCGAAAAATAGAAAACCTGAATAATAATAAACAAAATCGAACGTACGTAACATACATCTGCCACACTGACCTGAGACGACGGTGACTTTCCGAATACTGCCGACTCCGC
The DNA here is from genome assembly GCA_026214975.1 of Gentiana macrophylla. NCBI lineage: Eukaryota > Viridiplantae > Streptophyta > Magnoliopsida > Gentianales > Gentianaceae > Gentiana > Gentiana macrophylla. The sequence goes on along the minus strand of CM047809.1, from coordinate 11,063,798 downwards.
CGTTGCCGGACATGTTACAGCTCTTGATGAAGTGTTTATATTTCTGAGGATTGTCGAAACTCCGGACAAACGGCCAAACAACGTCGGCCGGAGCTTCAATACGTTGTGTAATTAAAGAAGTGCATGTGTTTGGTACAGGGTCAAAAGAATGGTAAGTTGAAATAAGAGGTTGAAGATCAGAGAATTCATCTGGGCTTAAGCCTTGTGGGATTTGGGCAAGATCCATTTTTGGAAAATTAAAAGATCAAATATATAGAAGATGAAGAAGAAAGATATGATGGTAATATGCATTTATATTAGCAAGTTTGATATATAGGAATAGGATACATCCAAAGGTTTTTGTTAGCAGTTGGTAAAAGATGTGAGAAAATAGGTGCTTTATGTCAGAAAAACTTTTCCATGAACCAAGAAACATGTGGGATGTCACATGAATATTACATCAGCAATATACAAACAAAAACAATCCAAAAAAACCAAAACAAAAAAAATTAACAAGAGATAATCATATTTTTTGAGAGTGCATATATTAAAAAAAAAAAAAAAAGGACAATTTAGTAATTTATATTATACTTTAAACATATTAATTATTTTTTCTTAATCTGTATAAATTTTCTGTCTGCAACATTAATAAAAAAAAACAAAGGAATACATTATTTCAATTTCTCTCAGCAATCATTTTTTAATTATACAAATTTCAAAAAAGAAAAAAATATTTTAACTTTCTAATCATTATACTTCAATAATTTTTATGGAAAATTAGGGATAAGGACACAATCTGAAATATTTTTAAGAATGGAGACAATTTACATATTTTTATAGAGAAGGACAATCGCGTAATTTTATAAGCGAGAAGAATGACAAATGAATCCCTAAAATCAAATGAATCTTCCTAAATAATCCCAAATCGGTGAATTTCGACGATGAATTTTGATGATGAATCCCAAAAATCGGTGAATCTCGACAATGAATTTTAAAAATTAGTGAATTTATAAATAATTTCAAGAGTGAATTTAAATAAATAATTTGAACACAAGTGAATTTCGACGTTGAATAAATAGTTTTGTCTTTATCACAAAAGTTTCAAAAATCGCTCCTTCTACTCAATTGATGAAATATTTACATCCTTCTCCTCATTCCCTAATTTTTATCATATTTTATTATCTACTAGTAAATAAAATCAACCCAAAACAGAATCAAACCCAAAACAAACGGAACATAATATTTTAATTGTTGAGCAATAATTAGTAATTACTTAAATAGAAGAAGTTTCTTTTTCCTTTGGTGTAAAAGACGACATCCTCGCCCATAGGCGTTTTCATCCCGACCTCTGAGAATAATGATGAGATTAATCACAGAACTCAACGACTACTTAGATGGGAGGACCAGGACGAGCTAACACCGGATGAGCATCAGCCAAAAGCTGGCCTAAAACAAACAAAACAAAAGGAAAGAAAGATAGAAAGAAATCATTAAAGAACTTAACCTAAAACAACAAGACTAACACAGAAAAGACAAGTTGTCAATCACAACGAGATCCGAATAGTAACCATTGGCAAAGAGGTGATGAGGAGTAGCAACTACAAGGAAATCATCATTGACGAAAAACCGAAATAAGAAAAAATAACCTCTCTTTTTTTTAACGTTTTTTGTTTTAAAGGAAGCGCCACCGCTCTTAGCCTGATGCCGCCAACTGCCGCCACGATACAACAGAAAGAAACCTGGAAGATGACTCATACGTCCGCATAAGAAGGAAACTTCCAAGGCCGCCGATAGGAGCATAGGGCTCTAGAGGAGCCAAGAAAGTCAGCACCACCAGAGTGGACATTAATGGCAGAGTCCCACACGAAGCGCCGCCATAAAAACCATGAGAGACAACCGAAAAGACATTAAAACCAGAGAAACAAAAGAGATTGTAACGCCCCAGACCCTGGGTCTGGTAGCTCTAAACGAATCATAAATGGTCCGGTCAACTGCTTAGACCGTCGTCCTCGCTTGGTCTAAAAGGGCTAACCTGAGTTGACAAGATCTTTATGTCTCACACTTATATAGGGTGAGCAGGATTTTACTTTACCGATGTGGAATTTTTACAGAGATGACCTTACAACTCCATTGGTGGCTCAGATATACCGGATTGAGCTACATGCAACCCTATATCAATGATGATAAAGAAGACATCCTCATCCGACTCATCATCTAAACCTCAACAGACAAAAAAAATATATTTGATAAACAAATAAAATAGGGAAAAAAAGAAGTAGACCGGATGCCGACAACATAAGCCGTCAGCGTCGAGATGAACTGGTAGTGGAAAGAGGTGGAGCAGTTAGAAAGATGCGAGAAATTTAATGACCCGACCTAAAATCCGAGTAAAAATTCAGATTCGGACCGCTTGGTCTTAACCGAGAATGCATTAAAAATTCTGGAATTGCAAAGCGTTACACGGTGCATAATAGATTTAAATGCGAAAGATAAACATGAAAAGACTCAGTTTACTACAAATCCCAATTCATAATTTTCAATAGACACTAAATCATTATATACATGTCTTCTATGAATCAACAGCTACAACCAGAACCCTGAAAATCCTGAAATACCTTTCATAAATTACACACCATAAACCATTGTACATATATCACATCGCGAATGCTAAAGTCAACTCCAAATTCTCATAATAGACCATTGTCTCAATAGTATCATCACCAAAGTGCACATTAATTAAGTTGTCGGACCAATTGATATTAGCTGGATCATACAAAACCCTATAATTCATCTAGATTAAAAGTAAGATGTGAGCTATGAAGCTCAACAAGGAAATCAACATCAAAGAGACAAAAGCCACTCATTGGGGATCATTACAGAGTTATGGTTTCTCTTTCACAATTATGAAATGCAGAATCTAATGAATCGTTAATCTAATCTACAATCATATAATCAAGCATCTACAAGCATATAATTCTACCACTAATTGATTACACTACAAAAAAAATACCCTATTGTTACACTAGCTTTACACACACAAAAAATGTGGCTAATATCTACTTAGTTAGACTCATTTACCACGCTACTGTGGCTAAAAATAAGTATACAACAACACTATTTTATTGTGCGTGGCAAAACCTAGTGTAGCAAAAGTGTGTTTTTCTTGTAGTATTAATTCGTATAAACAAGCAACAAGTACAAATATTTGTTCCCATTTTCTCATTCATTTATTGCATCTTTCCATGTTACATCTTTCTGAGGTTCATGGATAACACTACAAGTGTAGAAGAATTTAACATAGAGAGCCTGAACTTTACTTTCTAAGACAAACCATATGTCCATTATTTTTGTCTATAGATAAGGATTACCTTCCAGTCATAATGCTCACTATTTTTGCCTGTGAGTGAGGACTGATGCCGATGACCCTTAAGGATTCGTTGTCTTTTCCCTTTTTGTCAAGCACATCACCATGAACCGTTCTTTTCTCTTATTTTCTTTCTTTTACAAGTGATCTCTTATCACTTTCCATTTTTTCATTAGGTCACTAAAAAAAATACTCTATTGCTACATTAGTTTTTGTTACACACACCAAAAAAGTGTGGCTAATATATACTTGTTAGACTCTTTTGCCACGCTTCTGTGGCTAAAAGTATATAACAACACTATTTTTGTTGTGTGATAAACAATATATAGTAAAAGAGTGTTTTTTTTTTTTTTTTTGTAGTGGGTTAATCTTTAACATCTAGCAGGTTGACTCATCACATATGAATTTCCTTGAATATTTACCTCAAATACTTACATCTTTAGTACAAGAAACTCATCTCCTTCAAGTTAGTTACAATCATTGTTTACTTAAAGATTAAAGAAGAAACCCTAATTTTCTAAGATAAGGTGTAAGAAACTTAAGATTGTAAACATGAACTTACTATATTTGACTTGAAGTCCTTAGGAAGATGAGTTTTCTGGACTTGAAATAAAATGCCTTTGAATATTGAAAGAATTGGGTGAGAATTTCGAGGGAGATTGCAATATGATGGATCAACTCGTTTAAAAAGGTTTAAGACGAAGTGATGCATGAAAACTGAATGTAAACTACGGGAAGTTGCCAAAATCGAAAAGTAGCAACTTTTGAGTTCAAACTCCACCGGCTTAATTAGCTCCGGTATTCTACCGGCTCGATCGGCCATGCATGGCAGTGAATTTTCTGAAAATGCATTTCGACGTTAGCTTTCCATGTGCTTTTAAGGGTATTTTCTTTTCAGATATATTTAACATGATACAATAAACTTACAATGTAGTATGAATCCGATATGACATAGGGTACAAAACTAAACTTAGAACATCATATAGATTGCTTGAAGTTTTAAATCCTAAACCAACTGGTTTGACTGATTCAGATATCTATTGGCAGATCTGTGTATACTCACGTGGGGTCATGTAACCCCATTGAGATCCGGAGAATTTTTTTTTAGTATTTAAACGATGTATTTTTGTTGTTAATAAATGTTATTTTGTTATTAGAAAATGTAGCTTTAGACTCCGGTGCCCCACTGGAACAATTTTTTAAATAAAAATAGTTTTACGGTCGGTTGACCTCACTGAAAAAATATCTGGCGCCGCCGGTGTGTGTGGCCTGAGTAATCTTTTTCACTTAACAATGAAATGTCTGCCTGTATAGTGGTCTACATGACCTATAAATGTAGGCATTTTACGTACACTCAACGATATTTACTCCAATTGTTTTCTTTCACTTAGAGCAACTCTAATGGTAATTGGGGGAGAAGGTTGTTGATCGTTGATGTTGGGCTGACGTGACGAAAGATAAATGTAAGATAAATATAGAAGGATTATATAGATAATTATTGTGTGATGTGATTTTGTAATGGTGATAAATATAAAAAGATTATATGAATTATTTGTGTGTGTATAGCTATTGATAAGAAAATGTTTGGCACACCTTTTGAGAGAAAACATTGTCTAATCCCCTCTCTCAAAATAGATTAGGGGTTAGATAATATCAAAAAAATCTTATCAATTCTCCATCTATTATTTTACATTTCTTTAGGGAAACTATTCTATTCTCGACAAAACTAAAAAGAATAATCTACAATCTCCTTATTATGGTTGCTCTTAGCTAGAACGACTACATATTAATGAAATCATTGACTTTTATTATTATTATTATTATTTTTTTTTGTTTGAGAAAAGACTTTTTCAAAATTTTCTTCACTTGCAACTAAAAGGTTTTGAAATAAAAGTGTCACTTGCAGCAAAGAACTCTTTCGTCCCACTTGGTATGCCCCACATGTAGAGGGACAATATATATATCCTCATATTATATATCGTGAAACATTAATGTTATATTTCATTATCCTAGCTTATATTTTCGTGAAACATTGAACATTAATGTGTCCATATATCTGATCACCTATAAAACATTTTAAATCAAGCAGGTAATCATTGTAATATATATATAAATGTGTGTGTGCGCAGGGACAGACCCAACCCAGTAAAGGTGGGGTCTGTGTTCCATTCAAATTCAGGACGAAGTTATTAATATATCTCTCTTATAATAATAACACTAGGTATGTATATTATTACAGACAATTTTTACAACAATTCTTCATTTAGTTCAACTGGTTAGAAGCTTTGTTACTTACCCTAAAGTTATGGGGTCGAGACTTGGCTGTTGAATATTATATCATTTTTTTTTAATTTAAATTCCACTGGAAAAATTTCCTGGGTCCGTCACTCTGTGTGTGTTCCGATACTTATTTATTTTTCAAAGAGCGTAAAGTACAAATAAAACAGATACCTTATTTTTTGAAGGATGTAAAGTAGTGTTTTGTACATGTCATTTCTCAACCGTTTCAGAAAAGGGCAATTCTTGTGTTGTGTTTTCATATGGTGTTGAAACATCGTGTGATGCCATCTGACCACACAGCTTTATTCTCAGATTTAAACTGCATGTATGGTTCGATCGTTTCATCCGTCACTTCACCACAAATTCCCTTACCACACAAGTAGTTCCCTTAAAAAAAAAAAAAGACATTATCTAAGAGTTCTAGATACATTAAAAATGTGTTGATATTTTCCTTTTAAAATGCTATTTTATTGTGGTGTTTCAACACAAATAGTTTGATGAACTATACCTTTCTCATGGAAGAAAATACCATACTCGAACTGAACTCTCTTGCCCATTATTAGTTTTGATGACTTTATTGAATTTGTCAAGCTGATTCAAAACAAAATTATAGAAGGCAATCATGATGTTCCTAAATTCAACTTTGCTTTATAGTAAACATAGGCAGGCGGTATGGCCAGGGCACACTTTGGTAGTGTCTTCTTCAAGAGACCCTTCTTGTAATTTTAAATTTTTGGCTGAGGTGAGAACCAGGGGTTGCTTTCTTCTCTCTTCCCATTACGATGAGGAAAAAGAGGAAGGAATTTGAGAGTGAAGTGTAGAGAAAAATTGAAAGGGTGTGGCGGAGAAAGTGGTGGAGATGGAGGAATGAGGGAGGGGGCGCAGTCTGTGGTGGAGATATGCAAAGGGAAAAGTGAATGTGAAAAAAGAAAAAGTGAATACTATAAGGAGAAATTAGTCAATATTGATCTTATTATAAACTTGAGGAATGAGGAATGAAATGGTAAGAATAAAAATATTTTTCATCAATTGAATAAAATGACATCTTTTGAAACTTTTGCGTAAATGATAAAACTATTTATCCATCATCGAAATTCACTTACGTTCAAATTCATTTATCGAAATTACTAAATTTTCAAAATTCATTATCGAAAGTCATTGATTTCCAGAATTCACTCTCAAATTCACCGATTTAAGGATTCACTGAAATTCACCGATTTTCGAATTCATTTGTCATTCTTCTCGCTATAAAAATTATGCAATGTCTTCTCCTTATAAAAATATATAAATTTATTTCATTATTTAAAAATATTCGAGATTGTGTCTTTATCCCTAATTTCATATAAACTTTGCCCTGGTGCTACCAAAGTGTGCCTGCCGTAAACAAATCCAAGTAAACATGCTTTAATTTTATCATCAACTATGGTTAGAAAATGTGTTTCACCATGTATGTTTTTTTTTTTTTCCTATATAGGTCCAAATATCCATGTGAATTAGGTCAATTATATTATATGATGTGGTATCATTTTAAAAAGACAATTTTCTTTGCTTTGCTAAATGACAGATATCACAAACAAAACTTTTAGGAACAACAATGTTATGGAAAATACTTGCGTGGAGAAAGACTTTGAGGTGAAATGACGGATAGAACGATCAGAACCATACAATTTAAAGACATAATGAAACTGCGTTGTGTGTATGTTCCATACGGTGTCTCCACACGTGTGGAGACACCACACAAGTAATTCCCCAATGTTATTACATTTTTTATGCAAAATAGTTAATCTACTATTGGACAGATGGCATAATCTGCAGTGCCATAACATGCAGAAATTGGAAAATCAGGTCGTGTCAGACCTGACACTTGAAAATCAGGTTGTGCCTTTTCTGACATGAAAAATATGGTAAACGTAGAGATATCTACGTTCAGACGTAGAGATATCTACGTTCAGACGTAGAGATATCTACGTTCAGACGTAGAGAAATATAACTAACATTAAACGGTGCGGTTGATCTTTCCTCACGCTTAAACGTAGGTTTTCTACGTTTGAACGCGAGTTTCCACGCTTAAACGTAGATAAACTACGTTTAAACGTAGGGAAATCAAAGGTTATATTTTGAAAATTAGCTACGCAATCGAGCGTAGTAAAATCTACGCTTAAACGTATGTTTTGTTACGCTTTAGGCGTAGATTTTCTACGTTTGACAAAGCGGTAGATGGGTATTAATGTTGTTGTAAGGTGCTTGTTGAATATACACCGCGTGCAACGAGATTTTTCTCATTCCTTCAAAGGCTTTGAATCTAATATCAATTTTGTGCTCACTTCTTCATCTTTCAAGTCCATTTCTTCATCATTCAAGTGTTAAAATGGGTAAGTTATTGCTATCTTATTTATCTTAATTCAAGTGCTCAATGTGTGTATGTTATTTATATTTGTAGTAATCATATGTCTAAAACCGAAAGTAGGTTGTTTATGTAATGTTTTAAGTAGGTTGTTTATGTAATGTTCATACTTCTAAGTAGTGTATTTAAGTATTTTCTTAGGGTTCAATTACTAGGTTTTAGTGTAATTAATGATATTTATTTAACTTGAAATTTGTGTTTTGAGTAGTGATTATGTTATTTATATTGTAGAAATGATATGTATTTATCGAAATGTGTGTTTTAAGTAGGTTGTTTATGTAATTTTATACATCTAAGAACGATAGTGTTATAATTTTTGATTTGATAATGTAGTGTAATTTATGAAAGTGTAATAAATACATATCATGTTTACCATTTTTTGGAAACAATCCTTTTTAAGTTGATAATGATTTAGTTGATAATGACTTGAATCGTTTTTTTTTTTTTTTTAAATAGATAATCGCAACACTATGATTGTTGTCTCGCTCAACGGAGAATTTACGTATGATCCTATCTATAACAGGTGGAATTATGTAAATGGATCGATGTTCTCATTATTTGTCCCAAAGAAAATAGGATTGAATGCGTTATTGGATAAAGTGTATTTGAGGCTTGGTATTGATCGGTCTCGATTCAAAGCTCAACCTAAAAGCTTTGTTTACTTACGGTAGTGTGGGAAATATACCACCCGATGATATCTTAGACAGCGAGACCTTAAATGGTTACATCGGCGCGCCTATGACAAGTAAGAATGTAATTTTTGTGTGAATGCGACACCAGGTGGAGGCAAACAATGAACCGATAAATGAGGAGGATGATGACATTGATTTAAATGAGGAGGATGATGGCATTGATTTAAATGAAGATTGCAATACTCCGGATTACGATTGGAAATTTCCTCTCCGTACAAGAACTTGCTACAGATCCGGATTTTAATCCGTTCGAGCAACAATATGGATGTAGTGGGTATGAAAACAATGTTGCTACACAAAGGCTTGGTGAAGCTTCGGACCAACCGCTTCGGTATCAACCAAGAAGACCAAGTCATAATCACAAATCATCCTTCAAGTAGTCGTAATATTGTCATAAACAGCCAACCACACCAATCGTTTCATTATCCTCCTAACCAACCTTCAAGTAGTCGTGTTCCACCCATCCAACAGCCATATAATATGTTTGGTGGATCAGTAACTAGTTTTTGGCTTCTCCGTTTGCACCTCATATACAAACCGATCAAACCGGCAGAGATGACAACAATAATCGTGGTGCACATGCTAGGGCAAGCGTCATTTAGAAGATTATTCATGGAGGATTCCCACATTTGAAGATGATGATTTACCGAGGTGTTTATCCACCGATGCGTTACATATGAATGACGTGAACGAATTGTTCATTGGGAAGAAATACGATTCAAAAGAAGATTTTAATTTGAAAATAAAATCGTATGCGGTTGCGAACAATTTTCAGATGAGATTGGGTAGGTCGGACACTGGTTGCTTGTATTACAAATGTCTTAACGATACATGCAAATGGCATGTAAGGGCGAAACGGGTGAAGGTGAATACAGATGTCACACGTGCACATTTGAGATCACAACGTTGAATGATGTCCATACTTGTGCCTCTCGTATCGCGGATAATGACAATCGACAAGCAACACCTATTGTTATTGCGAGTCCGCTAAGTCGAGAAAATGGAAGAACTCGGCAATGAGTATAAGCCCGCATAAATTATGGAGGACATGCTCACAACTTACGATTATGCAGCAGCTTGACTTATGACCAAGCATACCGAGCTCACGAGATGATGAGAATGATGGTGAGAGGTTCACCGACGGAGTGTTACAACGCGATACCATCGTGACTTGTGGGATGGTGCGTAATGCCAATGAAGGGACCTATATTGACTTTCAAACTTGATAATCTGGGAAGGTTCGGCGCTTGTTTCATGTCTTTGGGAGCAAGCCGTCGTGGGTTCAAGTATTGTCGACCTATTTTGTGTGTGGACGCAACTCATCCAAAACCCGTTTCTCCGGACAACAATTTATTCTTGTCTTTGTAGATGCCGGTGACCACCTATTCCACAGTAACCTTCGGTATTCTTTGAAAAGAATGCAACGATTCATGGGGTATTTCATGAGACATTTGAGGGTGGCCATTGGAGGTATCCATGATGAAAACTTGAGCTTTATTTCCGATGGACACCAGGCTATTAGAAATGCGGTTGGTCGAGTATTTCCGATGCATATCATGGTGTTTTCTATCATCATTTAAAAGGCAATCGACCAAAAATGGAAAGATCACGGTTTTGTGAAGATACATTCTATCAAACAAACCTATGCATTCTCGGAGGCCGAATTTCTCCGAAAGTTCGCCCTGATTAAGGCACAATGTCTTGGCGCATATAAACAACTTGACGAAATAGGTGTTGAACGGTGGGCGCGTGCCAAATTTCCTGGGAAAAGATACGCCTTAATGACAAGCAATTACGCTGAAAGTTTCAACTGTGCGATTAGAGGAGCTCGTCGTTGGCCTGTTCCTAGCCTCTTGGAATTCATTAGAGCTACACTGCAGAGATGGTATAATGATAGACGACAGAAGGCGCTTGATTGTGCGACTATGTTAGCACCAGAGATCGATGAAATAGTGGCTTCGAATATTACTGCTAGAAGGAAGTTCAGGGTTAAGCCTGTTAACCCCGATGAATTTGAGATTCATGGAAATAACTTGCTTCACGGGTGGTAAATCTAAGAGAGCGGAAGTGTTATTGTGGTTATTTCCGAAAAATGGAAATACCGTGTCACGCATGCTATAGCGACCTTGGCAAGATCACGCAGAATTAGTCCACCAACTCTGTTCACCGTATTATAGGGCTGAATGTTTCAAAGAGATTTACATGGCTAGCATATATCCAATTCCTAACAGAGAGGATTGGGATGTTCCGGTAGTCGGTAAGAAACATGAAAGTCGGAGTGCCTAATATGAAATATGCGCCGATGCCAAAGGAGCACCAAGAAGAGGTAGAATTAATACCACTAGAATCCTTCCACGATGGGGAACGTCCAGGCCATCGTAATGTGTGTAGCAAATCAGAAACATCCAGGACATAACAGAGCTAGTTGCACGCAATACCGGTAGGATTGTTATTAGAATGGATTGTTATTGATTTTTGTTATGGTGGTATTAGAATGGATTGTTATTGATTGTTATTGATTTTTGTTATGTAGTATTTTATTAATGGATTGTAGTAATGATTGTATTCGGTTATTAATCGCTATCAAGTTTGTCTTGCATTACACTACCTCAGTAAAACTAACAATGGTTATTACGGGTTTACACACAAGAAAAAAGAGTAAACTATACATTGAGTTAACAATAAGATGACGCTTAAATAAACGAAGGGTGATCAATAAATAGGATAGGATGACGCCTAAATAAATGATCTTCAATATTTAGTAATCACCACATTAAACACGACGTGATTTTCTATAGGTTGATCAATGACTTTAAAGTCGCATTCATCTCCCGCATTTAGGTCATTGTCCGTAATGAAATCATACAACCCGCTTTAAACGAACTTTTTCATTTGCCATATAGACAATTCTAGCAGCCCATGATTCCCCTGTGGCAATTCGCAGCTCCACGGACTTGTTTATAACATGTCGTTTGTTCTCGCAAATGCCTTTGGAATACTCTACAAATCACAAACAAATTTAAAAACTTTTTCAAAATGGGGAAAATAATATCAAACAAGAAAATAACTAAAAATATATTAAATATCTCACCACATAATAACAACCATGTGAAAATACCCAGTTTGGCAGCGTCGTCTGAAAATGGGGATTTCGGTTACCTGCACCTGCACCTGCATCATCAACTGCATCATCACCTGCATCATCATCTCATCATCGATCTCGAGAAAAGTCTTCGACAAGAAGTGTGATCATAAAGAAAAGTGTCGAAAATGAAATCCCCCCTGTGTTCAAACACTATAAACTCCCTCTCATTCAAGTAATGAGCCGCCACATACTCCTCCCAACCTTCCCCAAAGAAACGAAGATTTCCATTGTCTGTGGCTCCAACTCTCACTTCCCATGTCCCTAATCGGCTTTTGAGAACGGCCCTATCTAGGTTCCTCAAACGTGTCGCTCAACCTATTAACGATATCTTTGGGTAGTGTCTATGAAAAAAGAAACATTTCACGTTTGTTTGATCATAATAATACAAGTGATATAAAAGTAAATAAATTAATAATGACATACCAAACTTGTTGCGAAACCGCCATCAAGAACTTTAAAGAAACGATCATTATCCATTTCAAAGAGTTTGAAGGTGAAGAAGTGTAAATTGAAAGGTAAAGGTGAAGAAGTGTAAATTGAAAGGTGAAGAAGTGCTTCTCTTTACACTACTTAAAAGAGTAGTTTGAAGAAATCATTTAAAGGGCTCGTACTTGTACAACAACAATAATTGCATGTACCACACTAGTACTTGCATTCCCTTCGTTTGAACGTAGAGAATATTGCATTACCTACGTTTGAACGTAGATAATGTTGCTTTGCTACGTTTGGACGTAGGGAATGCAACATTCCCTACGTTTGAACGTAGGGAATGTAACATTCTCTACGTTTGAACGTAGAAAATGTTGCATTATCTACGTTCAAACGTAGGGAATGTTGCAGCCATACATTTCCAAAATTAACATACACCAAAACAATGTTTATACAAATTATTTTACAACTGTACTATTTGATTAAAAAGTTGGACATAAACTTTTTTCCGGAACAACGGCATGTTCTTATGATGGAGGAGCGAAAAATCTTCCTTGTGCAACAAATGTTCAATGAATTTTGCCGTGTATAACCCACAATCACCCTCAGTATAAAATGGATAGTGTCGAATAATAGTGTAGATTGTATATAATGTGATAAATAGTTAGAAGTTTATAACACTTACGGAATTGGCATTTGTGGTACGCCTTCTACTATTTTCACTTCCAAAGGAGGCTTCGCGGATCAACCATTTTGGGAGTTGACATAATCGTGCATCGGTCTCGAACACTTTCCTAAACGAAACTCCCAACCTATTGATGTCGGCTTCTACATCAGGCTTGTACTTTTGACCCGACAGACAATCAAACAACCTAACCTTCCATTGGGAATAGACACTTCCACGGCCGCCCGAAGTGAGATGTAGTAATGGCCCAGTGAGTGTATATCACGATGTTTTCATCCCACTTACGAAGGTACCGAGTCACAAACACCGAATTTCAGATTTGTGAGTGCATCAACCGATCCGCAATAATAAGCAAAATCTGAGTACGCAATGGTGAATGTGGTGTGAAGCATCTTTGGATATGATTCCATTTGGCGTTCTACCAAGTCCATATACGCATCCACATGTTGTATGCGTATTCAAAATTGAAGTTAGAGATAATGAAATAAGAAATATGCAAGTGAAGTCAAAAGAATATACCGTAGCCTCCAACTCCATAAGTGGATCATGGAGACGTGTCCACCAAGCCTTGGGAAGCGGTAGAGTCGGTAAAACAATTGACATCCCGACGGGAATTTCAATTGGGGCGGATTTTCTTGATTGAACCATTTGATGAACTTGTTTTCAAACTCGTCCGAAAACTTTTTTCGCGGTGTCCACCTCACAACGGTATCTCCGGAAAATCGACTATGTGCGACCCATCGCTTAAATAACGTGGGCGGGTCACGATCGACGTGTCCTCAATCTTCTATCGGAAGCATCGTCCGCTGCTTACCCAATTGTTTCTCACTTGGACCCCAAATACACACAAAATTCAATAAATGATCAACTTATATACTTTTTCACATTATAATTTAAATAACTTACTATAGTTTTGAATTTTAAATTCAAATTACTTACTATATTGAGCGTAGACGATGCCTGGTCGGTGGTCGTAGCCGAGCCTCCCGTCGTAGCCTCGTGAAGAAGCGAGAGGTGTAGCCTCGTGATGAGTAGGAGAGAGGTCAGAGCCTCGTGAGGAGCAGAGAGGCGTAGTCTCGTGAGAGAGTAGAGAGGCCGTAGCATCGCCGCCTCTCTGCATCCATATAAGGATCGTCCCACCAATAAATCGTCTCTACGAAATCCTCCCCATGCACTCCCTCTTCAACGGGCTCGGAAACTCCAGCAAGAATAGTCGTTTATGCTTTCTACATTCTCCACCAAATAAAAAGCGAACGGGGTACCCTCATCGGGTCTCATCGTGACCCATCATTATCCCGTTAATTAGGTAGACTAAACCTATACGTTGGAGAACTTCAGATGCTCCTCGCCATCCAATAACCACTTCTCAATATCCGGTATGGTTATCGGTTTATTGTTAGGAAAATGGATGTGGCCGTATGTCCCTCTTCAAAACACCTTGAATAAGGTTGGGGATCTTCCGGGAGATCACCAAACGGTAAACCGTGATCATGCTAAACTCCCTCCTACCGAACTTTGCGGTCGTTTCTACCGAATCTAAATCGCAACTCATTAGGCATATTCGGATATATGGCAATCGAAACATACATATTGGCGGACTTTGGAGGAAAACGCCAAAGGCTCGTACATTTGAATAAATTCTTTAAAAACCCCAGATTTCAACGTGTCTTCAAATCCGATCCTTCTCATGGATCTCGAGAAGTTGCTTGAGCTTGGTCTTTTCCCCTCAAAGGTCCAAGTCAAATTTTCTCTTACCTTGTATACATCATTATTATGAGGGCCAACCAATCATCAACATGAACATATACATTGTAAATAGGATATGTATTTATTTACTCCATATATATATATATATATATATATATATATATATATATATATATATATATATATGTGTGTGTGTGTGTGTGTGTGTGTATAAGTATATATATATACACATATAGATATATGTGTATATATATGTATTTATTTACTCCAATATGTATATATGTAGATATATATCTATGTATGTGTGTATATATATGTATATATATATATACACATATAGATATACTATATATATATATGTGTGTGTGTGTGTGTGTGTGTGTGTATATAAGTATAGACACATATATAGACACATATGTATATATATATATACACATATATATATATATACATATATATACACGCTAAATGTCTTATCATCTCTTTTTGTTTTTGGAACATCGTTGTTTTGTGTTGTGTTACATTGTTTGTAACGTTAGGGGTAAGAGAAGAAGATAATATGGTTTTACCACGTCATAGAATACTTGATGATGACGAGGAGAACAAAGGCCGTCTGGGAGCCGGTGAAATGACACTTTATATTTTCAATCTAAAGGGTGCCTCACTTCCGGCCGGTGAGGATTACCAGTGTCTGGGACGGAAAAGATGCTCTGTTGAGCGGAGACCTAATGAAATTTTCTACTGAGCTACCTACCAGAGCCCCAATATAAAGCATGGAGCTTAGGCATGACACAAATGGATCGGAAGGAATCGAAAACACCCTAGGGAAAGCATGCAATTCTAAGAACCTCATCGTGCCGAGGCGTACCATGGAATTCAATCCGAGATATTGATTTTTGGATTTTCAAACAACAATAGTTTGTCGCTTGGTTCAATTTTTAATTAACATACATGTTAGCCATAATTTCAAGGGCATTTTTATTGTTCCCCATGTTAGCCATACTTTCAAGGGCATAATTAGTCATTAGCAATACTACTATCGTGCTACCTTACAATGAAAGCAAACATAAATCACAATCAAACAACATATACATTATCAATCCCAATGTAACACCATACACATGCTTCCATTTCCCATTTTTCTATCAAATTCAATATCATAAATTACACTACATTATCAAATCAAAATTATAACACTATCATACATATTCTCACATATTAATAATTTTACATTAATTTACTTCTAAAACCTATCATACATATCATTACAGTTCATTTCAATAGAATTAGCCCCATTAATTCGAATCAAATAACAATATGAAAAACATATACATTAAATTCAATATAAAGTAGAAATCTGCAGCTTTCTACGTCCAAACGTAGTGTTTCTACGTCAAAACGTAGACAAATCACGTTCAGACGTAGAGACCTGCGGTCTCTACGTCCAAACGTAAAACCTTACGTTCGGCGTAGAGACCGCAGATCTCTACGCCCCAAGATAATCCGTGCGCTCGCACGTAGAGACCTGCATTTCTCTACGTCCAAACGTATAATACTTCCTTCATACGTCCAAACGTATGAACCTTCATACAAAAAACCCATCTTAAACCCAGAAAACGACAAATCAAACAATCAAAATCAATATAATGATTATCTAGGACCACCACAAACCACTCTACAATAAATAATAAATATTCGGAAATAACAAGCACATGCTAAAGTGAAATTAATATGATATACTATAAAAGAATATTAGGGAAAATACATACCCTTTCGCTTTCAACCGCCATTGCACTTGAGAGATTGTGAAATTGCTCTATCAGAATTTCTTGCCAAAATCGCCAAAAATCGCCACTCAGAATTTGAAATTTGATAGGAAGAAAGAAGATTAAGGATTATGCGAGATTATGAAGGACAAGTATGTGAACCGTTTAAACATATTGTCACCTACGTTTAAACGTAGATATATCTACGTTCAGACGTAGATATATCTACGTTCAGACGTAGCTAATTTTCAAAATGTAACCTTTGGATTTCCCTACGTTTAAACGTAGTTTATCTACGTTTAAACGTGGAAACCCTGCGTTCAAACGTAGAAAACCTACGTTTAAACGTAAGGAAAGATCAACTGCATCGTTTAATGTTAGTTATATTTCTCTACGTCTGAACGTAGATATCTCTACGTCTGAACGTAGATATCTCTACGTTTACCATATTTTTCATGTCAGAAAAGGCACAACCTGATTTTCAAGTGTCAGGTCTGACACGACCTGATTTTCCAATTTCTGCATAACATGTCCTTATCTATATTGTCAGATGTACAAACTTGTGCACAAAAGATAAGACCATTGTCTTAAACATGCTTATCAATCCTTAGAGTGATCACAATGGACCCTCAACTCACTCCTAAAAATATTTTTCCGGTCTCCAAAAACCACAATGATACCTGTACCTCATCCCCAACTTGTAAAATCCTCCACTCATACCTCGGCATTTCAGGTGACCCGTGGAGACCTTTAAAAGCACTTTATGGGTTGAAAGGAACAACTTTCTCTCTCTGGCTAAATTATGTGGTTAAAAATTAAATGTGATGATAGAAGTAAGAGAAAAATTATTTTTCGGGGGTTGTATAGAGGTTGTTTATTGGAGTAAATATTTTTGGGTGTTGAAAAAGTATAATTGAAACGGAAAACGATGTGTTTGAAAGTGGTAATCGGGGGATATCATTGGGGATGCTCTTATAAGATATAATCTTTTTTCTTTCTTAGTTGAACCAATCATCTTCTTGTTGTTCTTGTCCTGTATCACAAAATACAACACATATAACATGATCTCTAGTTAGTCTATTAAAAAAGATATATATATATTTGAATCCGGGAACATATAGAACTTGGGATAAAATGAGGTCATAATTTATTCTTACTTCACCTATATGAGTTACTATGATGTTTTCTCCATTTGGTATAGATAGTGTAACTTCTCAACTTTAACCTTATTAGTGAAAAGGGCAAAATCACACACAATATGATCAGTTGCCTCTGAATCTGTAATCCTGTTATTAAGAAAATTTAAAGTTTGCCTTGCACTTCATAGGGATCTTGCTTAAAGTTTGCTGTCAGAGCTGTCACTTGATTCACAACATGATTTCCATGATCTCCATTAGTGCCATATGTAACGCCCCCAGACCCCGGGGCCTGGTAGCGCTAAATTAGTCATAAATGATCCGTTCAACTGCTTAGACCGTCGTTTTCGCTTGGTTTAAAAGGGTTAACCCAAGTTGACGAGACCTTTATGTCTCACACTTATATGAGGGTGAGCATTCACTTACTTTACCGATGTGGACTTTACATCTTCCCCCTAATAAGGGACTAGCGTCCTCGCCAGGACGGCCAAGACTTGTCCCACTGGACTTGTACCGGTTTCGTCACTTGTCTCAATTTCGTCGCTACCAGAGGTAACTAGAGGCCATCTTTACACCGTCTTTAACGGTGCAGTGCATAGTTCCGTCTGATAGTTGGCTCTGAATTCCATTCTGTAACGCCTCCAGACCCGAGCCTGGTAGCATTAAATGAGTCATAAATGGTCCGGTCAACTGCTTAGAGCTCCGTCCTCACGGGCTAATCCGAGTTGACAAGACCTTTATTCCTCACACTTATATAAGGGTGAGCATTCAATTATTTTACCGATGTGGGAATTGACACCATAGTTTTCAACAAGTTTCAAAAGTTGACTAACCTGATGTTGAGTCAGGTTCTGTCAATCAGTTTCTTGTCTTTGATCCTTTGTGAACATAGAACTTTAAGCGTATCCTTGATCAGCATCTTGATGTATCATATTGACATTGGACTTGGTTTTAAACCCAATTGGTTTCCATGTTTTTTTGTAGCATTTGTCCACATTGTGTCCATTGAAGCCACAATGTGTGGACTACATCTCTTTATCATTGGTGTGACCAAATTTCTTGATCCCTTGACTACTATTCTGTACTCGAGGTCTAACATATCCTTGTTGATTTCCATGAAACTGATGATAATTGGGATAGTGACTCTGATAAGTCCTGTTAGCAAGTGCCATTTCCTCAGATCCTTGAGGATGCCCTGTTGCTTATCTACCTGACCTTTTGAATTTGATGGCCATTGAGAAGGCTTGTTTTATAAAGGGTAAAGGAAGAACACTTAAGACCTTACTAGAGAAATTTCATCATTTAAATCTTTCATGAATCTTAGGACACAATATGCTTCAACATAAGCAATCAATTTTGGTGTGATGTCACAAACACAAGGATGCCCACATTCACATGTAGGAACAAGTGTTAAGACCATAATCTCATCCCATTTTGTCATCATCTTGGTGTAATATTTAGTAACATACATCCCTCCTTGTTGGATTAGATTGACATTCTCTTCTAAATCAGACACTATAAAGTAACCTATATTAGAATATCTATGCAAATATAGTCAAATTTCTCTAGCAGTATTAATACATAACACACTTTGGGCAATGTTTGATATAACAGATTTCAAGATCCATACCATGACTACTGCGTTACATTGACTCCAGACACGATATATAAAGCATAATTAGAATTTGGTTTTTCTCTAGATCCACCCTCTTGGACTCTAACATCATAGTCATTGATCATGACCATGAATGATAATTGTTACCTTCAAATGGAAAAGTCCAAAAACCTTTTAAGTGTATCCATGCCATCAGGGAAGGACCCATGTAAGTACACTAGGTAAGGGGACATTGTCCCCGCTGAGAGATCCGTTTTTTTTATTAAAAAGAACATAGTTCTGATGCTAAAAAATATTACAACACTACGAATGTTCTAATTGTATCTTCGAATTAGCCCGGGTGTCTCTAGTGAGAAATTTTTGTGGTCTGCCGCTGCATGCCGTACAGATACATGCATCACACAAAAATTAATTCCAAAAAGCTTGGCCGACTTAAAAAGTTTTTTTAATATGTGGCATTGACGCTAAAAAAAAAAAAAAGGTGAGTGTTAAGAAAACGGCTACATTTCCTCACCCCGCTGGTTATGAAAGAGACATAGACTTGATTTATAACCTCTCATATAGCTAAGAAGTTAATTTCATTTAAGACAGGAAAAAAGAGGCAGCTATCTCACATCACATGTAAGTACCGTCTTATTCATTATCTTTTATGACTACTTGATTTTTTATTTTATTTTATTTAAGGCCATTTATGTAATTTAAATTTTATAAAGAACATTTAATGTTGGACCCTTATAGTTAGAATTTTGTCTTGTTGTGTTTAGAATGTACTGCAAATTGTAGTAGTCTGATGTTTATATACCACTTTAGCATAAGATTAATTATTTAATTTTTGTAAAATTCATTTGTATTTTTTCTTTTAAACCATAAAGAACGTTGTACAAATTAATACAGACATTTAGTTTCAAAAAAAATATAGACATTCGATTTCAGCCATGGAATAAACAAAGTCTTATGAAGTATTTAAATTAATTAATCACAAGATTTTGATGGAAAATTTACATAAAAATGAACTCAAAGCAGGCCGCGAATGACGCTGTGTCTTTTAAATGATGTTTTGTTGATAACAATTTAGCACAAAAGGAAACTATCGAATATCTCTCTTAGGATACATCGACAATGTTCAATTCAAACGGTGAATTGTTTGATCAAATCAGAGACATTTAAATAATATACTGATGATACTTATGGTTTGAATGAATTTATGTTAGAGGCTTATGCTTTTTTATATATATGAAAAACAAACCATTTCGGAAATGTTGTAAGGACAACTTACATTACTTTCGCATTGCTACGTCTCCTCGCATGTAAAACTATGTCTCGGCGCATTGCAAACGTACCTCATTTTAGTTTTTAAAGGTGTTGCTCCTAAGTCTCCACGATCGGACGCTGTCCCTTCGACTACCGCGAAGGGATGTTGCCCCTTATATTAAAGTTTTGTTTGTTTTCTGAAATATAATTCGTAAAACAATACACAGTGATGCATGACCACCCTATATAAGGGATTCCTTTACTCTCTGCAATGTGAAATTTTTGGGTAGTACGTATCTACGTGTGGATATGTGAGGTGACACGATAAAAACCACACAGTTTAAGTATAGAATGAAATCGTGTGGCGTGTGGTGTGTCACGGAGACTATCCGCATATAGGTACGGTGTATGCAAAAACTTCCCCTCTGCAATAGGCGTTTAATCACAAGTTCCAACATATTGAGAAGTGTAATTTGCATTTACTATCCATATATTTTGATGGATAAATGACTACTTAATGAATCCTTTAATTATTGCACTCTTAAGAATCCTTTAATTATTGCAGTCGTAACATTTTGAATTTTTGATGTCATTATATTTTATAACAAATTACCGTCTTTCTTTCAATTTATTTGATGTAGTTGTTAAAATTATACATATTAAAGAAGTGAATGAATACATTTAAGATAAAATAACTAAAATATCCATTTGTAATATTCCGATTTTCGAAAAATGGCAGACGTGTCATTTTACAAAAAAGAAATATTATTATTCTTTACTTCTTTCATGGAGTTAAGTATTTCCTTATAATATATATATATATATATATATATATATATATATATATATATATATATATATGTCTAAATATGTATATATATGTTTGGGAGAAAATATGAGTTTAAGTAATAGGGAAAATAATAAGAAATTATTAATTTTTGAGATTTTCTATTTAAGGAAAATAAATTCTATTAGTTCCCATAACCAAAAAGAAATCAGAAATTTCTTCCTACGTTCTTGAGGGGCGGTGTGTGAGAGCAAGATTAGGGCTGAAAGATTTCTTCCAGTTTCTAAGTCAAATCTTAACGGTTTTCATATCAGAGTAGAGCAGCGGAATCGTCGTGAAGAAGCGCGCGTTTACGTACTAAAAGTTTGGAGCTTTATCAAGGTAAGTAAATTCAACCTAGATGTGCTATTGGATAAGTTTTAGAGATTAAAACTCATAGATTTCGTAGTTTTGTTACAATCGAAGCATGTGATCGAATCTAATCTATTTTGGAATTGATCACATAGGATTTCTGTGAGAAGAAAGGTCGTTTTGCTGCTGTTTCTGGGAGTTTGAAGATTGGATTGCTTGTTATCAAGTAAGAGGATCTTCCTACGAATTAATTACGGTTTATGTTAAGGTTTGATGTGATTTTATGCTAGATATCATACCTTTATGTTGCTTAAGGATCAAGAGCTGTTATGGTTTATAAAAGTTATGTTTTTCTGCTATTTTCTAGGTATTATGATGTTGAACATGTTTGGGAATGAGTAGGGATCGTTTAAGGGTAGAAAAACTGAGTCTTGAGGATTACTACGCAATGAGTACCCTGAAGTGTTTCCAGAAGAGTTATCGGGAAACATGCTGGATAGAGAGATAGAGTTCGAGATCAAGTTGGTACCAGGAGCGGCACCAGTGGCTTATTTTGTTTGCCACAAATATTTCTCTATTTACTTATCAAACATTTAAGAATTTAACATCTAAAACGCAGAAACTACACAACCTCAAATTCACCCAAAAAAACTAAAATGAAGAGAGAAAAAAATAAAAAAATAAAATAGAACGACCGACGTGGAAGAACAAGCAACCCACACCAGAACAAACCATAAGCGAACCATAAAAAAAATCATGCAACCGCCTCTGATGTAGGTCCATAAAATTTTTTTTGGGGGTGAAAATGTGTGAAACATTGCAAAAAGAACACAACAGTACTCTAAATTCAACGGGACAACAATTGATCACAACAAGCACACAATATCTATATTAATATTTTAGAGCAAATAACTACCAATTGACCCGTTTCCCTCTGATTACCCGACCCAGACCTGGTTTCACCGGAAAAAAAAAACCATTTACCATATCCCACTTTCACTTTCGGTCTACTCCCACGTTCATACCTTTCATTTCTGATAACCTTCGAAACCTCCGTTCTCTCTCAAACGGTTCCACACTCTCATGTTCTCATCCCGACCGATTTCCTCTCTTGAATCGATTTCCCCTCTTGGATTACTTTCCTCTCAAGAATCGCTACAGCCATTCTGGAGTGCTACACACTTCCGGTCGATCTGAACATTTCATTTCTCGAATTTCCTAGCAGATTTGGTTGAAGATGTGTGATTTAAGTGACGTTTTGGTTTGTTCAATTCAATTCATGCTTCAAATCCATTTTTGTTTGTTCAATTCATTTTGATTTACTTTTTACTGTTATGAATTTAGTTTATACTCACTCATATACTTCATTTTTTGTTGCTAATTTAAGGAATTTAGCTTAATCTAATTTGGGGTTTTTGTTTTCAATTCAATTTTGATTTGGGGTTTCCTGTTGATTCAAACCTTGTAATTTTTCCCTGTTATTTTTTAGTTTTTCAGGTTACGATGAAATTAGAAAAACAAATTCAAGGGTTATGTAACTTCATATGCAACAGAGAATTGGTATGTATAACTTCATATGTGGATGGGGTATTTCATGGTGCCATGAGTTACCGTGCTTTCTTATTTTACCATTGTCACTTCCTATTCCTTTCATTTTTATTTTCATTAATCAGTTGTATTTGACGGGTAGTAAACACATATAAACACATATGGCTAAGACTAAACTTAGAATGCATATACAATTTGTTATAAACACAGATAGAAATATGCAGTTTAAGAAAGAACCAAATACAGATAGCAATGCAAACGTAAAGAATGGTTGAATTGATAAACACAGAAACAAGAAGAACACAGTGATTTAACGTGATTTCCGGAGTTGTGCCGACTACTCCACGGACAGAAAAAGAGACATTTTACTATGCACAGAATTACAAGGTTTTCATAAGTGTGTGAATAACACTTTGAATGACACACATTGCATTGATTACAACATTGATATTTATAGACACAAGTCCCAAACCCTAACCGCCATAGATTTTTGTCGGAACTACCATAAATACCCCAGATGTGGACCCAAAGCTCAAATTTGTTATCCACCAGACGAAACCCAGTTCAAAACTAACTTCTCAGACTTGTAATCAGATGCCCAGATGTAGAACTCAGCTATACTCAGCATAACTCAGTAGTCCAGAAACTGACTGCTGATTTCAGAAGAAACTCAGTTGCACTTCATCAAATTGACTTTCACAAAACTGAATATACTTAACTGAACTGACCATCAAACTCAGTCTCAGTTTTCCCAGATTAGTTCCACTATATATTTCTCAGTTTAGAGATCAAGTCACCAAAACTGACACAATTAAATGAGCATAAAGATTGCAATGCACTGATGGGGATTAACTTTTCCATGGTTTGAAGAAACTGTTTCTTTTGTTGTGTTGCTCTTTTCTATGTCCATTTTTACTCAGGTAATCTTTGCAGAAACACGATTTTGGATTTGAGCATATCCAATGAGAGACATCAAGACATGAATCTACATGGTAATCTTCACCTTTCTTCAAATCTGTCGAGTTTCATAGTGTTTGATGACTTTAGGAATCTGAATGTTTTACATTATCATTTATCGCTTCAAAATTCACAGTTTTCACAGTTTTCACAGTTATGGGATTTTTTTTATCTATCTATTTATGCCGCTAGGTCGACAGATCCTCAAACCCACAATCGTAAAAAATGCCTATATGTTTGTGGCTTTGCGTTTATCTGCTATTCTAGGTTGAGTTTTGGCCATTTTGGGTTTGATAAACTTCGTAATCAATGTCAAAAAATTAGAACATGCATATTTGACCCGACATATAATCACCCAATTACCCGGATATAGAAAAATAGATCAACAAACATGTTATACTTTCCAATCATGTTTTACTTTAGGAATCTGAATGTTTCATGATTCTCAGGTGATGTGTATTGGTTTGTAATGTGAGGTTTTTTTTTTTTGGTTTTTTGAATTTATGCGTTTCTGAGTTTGCCAAAGAGATTTTGATATACTGAAGTTGTAATGTAGAAAGTTGTTAGTGTGGTTGTATTTATGGGTTGTCCAAGTACTCTATGAAGGTTAACATTGATATATAGTGAGAGTAATGGTTATTGTCGGATTCATGCACTATATTTGACCACATATATCTCTAATTTGTGATTAAGAAAAATGTTTGTAGGTAAACACAACTTTGTAGACAACATACAATATTAGTATGGTCTTTGAGATTTCTCTTTTTCTTTTTAATCATGGTCCAACTTTTTACGATTTTGAAGTAAGATATAAGCCTGTAACTATTTACTTTTGGGTGTCAATATCTTATAAGATTAGATCTTCAAACAAAAGCATAACAATAACTTATTTGTTGTGTGTCCATGTAGAAGTGCTACTAAGGCTTCAAACGGCACCTCATATATTACTCAAAAGTGTTCAAGGTCTAAAATATGGTAAAAATATACTCCCTCCGTCCCGTAATATAAGTTTTTTTAACTTTTTTTGGTGTCCTAAAATATAAGTCCTTCTCACATTCCAATACAATATTAAATGCATTATTTTCATTTTCATACTAAACAATACAATATTATTAGCCAGTCTCAGAAAACAAGACAATATTTTACATTGAAGTACTAAAAACTAACTCATTTATTAAGTTTTCTTAAACTGTGTAAAATGAACAAAAGACCTTATATTGTAGGACGGAGGGAGTAATATTTTTTGATTTTTTTGGTATCCCATTTGTGTTTTTGTTGAATTATTGTGTGGATTTTGTTACGGTAGAATCAAATGAACAAAGTTATTGAATTACCACCTGATGCTTTATCTTCTGATATGTGGTCTTGGAGAAAATACAGACAAAAACCCATTAAAGGCTCTCCATATTGATGGAAATGTGTAGACTCGATAGTGTGCTTTTGAGTCATAAGGATGAAGCACACTAGAGGTCCTGTAATTCCATATTTTGCGCTCATAGATAGACCTGCTTGATGCGAAATTGGTAATTGGTTAGTGATGGTTTACTTTTGTGGGTTATTTTTTTCCTTCATCTCTAATTATTATCATCTTTTGTTGCCACTAATTATTTCATTACATTTTCTATTATCATTGGTTTTTTAATCAGTTTGGGGATTTCCAAGATTTTTGTTTGATCTCTATGCTTCATGTTTTTTATTTTTCCTTCGTAGATTAGAGACTTTGTTGTGGCGGTAAAACAGGAAGAATATGATCAATTGTACGGAAGACCTGTGAAGGCTCCGAAGGTTCTTGCAGACATCGTGGAGTCAATTGTCACAGCTATATATATGGATTGTGGCATGAATGTGGAAAAACTTTGGAAGATAAGAGGATGCTTATGGCTAATTTTATTTGTCGATTTAATGCATAATCTAGCCATTTATAGGTCATAGTTCTTTTGTTTGTTTAACTATTTTTTAGTTGGAAGAATACGATGCGGAGCCGGTGGAAGAAGTCATGTATATTCGCTAATGTTCCTGTTTTTCTCTCTGTGAATAGCGTTTTAATGAGTTGTGTGAAAAAGAAGGAAAGCGGACTATAATGGAACCCGAGAGAAAAGGAGATAGAACTATCATAAGTGTTCACGTTGATGGATTTTTAGTTCCTTCAGCTTCATCCGGTCAGAAGGAACATATATACTACACTCAAAGAAGCAAAAATTGCTTTGGAGAAATTGTTTGGAAAATTGAATACCATGAATGATGCAAGCGAAGATGGCTAGGGAGTGGACAAAAAAAGGTTGAAGGTCCATACAGACATCTTGAACAAAGATGGGCAATCTAATGAGATCAAAGAATGTCTAAAAAAGAAGCTTTATTAGCTTTGTGACAAAAAGAGATGGCCTAGACCAATTTACAGGTGTATTTTTTTTCTCACTTTATGTTAGTTGCATTCAAGTTTTAAACAATATGTTGGTGAATTTATGCAAATTTATTGAAATTGTTTGAGTATTGCTGGGGTATTTTTAGCTTACATACCATTGTTGTTTTTCTATAATCATAATACAATGATTATTTTATTAGGTTTTCATAGTTATTTTCGCATTTCAATTATCTCGTGCACTGTAATGTCTTATGCATATATCAGGGTCAATGTTATGTATAATTAGTGAATAACACAAACATCAACATTGCTACTTAGAGAAGGGAGCATAATCGCCAAATCAAAATGGAAGACTCAACTTGCTTTCTTTGTAAGAATTGACTCAACTTGTTTTCTATTTTAGTAATACAATATACTACCTCCGGTCCAAAATATAAGTCATCCTAGGAGTTTTCACACAGATTAAGGAATTGGTTGAATGTCATTAATTTGAAAGTTAATGTCTAAAATACCTCTTGACTATTATTAATACAATAGTTGTTAAGTAATGAAAAGTTGTTGAATTCATAATAAATTAGGGGTAAGATAGAGAAAGAACAATAAATGTTGCATTGGTAATGTAGAATGACTTATATTATGACACAGTAGAAAAGTGTAGGATGAAACATATTTTTGAATAGGAGGTAGTATTATTCATCATTAATCACCATAAAAACTCGATATACATATTTTTTCACCATGAGTTCTAAATTTCAACAAAACCTATTTTTGAGAATATGTAGTCATTTTTCTTTAATAGACATTTTGGAATGTTACGTCTTCCCGTAAATTGCACAGGTTATTCTACTAGTATAAGTGATATACAACAACAGAAAGAAAAACAGATGAAAATTTGAAGTACGCATATATATAATTAAGGTTCAAACACACAATAACTGAAATTACAATATGGAAATTCGCTAAATCAACTCGATCCACTAAAACATAATCCTAGCAAACGACTTGGTTTATTTTTTGGAGGGGGAAAAAAAAAAAAATCAGACCACAAACCCATGTGAAAACATGATTTTACATCCGCCATTGATGGATGGTTGCAAGATTGCATACTTCATAATTTAGCACCAGATGACAGATGTAGGTTTTACTCGTCATCTTGCGGGGGCGGATAAGAATTCTCCACGCAATACGATTCCTCTATTTCTTCATCAATGTAACAGAAACAGTCGAGGTCTTCGGGGCATTCTTCCTCTACTTCGTCGCAGTAATGTTCCTTACAAGGAGTAATCTCCTCTCGGTCAACGACCACATCAATCGGAAAGTACCCGGAGCCTTGCAACTGCTTGAGAGCAATTGGCGAGCAAAACGTTGAGCCAGTTGGTGGTTGGTAGCAAAAACATTGCTTAGGGCAGTCGTCTTCCGCGACCTCTGGGGCCATCACGCAGTTTTTAATATCCGGACAGTATTTTCTACCCTTACCCATTAATTTCCGAGAGATAAATGTTGGGTTATTATTATTATTACCCGACTTCATTCCATCCACTTCTTTTCTCCGGCGGCCGGTCAATGCCCTTGGTTTTGAGCCTTCAACCCCATGTGCTACTGCATATATGTTAAAGTTATATATGAAGGACAATATTCAAGGAGAAATGATAATTAATACAATAAAAATAAAAATAAAAATAAAAATAAAATACAAAGGTAATTAAGGCAGCATATATATGAACTATGAAGATATATAATTGCAATATTACACTATGAAGAGCAACTAAGACTAACCGATCACCAGGAAGGAGATAAAAAGAAGATAAGTAGACATAGCCATTCCTAATCTCTTTTTGGATTATAATCTGCATGTATATTTCATTGTTTCAAGATAGTTAATTAATTTATAGTGCATATACCATAAGGAGCAAGGGTATTCGAGACGGCAAACAATAAATAAATAAATAAATCTTCACATCACACATCACACAAAAATGGAAAACACTTCATTAATCCAAATTATATCGAAAATCTAGGCAAAAAAAATGTTGTAAATTATGGCAGCAATTAATCTTCATAAAAAGTTTAATATGGCCGGATCAAGGTAGATTGATCGCCAAATTTGAATCAATTTGAGCCGCCTGATTTTGAATTAAAATTATATCGAAAATCTTGGGAAAAAAACTCTAAATTAAGCTAGCAATTAATCTTCATAAACATTTAATATGGCCGGATCAATGTAGGTGACGATGTCCAAAATTGACATTACCCACGTGTCATCTCCTTATCAGTCCAACATTAAATGAAGATAGAGAAAAATTCCTGGCCAAGACCCCCCGATATCCGAGCCGTACCAGCTCAGCTACTCTCTTCCAACCATTTTGGGTCGGCCGATGTCGAAGGCCGACCTCCGAACTGTACAATCCCAAATACTCATCCGACCCCTCCAGGTCGACCAGTACTTGTGATCAAACCTGCTCATGCCGGCCTCACCGATCGGCACGAGTCCTCCTCGGACCAAGCTCTATACGCACGTTCCAATTCAAATAAGTATGGCATGAAACCTTCACATTTAATACTCTAATCCTAACATTCAAATATACTCGCAATTATCTCCTAAAATCAAGAAACTCAATTAATACCTATCTTTACCTTAGGGACCAAGGCAATTAGAGTCCATCTTATACACTCCACACGCTAACTCTAGGGCACAAGCCCCTCCATATAAGCAATCCCTAAGAAACTACGAACACTTGATTCCAATTCACGCATTGGATACGTAGGCAGCTTGATCACTATCAAGTGCAGTCTAAATCATACCAAACACTCTCCCCTTATTTCTTTATAGCTTTATTGTTGTTGATCTTGAAGCTTTGGCAGTTTGTCGTTGGAAGAAAAACCCAGATTTAATATCGATGATTTCCAGCATCGTCAGTAGGTTATAATAAACTAAACGTCAATGACGATTCCAAAAATTGTCGATCATAAATCCCGGGCTGTTCTCCGAAAGACAACCTGCAAAAAGTCTTAAGAACACGATAAAAAGAGGGGGTGTTTTGGTGGTCGTTTAGACTGGATTTGAGAAACTGTATATCAAGCTGCCTACGTATCCAATGCCTGTCTTGGAATCAAGTCTTCGTAGTTCCTTAGGGATGGTTTATATAGAGGAGTGTTATGCCCTAAGGCGGCGTGGGCCTTGTCCTTGTAGGGCTTGGATTTCGTGTTCCCTAAGGAAAAGATAACTACGATTTAATCTCCTTAATTTTAGAAGATAATTATGGACATATTTGACTATCAGAATCAGAGTATTAACTATGAGGGATTCTTCTCATATGAATTTGATTATCACACACGTGAGAAATAAGATTGAGGATAGACTCTAGCCGACTTAGATGGCCCGAGCTGAACCAGCTAGACTCTTTTGTGTTTGGGCCGACCTACGGAGGTCGGGGAAGATAGCCAAGCTGTGTATAAGCGGTTTGGTCCGAGAGGGACTTGGGCCGACCTAAAGGGTCGGGCAGGGGCAGGTTTGATCATAAATACAGGTCGACCTGGAGGGGTCGGAGGATGGTGACCGAGCTCATGCAGCTCGGGTACCGGGGGTTCTGGCCCTTGATAAAGGTTTTTCTCTATCTCTACTTATTATTGTGCTGATGCGGTGGCGACACGTGGGTAGGTTCAATTTTTGGCATCGTCATAAGCCCCCCAGATCCAGCTGAGCTCCTGAGGCCAGTCGGATCTGTCCTTCTGGGCGACTCGGCGCGGTCATCTTAGACCTGTAAACTTTTGAGTTGTGCTTGATCGTTGTCATTCCGGGATTCGAGGTGTTTTAGCCCATGAGTGAGCGCTTTTACTGGTGGTTGCATAGCTCCACTTAAGAACAAGAAGAAAGGTTGTGTTTGCGATCATGAGCTGAGCCGTATAAGGCTTCCTACGTACCCTTAACTTGTAAGGGATCAAGCCCAATTTACGTATTTCTTCGAAAATGAGAGCCCTTTTTTGTCAAGGGTGCGATGCTGTTATTTATAGGGCCATAAGTTGGTTGTTACCAGGCTGTTGGAAGAGTGGGTAGACCGGGAAGCTGCCGAACCGTGATCGGTCTTAGAGTGCCGAGCTGAAGGGCTGGCTAAACGAGGGCCTTTGGCGAGCCGACAACTTTGAGGCATGAGAGTCTTGTTTATGAACTTTTTTTCCTAGTTGTGTGGGCTTTGTTCGCGTTGAAGGATGGTGGACTGGATGGGCGAGCGGGTCGAGCCCCCAGTGCTTTGTATCAAGATAGCTGCTTGTTGCTTCATTCATGTTGCCTTGAATCACGACAGGAATCGTGATGGTGCGAGGCTGGCTTGATCGTGCTTGACTTGGTCTGGTCTATTAAAGGGCAGACTGGTTAGGCCGATAGGCCTATCTGTTTCTGGGGTTACGTATGGGCCCGATTCGGATTCATGGGCTTTTTCCTGGAACTAGATGACTCAGACTGATTCGATACATCAGTGGCCCCTGTACTCTTTAAGCTTTCAGATGTGTAAATGAAGGTCATGGTGTAAAGTTGTAACAACTTGATACACCGTTTGCCGAGGTGACTGTTACAGAGCGATCTACTGAGATAACGTAAGACTCAATTAGCATAGTCTGTCGATGCCGTGCTTAAATAGTGACTAGTTTTAAGCGTATCGGGATTGAGAGCGTAAGGACACAATTTTGAAAAGATTCGCTCGGGGGCGAGCTTTAAATACGGTGTCGAGCTGGAGTCGGGCGTATAAAGATTTGCTCGAGAGCTTATCAGACTGACTTCTAGCATTAAGCTTCTCGGCGAGCAAGGCCAGGTCGGACTGACTTCTTGCGTGAAAGTTCTAAACGAGCAGGGCCAGGCTAGTGCTGACTTCTCGTTTAAAAGCACGGCGAGCTGGGCCAGGTCAGACTGATTTCTCACGTTATTAAGCAGACGGGCTATAATGCCATACTATTAAGCAGACTCAATGTACTTTTTAGTTGACATATGCTTGCTGAGCCGGACATGCAAAACTTAGATTGTCTGTCCTGCAGACTTTATTGAGGCCGTTCTGTGGAATAGGAGCCGATCTCTGGGATGAATGATGTGGAGCTAGCTGATGCTGGCTTCAAGACCATGGATTACGCAAGCTTGCTTTTCTTACTCGAGTGTTGTACTTTGACGGTGTTTCTTACTTTGAAGGGAACCTGGAGTGGCCAGGGCTTTTTTCCCTGAACTGGGCAAGTTTACAAGAGATTTGAAAAGATTGCCGACCTGATGCGAGGTCGGATTGCTGAATTTGCCAGAGACAATCTCCCCAGCAAGGCTTTTTATAAGTTGGGCATGGGTGCGGTCTATGACAACCACCTGAAGGATTTCCCGGAGGGAGTAGACATTGTGTCCGAGTACTCTTGCCGTGTTGTGGCTGCTTGTTTCTTGCTTTCTTCAGAGCCACCAAAGTCCAGCCCCCGGATCATAGGTCAGTAGGCTTGTGGACTTGTAGTTTTTTATTTTGAAATTTTATTTCAAATGAAATTGTCATCTGTATAATTTGATAATATAACGAGTATTTCGTTAAGTTCTCGGTCTTAACTTTATTCCGAGTACCCCTTTAAGTACTTGATTTAATTTGCACTTTCTTTAAGTGCTTCGTTAATGGTAAAGGTATCTTCCCCTCCAGTATGCCATGTATTAACTTGCAGTTTTGGATGACATATTAAAGGTTTTGTCATGTTTTTGTTCAGGTTTGTCCTACATGTTGGAATAGTGTCCTAAACCCAATCGGGTTGGACCGGATCCGACCGGGTCGGATCATTTCTACTATTTCTTTATGTTTATACATATATAAAATGGCTTTTATGTTGTCATATATCTGTTCTTTTTAAAGAACCAATTATGAATTGTTATATGATAACGTCCTTAGTATTAAACTGTGGTAGAGAAACCATGATAAGCGATTATGGTTGATGAGATCTCTGATCACTTTAATAAGTTTGATACTTAAATGTCTCTAGGCTGATGTACTATTAAACAGGGCATTGATAGTGTAAAGCAGACTAGCACGTATTAGATGTCTTCTGCCTTTTAAGGCGTGGATAGATCTCGCTTCATCGAAGTGTTGAGACACTTGGGTATGCGACGGGACGTGTATTAGAGAATGCGTCGTTAAATCGACCCACTTACACGATAAGTGTCACACTATGTGGCGGTTGTGTAATTATCCTTAAGACCGAGTCTTCATGGCATCACGGTGTGGATTGTCATGCTTTGACACTATTGAGGTTTCCACAGCCACGGGGCGATCATCGGTAGTGATTGGGTGTGATCTTCAAGCATCACGGAGTATACATGATTGGTCGTCCGGGAATCGCGTATCCTATGATTGTGATCGAATATCCGAAATGGCCTTCTTATAAGGAATGTCTTACTCTCGTGAATCTTTGCAAAGTGGGAGTAAATGTGTTACTTCGAGAGAGCATGATATCCAGATTATAAGATACGGTCGTTGATGTTTTGACACTCGACTAACGACCGTATGGATATTATTACAGCGATAGGATTGTAAGTTACACGGTAACTGTTTCACATGAAAGGTAGTAGTCATTGCATTTGACTCTTCCGATGATTGGGGTCACGGTGTGTTCTTGCTGACGCTATCCCGTGATCGTTAGGCATGAAGGGCATTTTCGTAATTTGCACTTTGTGACTACGGCCAACATATTCGGAAGCCTATCGGGTCACACACATAAGAACATCTAGCCGGATTAAAATGTGGTTATAGATGATAACCAAATAAGGAAAGTTTATCTCGAGACTATAAAGGTTATAGTGGTAAATTAATATGGTGATATTTATTTATTATGAATAAATATAATACAAGATATTAATTATGTTGATTAAATAAAAATATATATATTATATATATATGGCCGAAAAATGTGTGTTTGTGACACACATAGATTTTGCCAAACTATTTGATCATGTTATTATTAATTAAATATATGGCCAAAGATTGTGTGTGTATTGACACACGTGAATTGGCATAATGTGGCGCCATCTTTTGTGTATTTGGATACATTTGGATTGTGCAATTTAATTAATAAGATTACCATAATATTAATATTAGATATTAATAGATTTTGGAAAAATAGATTTATGGTAATAAGATAGATATTCAATATGAGATATTGACAATATCCTGATTTATTTAATATGAGATATTGTAATAAATGAGATAAATCAATCAATTATATTTTCCTTATTTTATTGGGAAAATGTTTTCTTCTCCTCCACACCTAGTAGGGGCGCCCCAACCACTATAAATAGGAGGTGGGTGTCAAGCTCTTTTAAACAACATAATTCCAAGAGCTAATAGTTCTTGTGTAAAATAGAAGCGTCCTATGTAGAGTTGGAGAGAGAAAAGGACCGGTCTAGCAACCGGAGTTTTCCAATAGCAATCCATGATGGGATTCCGGCGAGCTGTTCGTGTGGACTAGCGGTAGAGGCCGAACACTTGGGCGGCTCTATGCAGAACTACTCTCCCTAGACGGTCAAAGCGTCGATCTTATAGATCAACCAAGGTAACCACCGTCTACTACTTGTTTGTTTATTGCTTAAACGAAGTCAATCTTGGGTCGATAGAAATAAATTTTTGAATTCATTTGCGTTCCAGCGTAGATTTCCTAACAGTGGTATCAGAGCGAGCTTCGAGCTTAAGCAATAAGCATGTTATTTTGCGTAGTTAATTTTATCATTTTAAATCACGTAATTAAAAGATGAAAGATTTTAGATTCGCAAAACGATACACGAAAAAAAAAAGGGATTGGGTGGTGCTCGGCCGACTGGCGGCGGCACCACCACCGTCCGGCGATCAAGCGGCGGCGGCACTTTTATGGTGGCGCAAACGGCGGTCGCTTATGGTCTCTTTCTTTTGTTTTGTGTATTTTGTGTTTCTATATGGTTCATGGTTGTGATTGGTAATTCGTTTTGTTTAGTTGTGTCGTGTGGCTAACCAATGGTTCAAATAGTTTGGCATCGGGATGCCATACGGCATTAAAATAATAATGGCCTTTCCAAAATTTGTTTGGAATAGCGCTGCGCCTTCCAAATATTTGATTTGGGAAAAGCTTAGCTTTCAAACACTTCAAAAATTTGATTTTGGAAGGTGGCTGGCGCTTAAACCAAAATTATTTGGCTTTCCAAATATTTGATTTGGAATAAGCTGCAAGCCTTTCAAATATTTGATTTGTAAAAGGCTTAGCTTGCGCAAACTTTCAAAATTTTGATTTTGGAAAGTGGCGCGTCTCTAAGCCAAATTTGTTTAGGAAGATGCTTTTGGTTTAGAAACTGAATCCTTTTGATATTAATCAAAAGGAAAGAAACAAAAGAGAAACAATTTTAATTTTGATTTATTTTTAGAATAGTTCTAATTAATTAAAATTAAAATTAAAATCGGTTTAAAATTAATCGTTAATTTTATTTCGATTAAAATCATTTAATTAATTAAATGTTAATTAGTTAATTGATTGGATAAAATTATTTAATAGATTAAATGTTAATTGATTAATTAAGACGCAAGTAGTTAAATTTAAATTTTATCTTTTTCATAAAATTTTATTGTATGGATTAGATATAGTAGATATAATATGATTATATGGACTCGATTGATCGTGACTTTAACCGATAGGATAGATGTGAATGATTTAATTTTTCTGTTGGTTTAAAAATTGTCCTAGGCCGTTATGAAGAACGTGACCTAGTTTATTTTCTGCATTCATCCCATTCCATTAGCTAGCTCCCCAAAGTGCGGCGGGTGTATTTATTTTATTCGATAGAATTAAATGTAACAAGAATGGAGCAGAAGATGGAGACCAAAGAAAGACGAAAATAAAGATCCCATTGGAGAATGGAGCATTAAAGATCCTATTGGCGGTTGCAGATACCCTTAGATTGTGACCCGCGGTTTAAAATCGGTTTGTATTCAAACCGCACTCTAGGAAAAGTCCATGATCATACCGGTTACTTTACGCATTTATTTATTTTGTGCTTGTATTTATTTTATATGATACGATAGATGCATGACTAGGCACGATCTAGATAAATGTGTAGGATGTATGTTTATAGAGATAGACATATTTATGATGAGACCATAATTAAAATTAATTAAGTGAATTAATTTACGAAAAATACTTCCACGACAAAAAAAAAAAAAATCAAGTCGAAATATTGTCTCCCAATATTATAACGACGGTGAAGAGCCTGTGTTCGGATCCAACTGATCGACCACCGCCGGGAGTTGACCTACCTCGGGTATATCGACGTTATTGAGATATGATCGTATGAGATCTCGTGAATATTGGGTTATGACTTGACTAGAGTCTTTCGGTGATTGGCCACCGTCGTACGTCCTCGACTTTAGAGACAAGGGTTGACTAACACATAGTGATGTGTATCGCCAAAGAGTTGACTAGTCAACCACTGAGAATCACATAGAGATGTGAATGGTAAATAGTTACCTACCTTTCGAAATTATCTTGGTTGATCGACCACCGCCGGGAATCAAGGTAACTAGATTGGATCTCAGCCACTAAAGAATTTTGAAATATTCTTGAAAGTCAATTGGAAGTAGTTGACTAGTGGGAGCAAAATCATAAACCAAAAGACCATTTTTGATTTTGCGTGTATAAACAACAACACTCTTTTATTTTCATTTTTATGTTGTAGTTTTAGCAAACTTTATATTTATGTTTAATTCTCGATTAGTAAAACCAAATTATGACTGTTAATTTTGAGAAACGTTCTCAAATATGGTTAAGTAATTTTAATCCTTTTAAAATAAGCAATGACATGAGCCATCCCGTTATAGTAGTTAGAGACAAGGAGATTACATAATTGATGCAGTGCTCCGAGACTTTAATTATTAATGAAAGCGGAAGCTCATGATATGATTAAATCATTTGAAATAAGTTTCAACGAATTAGTCATATATTGGATACGATCCAAGATGATCATTCAGTCATACGATGACAATTAATTCAAACGTTGGATAAGAATGACTACATCTAATTTTGGAAAGGTTGTTTTCAAAATTGTAAGATTTAAGTATCGACTTATTTCTTTAATCATTGCTTAAAGGTTAATTAAATAGTTAATGTTTTAAATACGATTTAAAAGGTTAAATAAACTATTTAATAAACTTTAGATTTTCTTTATGAAAGGAAATCAAAGACATAGCTCTTGTGATCTTTCTTAAGTCTTATGAAGACTACAATAAGAAACATTTTTCAAGTGCTTAAAGGATTGAAAAGGAAAGTTAGGGCATGTGCTTAAATAGAGAACTTATTGAAGTTTCTATTCAAGGCAAGTAAGTTGAGAAAAATCTATCTAAGTTCAAGTCAACTCTTAGATATATGATATCTTGCGAGTGTGATTAAATTAGAAAGATTAAATACAGATATGGAAGGTGAAGCAAACGTTGTGACACTTACCATATTCTGGATCTAGTAAACTGATAAGGGAACTAAATAAGTGTTATAATGTTCCGGTTCTTATGAAGAACATGCTTTCAGTTATTTGTTAGGATTTAGCAGACATATTCAATTGTAAAGAATAAATGTTATTCCGTTAAAGTTGGAAGGTCACTGAATCTAACATACTAGATTGTTGTCACTATATAGTTGATGTATGTGATGAGATCTCAACTGAATATTTGTATGGCTGTTATCCTTGATATTTGTAGTTGTTCTAGAAGTAGTCTCTCTGGAAGGAAAGCGTGTAATTAAACATCACTCTGATGATGTTGAACCATATGATTATGAATCATGTGGGTTAAACGTATCTTATCCAAAGAGGACTAAAATACCCTTTTATGAAAAGGTTATAAATTCTAGAAAAGTTGTCTAAAGCCTAAACATACCGATGTTTGTTGGCTTATGACAATTAATGCCACAAATAATTGTTTGTTAATCTCTATGACTATTTTTAGAAATAGTCAAGTGTACTCGATGAAGTGCATAATTCGAAATCCGAAAAGTTCGAGCTAGTACGAATATGAGATTGATGAGCTACTTAGGAATTAATCTTCAATTGGATTGAAGTAATTAATACACGAAGGGTGTTTCGAAGTCGTCTAAAAGGAATAAGATTCTCCTTCAAGGATACCATATTTGGGATACGCAATTGGATTGTGTTCCCAAAATAGAAACAACACTTTATATGATAAAGGTGTGACGCAGAGCCATCTGAAGTATCCCTTACCCGCTTTCGGGATAGTGCCTTATACTTAACCGAGTTCCAAAGAATAAAGGTTGAATAAACCATATTAGATATGGAAGAGGATAATGTCAAATCTGTCTTAACCGATGATTTGAAGTTGTCATAAGCAAAGTCGAAAGGCTTGGAGCCTAGTACGACATATGCAACTTTGTGGAATATCTCAAAGCAAATACGCTAGATATTATTTAATGGTCCATGGAGCAAAAGGTGTTTGTCTCCAAACATGTCATGCGTTTCTAGAGAAGTGTTTCTTCCAAAAGCAACAGTGGGAGTGAATCGAGATCTCAAAACAGTTTGAGATCCACAAAGATATATTCAACCATAGGAACGTGAGCGGACGCCACATAGCGATGAGGTGTAGATCATCATCGCCAAAGCACACAAAAATTCAGTAAGTCATGGATGACCTTAAGCTGAAAAAGGTCACGGGGTATGTTCATCTTGAAGAATGAATATCTCACAACTTATGAAAGAATGTTTGAGAGGCAATATTGAGAGATATGGCTAGGAGCCATAATATCCGAATTAGATTCCATCAGTGACAACCAGGTTGTGAACCTAGTCCTGCATCTTACCTAAGGGAGTGTCCTGAAAGGTGACATGGATAGTAATATGATTACCATAAGGCTATAGTGACGGCCGAGGGCATGAGGTGTAAACCTTGTAATTGTCTTTATCTTTGGCGGTGTGCTCGGTTCTATTCGAGACTATGCTTGTTATAACTTCGTGATCATGACTATATGATAGTGTTGAAGATGTTGGGCAGAAAGCTCGATGTTCATAGACAATAACATGATATGTAAGCCCATGAGATCCATTTATGGACTCAAACAAGTTTCTCTAAGACGATTTCTTTGTTTGATAATCAAAGGAGTTTGATTTAGTCAAAAGAAGGATATGTCCAATGTGCAAGATGGATAGTGGGAGTGTGTTACGATTTTTGAGTAAGGTATTAGATATCTCTCGAGAGAGTCATCCCCCCATGTCACAGTCAATTAATGTTTGGTAGTTCAAGGTCTTTGCGAAAGCACTTGGATTAGCAGTTCTTATTTTAGAAATAAGAATCTGTAGTGATAGATTTTACTGCTGTTAGATTATAGTTTACCTATATAGATGTGATGCTAAAAGAAGTTTAGCATAGATCGCGAGATCTATCTATGTTAGGACAATGGTCCTAAAGATAAGGTGAAAGATGATGTTTATGGAAGGTTTCCTTTGCTAATGCGATAGAACCATCATAAAATAATGCCAGATGTTCATACTTCATGAAGAGTCATGAGCAAGTATGAAAGTAAATCTGGTGAATGTCGAGAATATCCTTAAACAAGTTAAGGAAAGTTTCCTAGTTTATTGAAACTTGGAATTAAATAAACGTAGATATACTGGGGCGTATATCCCGAGTCTTATGAAGGCGAGTGGGAGCTACAGATGGGTTTGCGGTCACTTGATTAAGTGATACAAATGAGTGGAAATGTTCTAGCATATGGGTCACTGTAAATTCTACAACCAGGCCAAAACACAGTAGTGCATTAGAGGCGCAGCGGGAGCAATACATGGATCTAGAAGGTTCATTATTGAACCTTGTGCGGTTCTTCCACCTTTTCTATATAGCTGATATAGTAAGTGGATTCATTGCTTGAAGCAAGGACCAGGGTCTCGTCAGAGATTCATGTGTGTGTTGAGGCGGTTCCTTTGACTTGGTCATATGGAGCGTGATATGAAGATAGTATGAGTCCCCACGGATAGCGATCCGTTTATGGCTAGGGCTAGTTGCGAGTATTGCATGAGATTCTTGTGTTTCAACTTGGTCTCGTGTGTACGAGTGATTGGTTTTAGGCCAAGTGGGAGATTGTTGGAATAGTGTCCTAAACCCAATCGGGTTGGACCGGATCCGACCGGGTCGGATCATTTCTACTATTTCTTTATGTTTATACATATATAAAATGGCTTTTATGTTGTCATATATCTGTTCTTTTTAAAGAACCAATTATGAATTGTTATATGATAACGTCCTTAGTATTAAACTGTGGTAGAGAAACCATGATAAGCGATTATGGTTGATGAGATCTCTGATCACTTTAATAAGTTTGATACTTAAATGTCTCTAGGTGATGTACTATTAAACAGGGCATTGATAGTGTAAACGGACTAGCACGTATTAGATGTCTTCATCTTTAAGGGCGTGGATAGATCTCGCTCTATCGAAGTGTTGAGACACTTGGGTATGCGTGGGCGTGTATTAGAGAATGCGTCGTTAGGTCGACCCACTTACACGGATAAGTGTCACACTATGTGGCGGTTGTGTAATTATCCTTAAGACCGAGTCTTCATGGCATCACGGTGTGGATTGTCATGCTTTGACACTATTGAGGTTTCCACAGCCACGGGCGCGATCATGCGGTAGTGATTGGGTGTGATCTTCAAGCATCGCGGAGTATACATGATTGGTCGTCCGGGAATCGCGTATCCTATGATTGGGATCGAATATCCGAAATGGCCTTCTTATAAGGAATGTCTTACTCTCGTGAATCTTTGCAAAGTGGGAGTAAATGTGTTACTTGAGAGAGCATGATATCCAGATTATAAGATACGGTCGTTGATGTTTTGACACTCGACTAACGACCGTATGGATATTATTACAAATGATAGGATTGTAAGTTACACGGTAAATCGCTTTTCACATGAAAGGTAGTAGTCATTGCATTTGACTCTTCCGATGATTGGGGTCACGGTGTGTTGCTAGGCGCTATCCCGTGATAGTTAGGCATGAAGGGCATTTTAAGTAATTTGCACTTTGTGACTACGGCCAACATATTCGGAAGCCTATCGGGTCACACACATAAGAACATCTAGCCGGATTAAAATGTGGTTATAGATGATAACCAAATAAGGAAAGTTTATCTCGAGACTATAAAGGTTATAGTGGTAAATTAATATGGTGGTATTTATTTATTATGAATAAATATAATACAAGATATTAATTATGTTGATTAAATAAAAATATATATATTATATATATATGGCGAAAAATGTGTGTTTGTGACACACATAGATTTTGCCAAACTATTTGATCATGTTATTATTAATTAAATATATGGCCAAAGATTGTGTGTGTATTGACACACGTGAATTGGCATAATGTGGCGCCATCTTTTGTGTATTTGGATACATTTGGATTGTGCAATTTAATTAATAAGATTACCATAATATTAATATTAGATATTAATAGATTTTGGAAAAATAGATTTATGGTAATAAGATAGATATTCAATATGAGATATTGACAATATCCTAGATTTATTTAATATGAGATATTGTAATAAATGAGATAAATCAATCAATTATATTTTCCTTATTTTATTGGGAAAATGTTTTCTTCTCCTCCACACCTAGTAGGGGCGCCCCAACCACTATAAATAGGAGGTGGGTGTCAAGCTCTTTTAAACAACATAATTCCAAGAGCTAATAGTTCTTGTGTAAAATAGAGAGCATCCTATAGAGAGTTGGAGAGAGGGAAAAGGACCGGTCTAGCAACCGGAGTTTTCCAATAGCAATCCATGATGGGATTCCGGCGAGCTGTTCGTGTGGACTAGCGGTAGAGGCCGAACACTTGGGCGGCTCTATGCAGAACTACTCTCCCTAGACGGTCAAAGCGTCGATCTTATAGATCAACCAAGGTAACCACCGTCTACTACTTGTTTGTTTATTGCTTAAACGAAGTCGATCTTGGGTCGATAGGAAATAAATTTTTGAATTCCACTGCGTTCCCGCGTAGATTTCCTAACACTACATACAACGAACGCAGCTAAGAGATTGTTTTACAAACTTCTTGAGTCCGATCTACGGAGCTCAATTAAGTGCGACCCACAGACTCCGAGTCTGACTTGTAGACCTAATGAGCTTGACCGACAAGCTTCGTGGAGCTCATCCTACAAAGCACAGTTCGAGTCTGTCCTGTAGACTTAGAATTTATCCTTTATTTTGATGCTATGGTTTTGGTAGTCTCATTAACCTTTTTAATTTTGCTTATTTAGGGGACCTTAGTTGGTCAAGAGGTTTCCCGGAGGTTGGGGGAAGCCTCCAAGGAGTCTAATGTCAACAAGAAGAAGATTACCGAGTTGAGTCAAACCCGAGGGAGCTCGGGGGTGCCTCCGAGCTCAAAGACAGGGAGATAAAGGCTTTCCCGGATCAGCTTTTGGTCAAAGAGGTGGACCTGAAGTCCGTGTCGGGCCAGTTGGATGCGGAGACAAGGGATAGGGAGCAGGCCGTATCCGGGCTCCAAACAAAGTTTTCTGAGCTGGTGAGGTATCTTCTTTATCCTGATGAGCCGGGTCTACGGCGAGCATGTAAAAGACTAAGGCGAGTGTGGAC
This sequence comes from Gentiana macrophylla, assembly GCA_026214975.1. NCBI lineage: Eukaryota > Viridiplantae > Streptophyta > Magnoliopsida > Gentianales > Gentianaceae > Gentiana > Gentiana macrophylla. The sequence goes on along the minus strand of CM047809.1, from coordinate 11,021,724 downwards.
ATTGTGTCTGTTGGTGCTTCCTCGGCTCCTTCTTTAGAGCCACAGAATCCTATCCTCACGGCTTAGCTTAGGGGCTTTTCTGTTTTGTTTTTGTTTGAACTCATTGTAATAGTTTAGCAATGAGAATTTCTGGATTTTGTTTTTGGAGATATACTTAAGTACTTAATTTATTTAGGATGATTTTTTATTTTTAGCCTACGGCGAGCGAGGCTTAGGCCGAATCTGTCTTGCAGATTTGATTTTAAGTTAGTTCCGTAGTGCGGAGCACGGATGTCAGGCCCGTTGACTTAGAATTTTACTCTTGATGAATTTTCTTAATCCAAACTTTCAGTCTCTTAAGTGCTTTTCATTTAATAACTGGGACGTCTTGCCCCTCAGTATGCCATGCACTAACTTATAGTTTTTGGATGGCATACTTAATTGTTTGTTTTTCTATCTCGAGTCTAGCCTGTAGACTTAATTATTTGAGTCTGTGACGCAGACTTTATTAGTTTGGTCTATGCCGATCTTGTTGAGTCCGACATGCAGAGCTCAGGTGTCAGCCGTAGTGATTTGAGGGGAGTCCGCCCTGCGGAGCTCGGCTTGTCTGGCCTATAGACAATTTAGCGGGCATGTTAGTTTGACCCGATGCGGGGGCATGAATGTCATATTTTGGTGAACTGAGTCAGAAGCTAACTTCGCATAATAAATTTCTACGAGTAAGGTCGGATTTGTCAGACCTCGCGTGTGTTTTATTGAGCCAAACTGGGTGGGGCTCAGGTATCATATTTTGATGGAGCCAGAAGTATTTCTGACTACTTCAGTGAGTTTGAAGTTTTGCAAACTCGATATATGTGCGTCATTTCCATAGAATTTAACGATAAAATGCACAATAGAATGAGTCAATATAACATTAAAATAGCATTAAGGAGAACCTGATGGGACGATGTCCTTATTGCGGTCTTGACTGCTTAGTGCACCAGATGTGTTATTGATCGTACCGATGTGACGATGGCGCTTAGAGTTTTGGCATTCAGGGCGATCGTCTGTTCCGCATATTGTTGGGCGAGCTGGGCCAGTTCAGACTGACTTCTTGCGTGAAAGTATTGGACGAGCAGGGCCAGGCTAGTGCTGACTTCTCGTTTTAAAACACGGCGAGCAGGGCCAGTCTAGTGCTGACTTCTCATTTTAAAACACGGAGAGCAGGGCCAAGCTAGTGCTGATTTCTCGCATGAAAGTTTAGGATAAGCAGGTCTAGGCTAGTGCTGACTTCTCGTTTTAAGTGATGGCGAGCAACGCCGGACTTGCTGGACATTTGCGTATTTGGCATAATCTATTGGTGCCGTGTCTAGATAGCTAACAGACTCACATAATATTTGCTCGGGAGAGAGCTCCAGATATGATGCCGAGCTGAAGTCGTCCTTATAGAAGGCTCTCTCAAAGGCGAACAAACTTATATGATTAAGAGAAAACCCCACTTTGATGACGAGCTGACCTCTGGCGAGTTCTAAAAATTAGAAGGCTCTTCCCGCCCCCTTTGGTCAGGAGAGTTCCACAAATAAGAAGGCTGAAGATTTCATGTCTGGAGAGCTTGAGAGCTCGGATCTTGGAGAATTTAAGAGCTCAGCTCGGATCCTATAACTTGGACAACTTGAGAGCTCGTAGTTGGAGAACTTGAGAGCTCGGCTCTTAGAGAGCCGAGGAGCTCGACTGAAGAGCTCGGATCTGTGCTTCAAATCCCAGCTTCAGCTTCATGCTTGAAATCTAATCTTCTTTGATTTCTTGGCCACTGTGTTTTTCTAGGGAATCCCTGAATCATGCCAAGGCAATAGATCTTAATTGTAACTTTGCTGAGCAAGGCATGATTCCAATGGGTTGGTGCTGCGATATAATCTTTTTTGCTTTAAGAATTGCTATCTGGATCCAGAAAGCTATTTATTTTGGAACCTATCTAATGGCACACTTCGAAAGGTTGATTGCATAACCATCATTGATACGTTTCCGGCGGCTGCGCCTCCGGTTAGATTGATGATCCACCTTCCAGATTCTTGATAATTCATCCGAAGGGAAAAATGCAGTCATACACATTGATTTTGATCAACGTTTTCTTCTATCATGAATTCCTCTTTTCCAATTGCATTAAACATCATAAAATCCGACTTGGATTTCATTGCATCTGTTGCTTCTAGCGACGATTGATTTGATCTGTTTCTTGCAATAAACCGATGATTTGATCGATTTGTTGGAGAAACGTGGTTGTGTTTTCTGGCTATTGGATTTTGAACAAAGCTGTCAATAGGAGGCCCTCCTTCTAGCGCCATTTGACGATTCCAAAAATCGTCGATCATAAATCCAGGGCTGTTCTCCTAAAGACAACCTGCAAAAAGTCTTAAGAACACGATAAAAAAAGAGGGTGTTTTGGTGGTGGTTTAGACTGGACTTGAGAAACTGTATCTTAAGTTGCTTACATATCCAATGTCTGTCTTGGAATCAAGTCTTCGTAGTTCCTTAGAGATGGTTTATATAAAGGAGTGTTATGCCATAAGGCGGTGTGGGCCTTGTCCTTGTTGGGCTTGGATTTCGTGTTCCTTAAAGAAAAGATAACTACGATTTAATCTCCTTAATTTTAGAAGATAATTATGGACATATTTGACTGTCAGAATCAGAGTATTAAATATGAGGGATTCTTAACATATTTATCCGATTATCACACACGTGGGAAATACGATTGAGGATGGACTCTGGCCGACTTAGACGGACCGAGCTGAATTAGCTAGACCCTTCTGTGTTTGGGCCGACCTACAGAGGTCGGGAAAGATAGCCGAGCTGTGCATAAGCGGTTTGGTCCGAGAGGAACTTGAGCCGACCTACAGGTTTGGGCAGGGGAATGTTTGATCATAAGTATAGGCCGGCCTGGAGGGGTCGGAGGATGGTAACCAAGCTTATGCAGCTCGGGTACCGGGGGTTCTGGCCCTAGATGAAGGCTTTTCTCTATTTCTACTTTTTATTATGCTGATGTGGAGGCGACACGTGTGTAGGTTCAATTTTTGGCATCGTCAGCCAAATTTGAATCAAAATGAGCCACCTTATTTTGAATTAAATGAATTTAAAAGAGGTAAACTATAATAAACTGATTGTTAAATTGGAATTAAAATAAGCCGCCTTAGTTTGAATGAAAATGGTGGATTCGCTGGCTTGATTTGGATATCCCATAGGGAAAGTGAAACAAATTGAATGAACATCAAGGAAAATGTGGAACGTATTTTGTAACGATCTGGCCTGAACACCAGAGTAAAAATTCAGATTTGGGCCGTTCGGCCATGATCGAGAAATGTGACATAGGTGAGATCGGTTGCCCTACACTGATACTCATCGAACCGTGTTCAGAGTACAATAGGACGCATTCGTATGTCTCATCCTCAACACGGTGCAAGTCACCCTCAGTCTCTCATATCTGGCATGACGTAAATTGTCAGTTTTGGTGACTTGATCTCTAAATTGATGAATAAACTGATGGAACTAATCTGAGAAACTGAGACTGAAAATGATGGTCAGTTCAGTAAGTATATTCAGTTCTGTGAAAGCCAGTTTTTGTGAAGTGCAAACCAAGTTTCTTCTGAAGTCAGCAATCAGTTTTTGGTCTGCTGAGTTTTGCTGAGTATAGCTGAGTTCCGCATCTGAGCAATTGGTTACAAGTCTGGGAAAGTCATTTTGAGCTGAGTTTCATCTGGTGGATAACAGCTGGAGTTGGGGTCCACATCTGGGGTATTTATGACAATTCCGACAAAGATCTGTGGCAGTTAGGGGTTTGGGATTTTTGCCTATAAATACCAATGTTGTAATCAATGCAATGTGTGTCTTTCAAGAGTGTTAATTTCACAAGAGTGTGGAATACCTTGTAACTTTATGCATGATAAAATATCACATTTTCCGTCCGTGGAGTAGTCGGCACAACACCAGAAACCACGTTAAATCACTGTGTTCTCTTTGTTTCTGTGTTTTATCAATTTCCGCCATACCTCATATTTGCATTGCTTCTGTTTTATCTTTTTTAAACTGCAAGTTTATCATCTGTGTTTTAACACAAATCGTCCTTAGTGTCGAACAACCGTTACACCCCATTAATTAAGCAACCCGGACATTATGCTACTAGCCTTGGTTGCTCCGTAAGTTCTTCAAGATATTTGCCCTTATACTTTAATGTGTGATAACGTCTTTGCCCATAACATTGATGTGTAGTAACTCCTTTGCCTATGATGGCACACTACATAGTAAGGTCATCCCCCTCATTTACCAGGTACACTCAATTTACGCACACTTTACATACCGAACTCACAATCTATAGAAATTTCTTTATTACCGAACTGACTTCAGTGTCAGAGTAGCTATCAGAAGGCAAACTCCAAGCCCTCTTGAGTCTACCTGGATCATCATTCGTAAGGTCCAAAATCCTGATTGTCAATCTTATGTGTACCCGGACGATTTCCAGCATTGTCAAAATAATATAAAAAAATATCTCGAATCACGAAGCCTTGTGTGCTCATAGACTTAAACGCAGAAGCTGGACATGAAAGACTCAACTTAAATACACAAGCAAAAACGTTCAAACTCTAATCTAGAAAATTCCCAACTCTTGATCTATAACGAAATATCTATATTGTTCAAGTGTCAGCAATACAAAAGATCCATATCGTTTTCTATCAAGAATGCACTTGAAACCTTTGAATCACTCAGATTCAAAACCTGCAAATCTCAAAAGAGATTCTTGATCAATGAAGAAGTTGAAAGCTTAGAAGGACTGAGGCAGTTGATACAGAGACTCTCTGTGATGGAATTGCAAGTTGTGGTAGCTGATGAAGGGGTTTCTGAAGGAAAAACAGGAGCAGAGTCATTGAAGTAGTTTGAGACTGTCAAGCCGTTTGTGAAGCAACTAGGGGTTGTGAAGGACAATCAACGCTATTGTACCAGCGTATCGAAACACAACAGTGAATTCCTCCGATCATCACAGGAAAAGAGAGGATTAAGGGATTACACCACCCTGAACATCTATACGTTTGTGTTCTTTACTTTCCATATTTACTTTCTACCTTTAATTTTCTGCATATTTACTTTGTGTGTGTGTGTGACATCTCACTATTTAAGGAACATAGTTAAGTATAGAAAGGCACTTTGTTGCTTAACACATTTTCAAAGTGATTTCGAAAAATCATGAACAAGGTCATTCAACCCAATCTGACATTCGTTCCTACCTTTCTTTGGGATCAACAACATGCTCAAATCGTTCCCTACCTTAAAGGTGAAGGAGTTCTCGGCTACCTGGACGGCACTATTCCACCACCAACGCCAATGACCATCAACACCAATGGCGAAAAATCAATTAATCCTGATTGCGAATCGTGGTTAAAAGGCAATCTTATTTTAAGCATCATTACCTCATCCTAGTCGGAAGAAGTTCTGCTACGAGTCTACCACGACACAACCTCCTTAGCAATTTGACCATCCTAAACACCTGTTTTGTATCCCAAAGGCATGCGAAACATGTCCAACTCCGCACCGAATCAGCATTTACTCGGAAAGGTATAATGACCGCCACTGACTACTATATCCGAATCAATCAACTCATCGATGAATTGGCCATGGCAGGCTATACTGTCAGCACTAGTGACATCATAGCTTACTTGTTGGTCGGATTTGGGTAGGAATTTGTCCTTTTTGGGACAATGGTGACTGCCCCATCTGAAATCACTCTTGAGGAGGTGTATTCCCTTCTTTTAACCAATGAAACCCGCTTCAACCACCATGCTCCGGTCCAAGATTCCCTGCCAGCAGTCAGTTCACCCTCAATCGCTGCTATCGTGGCTGGGCCGACCCAGCCACCTCATGCTCCTCGTGGTCGCTGTTAAGGGTGAAATTATGTGGTTTATAAGGATATATTTTACGATGTTTTTCCCTCTATATTGTATAATTTGCATAATAATTGGTCTTTATATTAAATTATTGAGCAAACGATATTTTTGACGGCTTAATCGCAATATCGAGATATTTATGTGATTTCATGGTTAAAATATGATTATTTGAATATTATTACAGTTCGCGATGTTTTCCATGTGTTATAGGTATGCGTATCGTGCTCAAATGATGATCAAGAGAGATAAATTTCGAGCTATAAAGATTAAAGGAAGAGATAATGATCGAGTGGAGAAAAGAAAAAGAGATAAACATGCAAAAATCGCATTCAAGTCGTGTTGAACGAACGTCCATGCTCCGTTCAGACCAAACGGGCGTCTGAAATTCCGAACGAGCGTCCAAGGTGCCAAGAGTGATTCAGAGAGTTTGAACTGAGGCCGAACGTGCGTCTGAAGAGAGTTCAAGAAAGCGGACGAGCGGCCACCAGACTGAACGCTCGTCCGTCCGCCGACTCAGCCAGAACCGACTTAATCTTCTATAAATACCTGCCTATTTCTGCACACAAAAACAACAATTCGACATCATACAAACCCTAAACCCTAGGGGCAGCTTGGCTGCGTTTTTCCTTCAGTTTTTCTCTAGTTTTATGCACTTAAACTTCTAGATTAGATTAGATAATTTCATGTACTTTTATTCATCAATTCGAGTTGTCAAGAAGATGCTAAGAGGCTAAATTCTCTTGAACAAGCGTTGTGAAGCCGTCCAATTCAACAGTTGATTTCTCGTTCGTGATTATTTTGTGAGTTCTATTTCAAGCTCGTATCTTTTATCATGTTTTGTATGTTTTATTGCATGTTTAATCGAAAGATGCTTGCTTTGATGATTGTTTATATGATGAGAGTCGTGTCAACCTTAGATCACCATGATAAAAGATTGGATATTTGATTTAAATAAAACGAAAGTTATTAGATTGATTTTCTAGATTAGAAATCGAAAGATTTCACGCCTAGGTTAGAAAGACGTAATCTTTAACATCGAAAGATAAAAGATTAGAAAACGAACTTGTCTCACGAGTAGGAGTTTATGCCTTCGATTAGGTGAATCACGACTTGAGTAGAGATCACGAAGTAATCCGATTAGAATTAAATGTTGATAGGATAGGTGGATCAATTGCTTGTTCGTTCGTTATAACTTGATTTAATCCCTGAATTTGAATTGTTTAGCTTAGTTAGATTTATTGCATAATTAGGTTTAGATTTAGTTTAGTTAATTGGTTTGCAATCCTGTTTTCCCTGGCTTTAGAACTTGTTCTTCCGTCCACTTTTACATTCTTGTTAGTTTATTTTCTGCTTTCTTTTAGTTTAATAATCGTGACATAGTTAGATAAATAAAAACTAGGAATCACAACTGCTATTTCCACGAGATCGACCCGGTATAATCACTTTACTACGATCCCTACACTTGGGGTATACCGGGTTATAAATTTTATTACTTGTTGTTTTCCTTAGATAAAACCCGAGACAAGTTTTTGGCGCCGTTTCCGGGGAACCGGACGGTTGCCTAGTTTTTGTTTTTCGTTTTTCTGTTTTCTGTGTTTTAATCCCTGTTTGGTTTTTAGTTAGTTTTTTTTTTTAGGTTTTAAGGTTTAGATTAGTAGGGTTTAAGAATTAGGGTTTAAGTTTTTCAACTTTTCTGTTCTTTTCTTGTTCGTCCCGCATCTCAGACGAGCGTCCAAACCACTGAACGCCCGTCCGCTAAAACAATTTCAAACCTGTATCAAATTTTCATCTTAGACGAGCGTCCATAGATTCTGGACGTCCGTCCAAGATTTCTGAAGACCAGACGAGCGTTTGGACCTCCAAACGCCCGTCCAGTCCCAATTCTGGGCGGACGCCCGTCCAAATATTTGGACGCCCGTCTGACCCCCCTTTTTCTCAAATAATCTTGTTTTTAACTTTCTTTTAGGTTTTTAATTTCGTAGTTTTTAGGTTTTGTTCAATTGAGTTGGGTTTCGGTTTATGCAAACTCGAAGTCAGAAAGGGCCATTACTCTTTTCACCTGACCTCGAGCGGACCATAGTCCGACCCAATAGGCGGAAACTTTGTTTTACCGATCCTTCGGACGAAGGAAGTCCAAATTTACCAAGAAATTGAACGGAAGTTGATAAAAGAGATCGAAGAAATAGTAATAATGGCGGCAGAGGATCGGCGTCGTTGGCGAACTCGCCATGCCTGGTGCGATCCATCATCAACCCCGGCTATAGTCTTGCCCGCCATTACACTCACACATTCGAACTCAAGCCGGACTCATCCGGATGATGCAAAGATGCATCAATTTTTCATGGCTACCAATCTGAAAATCCGCATACCCACTTACATGCGTTCTTAGAGATATGCGGTACCACCCGCATCCAAGGAGTGAGGAGGCGATCAAGCTTAAATCTGTTTCCTTTCTCTCGAAAGGAGAGGCTGAGAGTGGTATCACTCTCTCCTTCGAAATCCATCACTACATGGGCCGGACTTGAAAAAGAATTTCTAAGTCAATATTTTCCTCCTTCAAAGACAAACCCGATTGTCTGAATGAGATCTTTACCTTCTACCAGAAGGAGAATGAATCATTCTTCAAATGTTGGAAGAGGTTCAAATCTCTTTTAAGAAAATGCCCCCACCATGGCTTGCCTAAGGAGAGGCAAGTCAACACTTTCTTCAGCGGACTGACCGAGCTTACTAAAGGCATGGTCAACAGCTCTTCTGGTGGGGCTTTCCTCAAAAAGACACCTGATGAAGGATGGGCACTGTTTGAAGACATTGCCAAATACAACTATGCCCCATCCTATCAGGCCATCCAAGCGCCTCCTCCTCCCAAGGTGGAGGAAGTCAATGTTCAAAGTCTGATAGCCATGCTGCAAAAGCAGATGGCAAGTCCTCAAGTTCCAAACCCGATTAATCAGACTCCTTTGTTTCCGCAGAACCCTCAGGTTCTGTATTGCGAAAATTGCTGTCAGACTGGCCACATGTTTGGCCAATGTCAATTTCAGTCCCCCTCTGCTTACCAAATCAATGCTGTTCATAACAATGGATGAGAATAACCCAATCACATGCCAAGTATGTGATGATCCGGGGCACACCGCTTCGTTTACGTCCTATGATTGGGCGAGTCTTTGAAATTAATGCTTTCTGCCACCCAATCGAGAGATTTAATAATCAATACTCGGCGAGTAATTTTCAAAACCAGGGTTTTCATCAGAATCCAAATTTTAACCCCAATTCGAATTTTCAAAATCAGAGCTTTAATCGAAACCCTGGGTTCAATCCGAACCAGAATTCCAATTTTTCGAATCCATAGGAAAGGTTCAATCAAAATTGGCCCGCCAATTCTAATCCTCAGTTTCAAACTCGGCCTAGCCAGCCATCTTCCCAGAACTTCCAAAACTCTCAAGGCCCCTCCCATCCAAATGATATAAAAGCCGAATGGAATTCATTTCGGGAGGAGCAAAGCAGAGACGATGAAAAGTCTTGAGAGGCAAATCGGCATAGGTGGCCGAGCGCTTTCAGACCGTCGAGCATTTGCCCGACTTTACGGAAAAGAATCCAAAAGCGGTCAGTTGCTCAGGCCGATATAAGCAACAACCAATGCACCGACCTCGTGCCAACAATGCAATACGGTAAAGAGGAGGCCGGTCGATGAATTTAAAGTGGCACTCACCGAGTGGTCCCCTGGCTTCCAGGAAACCACTAGCCCTCTCCGCCAATTATGGTGCAGGAGGGAAGTTGAGCACCCATTATCCCCATCTGCAGAGCATACTCGGGTGGTGATCCCAGAAAATGAAAGAGTTGAAACACCTCGGTGGTCAACCCCTGAGAAAAGAAGATTCGGTTGAGAGTCAGGTGGCTGATCCCCTGACCAATAAGACGTCTGAAAAAGTGGTGAGGTGGAAAGATCTGGAAGACAAGGCCGTAAGTGCATCCTCAAAGAAAGTATTTTCTGAGAGTGACCTTAAAAAGCTTCCATTTCCACCTAGAAAAAGCAACATTCCCTTGCATGAAGATAAGAAGTACGGAAAGGTGCTTAATTTGCTGAAAAATACTCAGGTTAATCTTCCACTCTCAGAAGTTTTGGTTGAAATGCCTAAGTATACCAAGTTTATCAAGGATGTTGTTTCTTCTAAAAAGAAGTTAGCAGACATGGATCAAGCAATTGGTGAGGATCGCTCAATGGTAAATTAGCAAGACTTACCAATCAAGAGGGTGACCAGGCAACTTTGTGCTCACATTGCGGATGGGAGGCCTAGTCTTCCCAAATTCTTTATGTGACACAGGTGCATCCATCGACTTGATACCGTTGTCTGCATTTGCAATCGCCTTGTTTACAAGATCTTCTAGAACCCACCACCATGAACCTTCGGTTCGCGATAGATCTTCCAAGAAAGCTTGAGGATCTGAAAGACGTATTAGTTCAAATTGATAGGTTTACCTTCCCGGTTGACTGTACGTCTTAGATATGGAGAAAAGTGCGGATGTTCCCTGATTCTTGGAAGACCTTTCCTATCTACGACTAGGGCCCTCATCGATTGTGATGGTGGGCAAGTAACTATTCGAGTTGGTGACCGGGAGGTGAGCTATAGTGTCTCTAAATCTATTCAAGTACCCTCTGGTTCTCAAACCGGCTTTTCCATTGAGAGTCATTCAATGACTTCAATGATTGTATGGACGAGCAAGTCAAGGTGTGGAAGTGGAATATGAGTGATTGATCGATAATCCCGAATAAGTCATGGGGTGGTTAGTCTAGATCGGTTCAAATGACTTTGAGGATGAGTTATTAAGAGAAGAAGCTTTGGCAGTGGAACCACTAAGGAAGCTCAGCGATTCTGAGTTGAAAAGTGGAGGGCTTAAATCGAGTTTAGAGGAACCCCCCGCAGATCTAGTTCTGAAGCCGTTGCCTAAACATCTTAAGTATGTGTTCCTACGTGAGGGTGACAAGCTTCCCTTGATCATATCTCACTTAAGTCGTCTCGAATAGAAGAGTTTGGCTGTTAAACGTCTTGCGAAAAAGCGAAAAAGCCTTTGGATGGCAGGTGGAGATATCCGAGGAATATCTCCTGACATCTGCATGCACAAGATCAAGACTAGTGAGGGTGCTAAATGTGTAAGACAGCCCCAAAGGAGGCTTAACCCTCACATGCAAGAAGTAGTCAAGAAGGAGATCATCAAACTTCTAGATATGGGTATCATATACGCCATCGCTGACAGTGAATGGGTATCCCCTACTCAAGTGGTCCCCAAAAAAGGAGGGATTACTATTGAGAAGAATGATAAAGGAGAAGAGATAGCATTGAGGCTCGTTACAGGATATAGAGTCTGCATTGACTATAGGAAACTCAATGAGGTCACAATGAAAGATCATTTCCCCCTTGCCTTCATTGACCAGATGCTTGAGCATCTGGCGGGGCACGCATTCTACTGTTTCTTGGATGGATACTCAGGATACTTCCAGATACCCATCGATCCGATTGACCAAGAGAAGACCACTTTCACCTGCCCTTATGGTACATTCGCTTACAGGCGGATGCCATTTGGTCTCTGTAATGCCCCAGCCACCTTTCAAAGGTGTATGATGGCTATCTTTGACGGGCTAGTTGAAAAGTGTATGGAGATTTTCATGGACGATTTTTCGGTCTTCGGTCAATCCTTCGATGATTGCCTCGCTAACCTTGATCAGGTGTTATCTAGATGTGTGGAAAAGAACTTAGTACTCAATTGGGAGAAATGCCATTTTATGGTAGATGAAGGAATAGTTCTTGGCCACAAAGTGTCCGCCAAAGGTATTGAGGTAGATAGGGCTAAGGTGGAAGCTATCGAAAAGATGAGTTATCCTAAGAGTGTTCGCGAAGTCAGAGGTTTTCTCGGACATGTCGGCTTCTATAGGAGATTCATTCAGGACTTTTCAAAGATCGCCAAGCCCCTGTCTACCTTACTTAAGGAAGACGTTACATTCGCCTTTGATGATAGCTGCAAGCAAGCGTTTGAGGAGCTTAAGAGTCGATTAATCTCCGCTCCAGTTCTTATATCGCCTGACTGGAACCTACCCTTCGAGCTTATGTGCGATGCATCCAACTATGCGATTAGTGCGATTTTAGGCCAAAGGATCGAAGGAAAATTCCAGCCTATCTATTATGTCGATCCACACACCGAGCCCCACACAAGTTAACTACGACCACGAAAAGGAATTGTTGGTTGTGGTATTCGCCATGGACAAATTCCGTAGTTATTTGTTGGGAGTCTGAGTCACTGTTTGGGTGACCACGCAGCGCCTTGCGCTATCTCATGACCAAGAAAGAGGCTAAACCGCGTGCACTCGTTGAATACTGACCTTACAAGAGTTTGATGTCCAAATTAAAGACAAAAGGCGTTGAAAGCGTAGTGGTGATCATGTCTCAAGATTGTTGGTCGAGGAAAAGATGAACTGATGATATAGATCTTTACTTTCCTCTGGAAAACATCATGCTTATCAATGGTTGCGCTCCTGATGTTCCATGGTACTCTTCCATTGTAAACTACCTTCATGCCCGTTATTTTGACCCTGAAATGTCTTATCAAGAGAAGAAGAAGTTTTCTCTCGATATGAAATCTTTCGTTTGGGATGAACCTTACCTCTTGAGAATCAGTAAAGATGGTTTGCTAAGGAGGTGTGTTCCTGAATCGAGCAACAGCGATATAATCGAAACAATGCCATAGTGGACCCACAGGTGGTCACTTTGGTCCTTGGAAAACGGTTGCGAAGATCTTCCATCCGGTTTCTCTTGCCAACGATCTTTAAGGACACGGAAGCTTTAGAAAGCTTGTGATAGGTGCCAAAGAACCGGTACTCTAACAAGGCGGTTTGACATGCCATTGAAACCCATTCTTGAATCACGAAGTCCTTGATGTATGGGGATTGACTTTATGGGTCCTTTCCCATCTTCCTGTGGGGAATAAATACATCTTAGTCTGCGTAGACTATGTATCGAAATGGGTGGAGGCAATAGCCACTCCTCGCAATGATCATAAAACGGTCATGAATTTTCTAAAGAAGAATATCTTTGTGAGGTTTGGATGTCCACGAGCCTTGATTAGTGATGAAAGGACACACTTCTGCAACCGACCTTTGGAAAAAGTCCTCGAGAGGTATGGTGTTCATCACAAAACTGGCACACCATATCATCCGATGACTAGTGGTCAGGTTGAGCGAAGCAACCAGAGCTTGAAGAATATCCTGGAGAAAGCAAAGGAATAGTCATAGAAAAGACTGAGTCTAAAGTTGGATGATGTACTATGGGCATATCGAATCGCCTATAAGACCCTATGGGTACATCACCCTACCAGATGGTTTATGGTAAATCGTGCCACTTGCCGGTTGAGTTAGAGCACGAGCTTATTGGGCTACAAAGTTTCTTAACTTCGATTCCCAATCCTGTGGCAAACACCGATCGCAGCTAGCGATTGCATGAGTTGGACGAAGTTTAGGCTTCAGGCTTACGAAAGTGCCAGGATCGATGAAGACAAAATGAAACTCCTTCACGACGCAAAGATCAAGAAGAGAGAATTTCAAGTTGGAGAGCAAGTGTTACTATACAATTCCAGGTTACATTTGTTTCCTGGGAAGTTGAGGACACGTTAGTGCAGTCCATTTGAGATTCTCCAAATCATTCCTGGAGGCGTTCTAGAACTGTGCGGTTATGGTGATCAACCGTTCCGAGTGAATGGTCAAAGATGCAAACACTACATTGGTGAACCCAAGGTAAAGCCTTTGATTGTTCGATTTCTCGATATCCTCGGGTGTAGCACCCTTAAAGTCGACGAGTTTGACGAGTTTTCACCCGATTTGTTTTCTGAGGATGACGGTTGTGATAAATCAGAAGAAGTTCTAGCTGGTAGTTGGGACATGGAAGAATATGCAAGGGAGCAAAAGCTTAAACGTCATCAGAGGAATTTACAGAGGAAGAAGTCAACCATGGGAAAGGTTAAACGTGTGTGGAAAACTGTCAGAGGATTAATCCCATGCGTAAGATCTTTGTTTACGCCGCCACACTACTGATGAGAGCTTACACGAAGTAGTGGCTGGGGAAAGTCAAATGGCCTTTGATCCAGGCTAGACTCCAACAGTGTCGAGCTAACGACATTAACCAAAAGCGCTACTAGGAGGCATCCTAGATATCCCTTATTATATTAGTTCAATTCTGTCTATGCTGTTAGTATTATATTTATTTAAGTTTTAGTTTAATTAAGTTTTAGTTGACTAAGTTTTCCTTTTACATCCGCGGCTTAGTTCGTTTTTAGATATGGATTACGGAGTTCTTCCCGAGAGTTCCCATCATTAGCCGGATCCCGGCCGATTCTGATGGTGATGGACCAGGAGGCACTATAGTCTTGCACGTAGATTTTGAGCTTAGTACCCACGAAGACCATCACCTATGTTCTCATTGTTCCCCGTTGTTCGGGAGGTAGTGACTTCACTAATGAGGAGCTCTGAGGAAGCTATAGGGCGTCCATATCTGAGGTCCTAAATGACCCTATCTTGTGAGATCTAGCGCCGGTACTACAGAGCTTCACATTTTAGAGGTTTAGAGGTAGGCGGAGATGACCCAGGCGTACAAGGCGACTATGATTTCCCTCCCGCTATTGATATGCTTCGTCGTCTCATCCGTTTGGTGGATTGGGACGAGATTTATCTGAACTAGCGTTAGTTAGGTTTGTTTAAATCGAGCCCCGACGTAAAAGCGGAAGCGCTTGGTGGGAGGCAACCCAACGTTTTATTCGTTTTGTTTTATTTTGAGTTCTTTTATGTTCGTAGCATTTCCGTTTGTACTTTTGAATTTTAAATTATCAATAATAATAAAAAGAAAATTTTTTTCGCATTTAGTTGGTTTTTATGAAATTTTATAAGATTTGGCATTTTTTTTTTACCTTGGACGACCGTCTGGTGCTTCTGGACGCCCGTCCGACCCTCTGTTTCCATGGACGCCCGTCCAGGTTTCTGGACGCCCGTCTGGAATCAAGGCTTTCACTCCCGAATTCATCTTTTTAACCAGACGTTCGTCCACAAGGTCTGAACGCCCGTCTGGGAAATTCCCTCCAATCCTGTTTCAAAAGTTGACCTCAGGACGAGCGTCCATTATAATGGACGCCCGTCCAGTTCCTGCAGTTTCCAAGTGAACGCCCGTCCGTCAGGATGGACGAGCGTCCATTAAGCGTCTATATATAGACCTTCAACGCATGAACCCTCATTTCTCAGAATTTTCAAACCGCAACCCGACTTTCTTCTCCCCTCTACCCTAAAATCATCATTTCTTAACCAAATTCAGCGATTCTTGTTGCAAAAGAACGGTCTTTGCACCCTCTTATCATTTATCCAATCCATTTCCTCCAACAATCAACAAAAATTGTGCAATCAGAGATTGTTCAGTGCGGCCATTTTGACAAAAGCTCGAATTTTGGTGGTTAATCTCGGTGTTTCTGGGCTTCTACACTGTTCGATCATCATCCCCTCATAGTGTTTGGTAAGCTTGATACAACTTTTCTCGTTTTAATTCACGTTTTTGTGAGATCGATCTTCGAGTCGGCTCATTTTCTTGAATTATCAACTATTGTTGATTTCCTTTCGTTTTTGTTGGTTCTTTTCTTCTTTCCTTCTGCTGTGGTGGTGTGGTGATGGTGCTGGTGTGTTGTTGATGCTGGTGGTTTGGGCGGTTTGCTTGAAATCCCGATTTGGATGTTAAACGGGTACCTTTAGATTTGTTTAAAGGGTTAAGTCCTTGCCAATGGTTCGGGAGAAAGCTGTGGTAAAGAGGTATGGAAAAGGGTTAGCCCGGGAGAAAAGTAAACGTAAACGTTTGGACGATGAGCCCTCCAATTTAGACCCCAACCGAGGTGTAATTTTACGTGAGCAACCCCCTAGGGCATCTCAACAAGCCCGAGCTGATTTGAGAGATGAATCCTCCTCCGATTCGGATACACAGGATGATGTTCCGTTGGTTAGAAATCCCGCTTTTCACGACGGTCGTCATCTAGTAATTTGAACAAGTTCGAGAGGCGAATGTTGATGATGTGGTTAGGGAGGAAGTTGCACCTGAACCTAGGGCACCTCCTAAGAAGAAGTCTAAGCATGTTACCCCTCTTTCGATGCCTCGTCGGTTTGTAAATCCTTTAGCACATGAAGCTTACACTAAGCATTACTCAACCAGGAGTCTTATTTTTGATAGAGAGGTGAAAGTGTCTCAAGTTGATCCTGCTTTATTTCGGATGTTAAAGGCTAGAAGTGGTCCGCCTTAACAAAAATTCCTCCTACTCTCATCAATGACTCTATTGTCCGAGAGTTCTATGCAAACTTTTCTGAGGCGGACTTAGATGAAAAGTACGTTATGGTGCGAGGTGTTAAGGTTCCTTTTTCTGCTAAGTTCATAAATGAGAAATACAAGTTGTCTGCTTTTGAGGGTTTAGATTATAAAGAGGAAATTGCGAGAAGGCAACGTGAGGATGGTCGTGACCCGATGGAGGAGTTGAGATTAAGAGTTTGTCCGGATGTGGCTTGGACATTGAGACCCAATGGCCAAAGAAAGGAGTTGATCACTACGACATGGACCGAGGATTGGAGGTCCAATGCCGTTTTATTCGAGTCGTTTGATCCCAAGAATAATCTCACACATTTCCATATTAGTGATCTTGGGATGTTATATGCTTTGACGTTCGGGTTGAATGTAGATGTAGGTCAAGCCTTATTCGATGAGATTTCCATGAACCGAAAGGTATACACACGGAGTTTGATAGTTCCACATTTGATTCATCGATTATGTCTCGATCACGGGAGTTTTGGAGTATCAGCTGGACCATAAGACCAAGAGTTACCCCTATTCGTAGAGAGAAGGTTTGTTCCCGTTTACGAGCCTGGTTCCACATCGACACCGCCTCGAGCTTCGATTCTTTCGGGATTATCTTCTTCCGAGATTACTCGGCATAGTATGGCTCATAGTTTGAGGGCAATGTTGAGTGATATCCGGGATGGCCAAGATAATATCTTATCGGTTTTGGAATGTATAGTTGATGGAAGGAAACCGGGAGATAGGAGGGTATTCAATGCAAGTAATATGGATTATGTCTTCTCCGAGCAGATAGAGCGGGTGATAGCTGAGGTGGTCAAGTTAGAGGAGAAACCCGAGTCTAGTGATGAGGAGACTCCAGTGGATCCGAGGACTGCGAGAGTTACTACTGATAGAGCTGCTGAGCCGACCACTGCTGATCCTGTTGCACAGCCAGACCCGACACAGACCGCATCTACAGCTGATGTCCCTTCTTCAGATCCTTCTCAGCTTGATGCTCCTGCACGTGATGCTATTGACGATCTTTGCTTGAGACGACTCGGGCTGCCTTGAGATATTTTTTTTTATCTATCTTTCTGGTTGTTGTTGCACTTTTTGATACATTTAATTCGATTTGGCTGTACCTATACATTTGGCTACTTTCTAGTTTCTCGTTCTTTTACTTGTGTTGACATATTTATCGACGACCTTTTCTTTTTATTCCATTTTGATTTATTATCTCTACTGCCGTATTATACCCCGTTTTCCCCCGAGTTTTCTGTTTTTCGAGTTTTGCAGCGATAGTTTTTGTCGAGATCCGATTGAGTTAGTTTTGGGACGTTTTTCCACGCTTTTTGCGAGCGTTGGCCTTTTCATGCTCCCGCCTGACCAACGGCTCGGTTTTCCACGCGAATTCAGCTAAGTTTCTTATCTTTTTTTTACTTTTGCAAACTTGAGGACAAGTTGCAATTTAAGTGTGGGGGAGGGGATAGTTCGATTTGTACCTATGCATATAAGTTTGTTTAATACGTTAGAATGTTTTTATTATGCAAAATGAGCGTAATTTTTTAAAGTTTTCCGACACTTTTGTCTTTGTTTGGTCCCGAGTAGGCAACTCAATTTGAAGTTCGTTGTTTTTATAGCCATCTATGCGATATTTCATGTACTTGATAAGTTAGTTGTTTCACCTGACACTATTTTCACGAGCCATAGTGACGATGAGCTATTCTATAGAGTTATTACCCCGTTTGGATTAGTAATTTTTTATTTTCTCATAAGTCATGTGCTTAGTGCTACGTATATATCTTGAGATTTATGATAGTTTGTATTCAGTTCCGAGTATGTTATACTGTGAATATCTAGAAGTTTGAATGTGATAAGTGGAGCGTAACTAATGTCAAAATGAAAAGTTGAGTTTATGTGAAGAATAAATTGGGTGTGTCGAAAGCTAGTCGATGATTTGAGTGCGGTAGGGTGTGCCACGTATGTCCTATACCACTATGATGACTAAAAGCTCACGACAGTTAGGAAGAGCTACCTTATGATTGTAGTAAGGTAGGGGATTATCTCGAAATGTCCTATTCTACTATGAGGGCAATAGCTCATCCTAATGTGTGTTTAAAGTGAATAAGTTAAATCGACTAAGATATCGTTACTGAAAATTGAATATAAGGCTTAGTTTTCGTTAATCTTATCCCAGTATAAGTTGAAAGATATGATGTAGGGATTATCCTCTGAGTATTTCAGAAAGGCCCTAGATTCATTCGATCATCCTTTTCGAGATATGTCACGTTTGTAGGGTACATCTTATGAGTGTCATTTATTGCTATTCTACGAGGGGGTATTAGCTAGTTTTACTTTGAGTTTCTCAAGTTTGGTTTTAGTGGAAGTTTTCTATGGCTATGCGCACACACAATGGTGAACGCCTAAGTTATTATCTATATGTTATATCTGTTTAGATGCCTGTTTTCCTCTCTCGAGCCTAATTTTTCGTTTTGTTTTGCTCGGGACGAGCAAAAGCTAAATGTGGGGGAGTTGTTAAGGGTGAAATTATGTGGTTTATAAGGATATATTTTACGATGTTTTTCCCTCTATATTGTATAATTTGCATAATAATTGGTCTTTATATTAAAATATTGAGCAAACGATATTTTTGACGGCTTAATCGCAATATCGAGATATTTATGTGATTTCATGGTTAAAATACGATTATTTGAATATTATTACAATTCGCGATGTTTTCCATGTGTTATAGGTATGTGTATCGTGCTCAAATGATGATCAAGAGAGATAAATTTCGAGCTATAAAGATTTAAGGAAGAGATAATGATCGAGTGGAGAGAAGAAAAAGAGATAAACATGCAAAAATCGCATTCAAGTCGTGTTGAACGAACGTCCATGCTCCGTTCAGACCAAACGGGCGTCTGAAATTCCGAACGAGCGTCCAAGGTGCCAAGAGTGATTCAGAGAGTTTGAACTGAGGCCGAACGAGCGTCTGAAGAGAGTTCAAGAAAGCGGACGAGCGGCCACCAGACTGAACGCTCGTCCGTCCGCCGACTCAGCCAGAACCGACTTAATCTTCTATAAATACCTGCCTATTTTTGCACACAAAAACAACAATTCGACATCATACAAACCCTAAACCCTAAGCAGCTTGGCTGCGTTTTCCTCAGTTTTCTCTAGTTTTATGCACTTAAACTTCTAGATTAGATTAGATAATTTCATGTACTTTTATTCATCAATTCGAGTTGTCAAGAAGATGCTAAGAGGCTAAATTCTCTTGAACAAGCGTTGTGAAGCCGTCCAATTCAACAGTTGATTTCTCGTTCGTGATTATTTTGTGAGTTCTATTTCAAGCTCGTATCTTTTATCATGTTTTGTATGTTTTATTGCATGTTTAATCGAAAGATGCTTGCTTTGATGATTGTTTATATGATGAGAGTCGTGTCAACCTTAGATCACCATGATAAAAGATTGGATCTTTGATTTAAATAAAACGAAAGTTATTAGATTGATTTTCTAGATTAGAAATTGAAAGATTTCACGCCTAGGTTAGAAAGACGTAATCTTTAACATCGAAAGATAAAAGATTAGAAAACGAACTTGTCTACGAGAGTAGGAGTTTATGCCTTCGATTAGGTGAATCACGACTTGAGTAGAGATCACGAAGTAATCCGAATTAGAATTAAATGTTGATAGGATAGGTGGATCAATTGCTTGTTCGTTCGTTATAACTTGATTTAATCCTTGAATTTGAATTGTTTAGCTTAGTTAGATTTATTGCATAATTAGGTTTAGATTTAGTTTAGTTAATTGGTTTGCAACCTTGTTTTCCCGGCTTTAGAACTTGTTCTTCCGTCGACTTTTATTCTTGTTAGTTTATTTTCTGCTTCTTTTTAGTTTAATAATCGTGACATAGTCTTTGTCGCCTCCACGAGATCGACCCCGGTATAATCACTTTACTACGATCCCTACACTTGGGGTATACCGGGTTATAAATTTTATTACTTGTTGTTTTCCTTAGATAAAACCCGAGACAGTCGCGGTAATCAACAGTAGTTTCGAGGCCAAGGGCGCAACAATTAATCTTGAGTTGCAGTGGTTACCGCCCTTTAGCTCCTACTGGCCCTTCCCATCCGACGTGCCAACTCTGTGGAAAAATGGGGCATACATCGCAAATATGTTGGCACAGGTTTCAACAAAACTTTCACTGTCCCCCCATGCCTTTAATGTTCAAGTCTCGTCTCCCTCCGGTAATTGGGTTCTGGATACAGGTGCCACCCACCATCTCACCAATGAATTCAATAATTTAAATATTTCAGGTCAGCCTTATCACAGTCTAGACAAAGTAGATATCGATGACGGTTCATGTTTGACCATTTCTCACTCCGGTTCTAGCACCTTTTCCACACCCACTCACACTTTATCTAATGTTCTAGTTGCTCCTATGCTTACTACCAACTTATTATCTGTTCAAAAATTTGCCTCCGATAAGTCTGAATTTTTAGAGTTTCACGATTCATACTTTCTAGTGAAGGATTACTCGGGAAAGGTCCATTATAGAGGATTTGTTAAAGATGGCCTATATCATTTTTCCACTTCCTTCAACCAGTTTGCTGCAAGTCGATCTTCTTCAATAACATGGCATCACCGTCTGGATCATTGCTCTCCCGTGGTCCTACGTCATGCTTTAAAACATTTATCCATTTCAGTTTCTTGTAACAGTAATATTTGGGCTGCTTGTCAGTTGGCCAAAAGCCATCGTCAAACATTACATGTGTCTGATTTTACTTCATGTCAACCTCTGGAATTAATTTATTCTGATGTGTGGGCCCGTGTGCCGATCTTTCCATTCATGGAGAGATTGGAGAAAGGAATTTCATTGTATTGATTGCTTGATTGCTTGGTTCAAGTATATGGGGTAGTGCTATATATATAGTCTTCATGTGATGGCTCAAGCACCTTATGGAGTTTTCTAGATATTTTATAATTTTTAATAATTACTACTTGAACCTATATGTATCTAGTAGCTTTCATTCTAGTAGAGTGTAGCAATATTTTTTCTAGACTCTTACATACAACTAGAAGCTTCTATTCTAGAAATGTGTAGCACCATTCAACATATTGACCTCCTCTTTTTATCTATTACCCCATAATTACGTATATAAAATTGAATATTCAAATATATGTGTGATAAAAAAATTGATAATTTTCTGACCCCCTGCCTCCACACCAATAAAATCAATTCCCCTAAAATCTATTCCCCTAAAAATAAAATAAATATATTGTTTTTAGAAAAAAAAAATGAATATATATATATATATATATATATATTTTAATGATGTTTCTCTTACCTCCTTACCACCAGAATATGCCCCAACCTTGTATTTTTATAATATTTCTCACATGCGCGTTCTGAATGTGAAACTGTAATGTCTCACATAGTTAAAAACAAATGTAGAATTTTCATCCTCTTATAAGTGTGAAATATAAAAGTCTTGTCAACTCGGGTTAGTATTTTTAGGTCAAATGAGGACGGTGGTCTAAGCATTTACCCGACTCCTTTATGACTCGATCATTTAGCGTTGTCAGACACGTGTTTATGTCGTTACAAATCGATATCAGAACCAACTACCAAACGAAACTAAATGTCACCTCCAGAATCCTCCGTCCCGGACAAATCCGAGACAAGTCCTAAACCATGACCCCACTTGGAAGAGAATGTAATGTCCCCCATAAATTATACACATCCAGAATTGCAATGTAAAAAGATACCCTAAAGTAGTAACAAGAAGTTCTCAACAAAAAACAAAAAACAAAAAAACAGTAACAAGAAGAGCAAGACTAACCGATAATCATGAAGCAGATAAAAGGAAGATAAGTAGCTGTAGCCATTAATTCCCAATCTCTTTTTGGATTATAATTAATCTGCATGCATTTCATTATTTTCAAGATAGTTAATTACTACCTCCGTTCCAAAATAAGTGTCATATTTTTAATTTTCACACATATTAAGAAATATAATTAATGTATTGTGTTTCATACTACATTGACATATTTATCCTCACAAATAATAAATGTTTGTTTTGGGATATGAAATAAGTGCCATAAATAAATGTTAAACTAAGGTTATCTTTGAAAAATAAACATTAAATGATGCATTGGTAATATAAAGTGACACTTTTAATGAAACAATTGTTTTTTTGAAATTTAAACACTTATTTTTAGACGTAGGTAGTAATTTATAGTGCATAGGAAGATGTCTTAAAGTTTCTTCTACCGTAAGGAGAAAGGAAATCGAGGCGACAAAATAAAAAATAAAATGATAAATCTTCACATAACACAGCACACACAAAATGGAAACACCTCATAAAAGTTTAATATGACCGGATCAAGGTAGATTATAATAAATTGACCGCCAAATTCGAATCAAAATGTGCCGTCTTATTTTGAATTAAATGAATTTATAAATGGTAAACTACAATACTGATTGTTGATTGTTGAATTGGAATGTAAATAAGCCGTCTTAGAGCACTTGAATTATATGCTCTTAATAATTTTACTACTTTACGGTTTTAAATATATATATATTTTTTTTCTAATTCACAGAATCTATTTACAAGATAAATATAAAAGGTTGTTTATTTTACCTAATAGAGAAATATAGAAGAGATTTTTGAATGATTGATAATAACAATAATAATGAAAGTATTACAATATTTATAGACTAATATATGATAAATAGATCTTTATCTAAATCAAAGAATATATCATAACATAATACAAATTCAAACATAATTATCTAAACAATTCAATCTTGTCATTATCTTTAACACACCCCGCAGTCTCATTGTAATGCAACTAACATGAAGATTGACTCTTTTTTTTTTGAACAGCAATGATAAGATTTATTATTAAAAAAAACAACAAGACGCTGAAAATTACAACACCGGTCAAACACACGCAACCCCAACAAAGCACTCAAATCCCCAATGCTACAGGAACAGATGCCTGCAACATGCTTCTCCCGATCAATCGGCAACAAAGGATATAGAGGAGTCGGCATAGAATAAGTAATAGAGAGGAGAAAATAGTTGGAGGGATATACCCAAAAAAAATATAATAGCTGGATGACTCGAAAATTTTGAAGAGTCGTAAAAAAGTGATAGAAAATAAGGAATACTTAGAGGGAAGTTGATTCCCTAAACAAAACAAAAAAAGAATAAAAAAGAAAATTTTGGGTGTGTGGTCATCCGTACGACCGACACATGGTTGAGAGCGAAATAAACGTAAAAAAATGAATGGATGTATCCTAACTAAATAAACGTAAGAAAGAGAATAGAGGTTTGTATCCTAACTAAATAAACGTAAGAGAAAGAGTTGAGGGTTGTACCCTAACTAAAAAAAATGTTGAATTGAGGAATGAAGTGAGTACTAGAAAAAAAAAAAAAAAAAAAAAAAAAAAAAAAAAAGGGTATAGAAAGCGTGAACCAGTGATGAAGTAAAAAATAATCAACAATTTATCTTTTATAAAAAAAATAGATAACATAAAGAAGAAATAAACGTATATAAAGAAAAATTGAAGAGGAGGAGGATGGCAGGGATGAGGGAGTTTTGTGGTATGTGAAGATGAGAAAAAGAAATTGTATTGACTTTGCAAACTCTGCATCATGCATCAAAAAGCGGCATGCGGACTCTTTTCGGCAGCGGAAGAATTGCTGGGAGTTGGAGAAAAGGACGATGGAGCAGGAAATTGAACGGAAGAAGAAAACGAAAAAGAAAATTAGGGGGAAAAAATAATGCAAGAATTGAGGAGTGATTGCTCGTTTAGATTGATGTAACGAACCTCAATGCGAACGAAATTTTTAAAAATTTGCTCAGGATCTGAACACCGTTTGTCGGAAAGCTTTGATACCATAATAGAGAAATATAAAAAAGATTGTATTGATTGATTGATAATAATAATAAAATTATTACAATATTTATAGACTAATATATGATAAATAGATATCTATCTAAACCAAAGAATTTAGGCTAACATAATTAAAATTCGAACATAATTATCTAAACAACTCAATGTTGTCATTATCTCTAACATTACCGAATGTGGTAAATATAAAGAAAATTTTACAGATTCTAAATGAATGTTGTAGATGTAAAGAAAATTTTACAAAATCAGTATTTTATAGTAAAAAATAGAGTAAAGGATGAAGTGTTATTATTCCTTAAATCTGAATGTTGAAATCTCTAAAATACGGTTTTAAATGTATCTACTGCAAGTTCTCTTAGTTTGAATTAAAATGGTTGATCGCCGGCTTGATTGGGATATCACATATGCAAAGTGAAACACGTGAGATGAGCATCAAAGAAATATGCAGAACTTATTTTGTAACGACCCGTCCTGAAAACCGGAGTAAATATTCATATTTAGAACGTTTGGCCATGACCGAAAAATGTGACATAGGTGAGATTACTCACTCTACACGTGGCACTCATCAAACCGTGTTCAGAGTACAGAAGGGCGCGTCCGTATGTCTTATCCGACTGAAATAAGGGTGGTCAAGTATCTTTGCTGATTTTTAGCATCATGTGTAGCTATTGTTAAGGAAATTAGCTGATATTTAGCCATGTGTATTACTATTTAAACACAGAGATAATACCTTGTAATCATCCGAAGTGGAAATTAATAAAAATCAGTGTTCTTCTTTTCTTATGGTATCAGAGCAAAAATTTCTCTTAAAAGTTTTTTCCCTGCATATACACACATCAAACAGATCACAAGTCCGATCTGTTCATCTTCATCTCAATCCAAACAAAACACATACAAAAACTCATATACATCTCAAGCAAATCCAGAACAACATCATGACTACACTATCTTTGAATGTCAGCAACTTTGTCATACTCAAACTCACACAAACAAATTACCTCTACATGGAGGAACAAGCACTTGCGAAAAGTCGAGGATCTAGTTGATCATCTCATTCTCGACACATCTCGCTCTTGAACAACAAATCAAAAGTACAAATCCAAAGAACTCCGTAAATCATGGTGCCCAATCCGTAATATACAAAATGGAAAAAATCGGCGATTGCTCAGAGGTTGGATAATTGGTACACTGTCTGAAGAATCACTTGGCCTAGTCATTGGTCAAGACACTGCTTATGGTGTATGGGAGGCTCTAAAGAGTGCCTATGCACAGGATTCACAAGAAAGAGAATTCACCCTTAAGCAACGACTCACTTATCTCAAAAAGGAAGAAACAAGGTCTATCACCGATCACATCGGGAGTTCAAAGGCTTGTGTGATAGCCTTGCGACCATTGGTAAGCCTGTTTTGATTCTCGAAAGGTTTATTTTTTACTTGACAAGTTTGGGTCCTAGTTATGAAACCTTCACCACAACTATGCTAAAGCCCCAAGGCCATCCTATCTTTGAGTTGGTGACACATCTCAAAACTTGGATCGGAGGAGAAGGGTTCGTTCTCCACACATATCCCACAATCACACCAACCTACACCACAGATGGCTTTATGGTCAAAACCGGTCAAGGCAAAATGCACGAGTTACAAAGGATCAAGCAATCGGGACAAAGAGTTTGTGTCCTCGGAAGAGGATTCCAGGCTCAACAATCCAGAGGCCCTAACTCTCAGTCCAACACTCAGTCCAACATGAATCAAAGGAAGCCCCCACCCCCAGGTGAAAGAAGGATGACAAATGAAGAAAGAGACATGTACCAGAATGAGAGGTGTCAGTACTGTGGTGTCATGGGACACATAGCCAAGATCTGTTGGTGGATTCCAAAAAAGGATCACCAAAACAATGAACTGCCACAAGCCCTTGCTGCCCTAACATTGGACAATAGCATTGCAGACACTGAATGGACTGTGGACACTGGTGCTTCTCACCATATGACTAGTAAGCCAGGTATGCTCACAAACATTTCTCAGTTTGTAGGTTCAGATGCTGTTGTCATTGGTAATGGTACTACTTTACCCATCACGAGACATTTGATCGTCAAGACACACTTAAACAAACACATACTCATATTCCTTTAAAAGATGTCCTTCTTGTCCCTAAGCTCACAAAAAATCTTTTATCAGTTAGTCAACTCACTTCTGATGAACCAGTTACTTGTGAATTTACTAATAAAGCTGTTTTTGTAAAGTTTCAACCAACAGGAATGATCTTGACAACAGGGAAAAGAAAGGGTGATCTTTATGTCATCCAAAACAATCCAGAACTCTACTTCTCCAACAGGTTCAAGTCTGGATCCAGTGATCTTTGGCATCAAAGATTAGGTCACACTCAAATGTCCATTGTCCAACACCTTCAAGCCAATGGTTTTATTGATGTTTTAGGGAAAATAAATGCACATCACATTTGTGAAAGTTGCCAGTTAGGGAAACTTAGTAGATTACCTTTCTTTGATTCTGAACAAACTACTACATGTCCTTTTGAAATAATACATTGTGACCTATGGGGTCTAGCTCCCATTAAATCCTTTGGTGGTTTCTCTTATTATGCTTGCTTTGTGGATGATTTTACTAAGTTTACTTGGTTTGTGACCCTGGTTCATAAATCTGATTTCTATGATACATATACGCACTTTGAAAGTTATGTAAAAAGGCAATTTGACAGGGACATAAAAATATTTCACTCAGACTGTGGGGGTGAGTTTGTTAATCATAAGTTGGATAATCACTTTACTAAAACTGGCATTATACATCAACTTTCTTGTCCACACACACCTGAACAGACTGGTATGGTAGAAAGAAGGCATAGGACTATAAGGGAACTAGGAATGACCATGCTCTTTCATAGCTCACTTCCATTATACTTATGGACTGAAGCTTTTGCCACTGCTATGTTTGTTATGAATAGAACTCCTTCATCCTCATTGGGTAATGAATCTTCTTATCACAAGCTATACCAGAAACATCCTTTCTACACATCTTTCAGAGTCTTTGTCACTAGGTGTTTTCCTTATACATGGGACACAAAGCACAACAAATTTGATCCTAAAACAACTCCTTGTGTCTTTATAGGTTACAGTATGTAGCACAAAGGGTACAAGTGTTTCCACTCCCCCATGGCCACCAGAAAGGTCATAGTTTCCAGGCATGTTGTGTTTGATGAGTCTAACTTCCCTTACAGACCTACATCCAATACTCCAACATGCCATTTGTCATCTTATCCTATTAGTATCTTTGAGGACTGGACTATCCCACAAACTCCTGCTCATCATTCCCATCAGACTCTATCTCCCACATCAAACCATGATTCTGTTATTCCTGATATACCTCTTCCACTTATTCCAGAACCAATGATACCAGATCTCTCTCCACCTTCTGATACACTCACCACCAATGATCTGTCTAGTGACCTAGATACACCTCCTATCACCCCACCACAAAGTCCTATTCCAACACCACCTCAGTCCCCCATTCCACATCCCATCCACCCCATGGTCACTAGGGCACAGAGGGGTATCCTGAAACCAAATCCCAAATATGCTCTTACTGTCTCAACTTTTCCTGATGTTCCTAGGGAACCAAAAACTGTAGCTGAAGCCTTAAAACATTCTGGTTGGAAAACAGCAATGCAAGAGGAATTAAAGGCTCTTCATGACAACCAGACTTGGGATCTTGTTCCTAGAACACCTTCCATGCATGTTATAGGTTCCAAGTGGGTTTCAAGGCTAAATTAAAACCATATGGAACTCTTCAAAGGTTGAAATCCAGATTAGTTGCTAAGGGCTACAATCAAGTGGATGGTATTGATTATACTGAAACTTACTCACCTGTTATAAAACCAGGCACTATCAGACTTGTCCTTTCTATTGCTTTATATCATAAATGGCAGGTCAGACAGCTTGATGTATGCCTTTTTACATGGCTCAGTAAATGAGGTGATTTATATGACTCAACCACCAGGTATGCATGACTCTCAGTTCCCTTCACATGTTTGTAAGCTTAAGAAGGCACTCTATGGTCTCAAACAAGCTCCAAGAGCTTGGTTTGATAGATTCAGTTCCTTCTTAATCTCTTATGGTTTTTACTGCAGCTTAGCAGATCCATCATTGTTTGTCTATCACACTTCAACTGGATCTCTATTCCTCCTTTTACATATTGATGATATGCTACTGACAGGCTCAAAGGATGCCCTACTTACTTCATTCATTCACACACTCAGTACTGAGTTTGCAATGAAGGACCTAGGTCCAATTCATCATTTTCTTGGTGTTGAGATTTTTTCCACAGGAAACAGGTTGCTGCGCTCTCAAACTCACTATGCCCTCACTATTTTGGAAAAAGCACACATGGTGGATTGCAAACCAGTAGCCACACCACTTGAGGCCAATCCTCAACCAGATCCAGATGCTCCTTTATTGGCAAATCCTACAGAATTCCGACAACTCATTGGTTCCCTTCAATATCTCACATTCACACTTACAGTGTCAACTATGCCTCTCAATTCCTACATGCTCCTACGACAGCACACTTAAAGATGGCTCACAGAATGCTAAGATATGTCAAAGGCACTCTCTCCCTTGCATTTCACCTTCAGCTACCTCTCCACTAGTACTTTCTGCCTTCTCTGATGCAGATTGGGCAGGCTGTCCAGTTACAAGACGCTCCACCACTGGTTACTGCACTTATCTTGGCACCAATCTCATATCCTGGTGTGCCAAGAAGCAACCAACAATATCCCGGTCTAGTACATAAGCTGAGTATAGAGCTCTTGCACATACAGCAGCTGAGGTCACATGGTTACAATACCTCACTAAGGATTTGCTTCTGCCTTTCACTACTCCTCCTATTGTATATTGTGATAATCTTAGTGCTCTACACATGACTATCAACCCTGTATTTCATGCTCGAACTAAACACATCGAATTGGACTATCACTTTGTACGAGAACGAGTGGCCCAAGGTAAACTTGTTACTAAGCATGTTCCAAAGAACATTTCAAGTGGTGATTTGTTTACAAAACCAAAGAACTCGATACTCCTTCAACAATTTCTCAAAGAACTTTGCCTTTACCCTGCCAAGTTTGAGGAGGGTAATAACAAAGAACATCAACGACAAAAATTAAATGAAGAAGGTGGCCATGCAGTGACACCTTCGAATTATCATACTAAATAGCCACTGGAGTGATAAGGTGTTATTGGAGTGATAAGGTGTTTGAAGTGTGTTGGAATATGTGAAATAATAAGCTTTATCCGAGGGTTACAAGTTCAAATTCAAATGTGATGGTCTAGCTTGATTAGAACAAGTTTTATTTGACCAAATCCCTAAGTATCCGACTGAAATAAAGGTGGTCAAGTATCTTGGCTGATTTTTAGCATCATGTGTAGCTATTGTTAAGGAAATTAGCTGATATTTAGCCATGTGTATTACTATTTAAACACAGAGATAATACCTTGTAATCATCCGAAGTGGAAATTAATAAAAATCAGTGTTCTTCTTTTCTTAGAAATATCACTTAATTAATCACATTAGTCAGAAAAGTTAAATTTCTAAAAAAAAATTGAGAAGCAATCGACAACATTAACAGAAAAAAGAGGAGAAAGAACTTTTCAATCACGAGGCTAATCGGTTGATAATCTGTGCAGACGATAGTAGAAGAAAGTGATCACCACGAGAAGGCGATCGTTTCCATACTCTTCGTTTTTGAATCGGTTTTATTTTCTTTTTAGCCCTAATTATGGTTCAAAAACACAATAACTTAAACTAAAATATGAAAATTCCTCGATCCCCTTAAACTTCATCCTGGCAAACGTCTAATAAGTTTATTTTTGAAAAGAAAAAAAAAACACACGCACGCACAACACGAAAGGTCAGACCACAAACGCATGTCAAAACATGAATTTTACACCCTCCTCCTTTGATGGTTGATTAATTGCATACTTCATATAGCACCAGATGTATGTTTTACTCGTCATCCTGCGGTGCGGGTGGTGGATACGAATTTCGGGTGGTGGATAAGAATTTTCCTCGCAATAAGATTCTTCAGTTATTACATCAAAGTAACAGAAACAGTCGAGATCTTCAGGGCAAATTTCCACTACTTCGTCGCAGTAATTTTCCTCGCAAGGGCTAATCGGCTCATCAGCTTCAACCACCGCTGCAAGCGGAAAATGCCAGCTGTCTTGCAAGGGCTTGAGACTATTTGGCATGCAATAGGTTGCCAGCCAGGTTGTTGTTGGTAGCAAAAACATCCTTTAGGGCAGTTTTCGTCTATCGCGCAGTCACGAATATCCGGATCGGGAAAGCTTGTTCATGTTTGTATGTTTATGAAAACGAGCCAAGCTCGATTGCGATCAAATTTTTTTTTAGTAAACAAGCAAACATGAGCTCCGCTCGAGTTTGTTTGTGAATTCGGCTATATATACATAAGCCACCTTAGGTTTTCATTTCCGATTAGGTTTGTAGTTAAACGAGTATTTCGAGCTGAATAAACCGATTATCATTTAACAAGCCGAGCTCGATCTTGAACTTAACCGCAAAAACTTGATCTCGAGCTCAAACATTGAAAGTTATATAATGGCGCCAACCATGGTTCAAATACCCACCCTTCCCCCCAATAAACTTAAAAACCCCTTTACTTAAAAAATATACGAAAAAAATTTGGAAAAAAAATTTGAAAAAAAAAAAAAAAAAAAAAACCCTTAAATCTGAGTACCTTTCTAATTTGGGACATTACATTGTCCCACCCTAAACTAGTAAGAGCCGTCCACACCAATAATAATATCATTCTCCCCTTAAAAATATATATATATTAAAAAAAAAAACAACAACAACAACCTTACATATTGATGATGTTTCTCCCGGCTTATCTATTTGGACATTACATTACCTCACTCTTATGTAAAAGCCCTCCGCTTTCACAAAAAGAAAATAAATAAGAGTAATAGCACTCCACACAGTGGCGGCTCTACGTTCTCCAATTGGGTGCGGTCGAATCCAAAAATAAAAATATTATATATAAAAAGTACAGATTTTTTTATAAACATACATATGTTTAAAATTGACCTTCCTATTTTTATATATTGTGTTAGAATTATTGTAGTGAGTTGAATGAAGAAGGCTAGGATTGATGAGTGTGAGATGGAAAATGATTGATAAGTTGGAGAGATTGGAGAAAGAAATTTGATTGTATTGATTGCTTGATTGCTTGGTTCAAGTACATGGGGTAGTGCTATATATATAGTCTCCATATGATGGCTCAAGCACCTTATGGAGTTTTCTAGATATTTCTTAATTTTTTTAATAATCACTACTATAACCTACATGTATCTAGTGTCTTCCATTCTAGTAGAGTGCAGCGATATTTTTTCTAGACTCTTACATACAACTAGAAACTTCTATTCTAGAAATGTATAGCACCATTCAACACTCCTCCTTGGTACACATTTTAGTGACACCAATCTTTTCTCGCAATAGCTCGAAATTGTCTCTTGGTAGTGCTTTTGTGAATATGTCGGCTAACTGTTCTTCAGTCCTGCAATGCAAGACCTCTATTTCTTTATTGGCTACAGCTTCTCTGATGAAGTGGTACTTGATTCTTATGTGTTTAGTCTTGTTGTGAAATACTGGGTTTTTCGCCATTAAAATTGCAAAATCGTTGTCACAATAGATCAATGTTGCTTCATCTAGAGGCTCCCTCATGTCCTCGAGTAAGCGTTTGAGCCATATAGCTTGGCATGTTGTCAATGCTCCTGCTACATATTTTGCTTCTGTTGTTGATAGTGCTATTGTGTCTTGCTTTTTGTTGCCCAAGAGAATATTTATGAGCCCTAAGTGAATGCATAGCCAGATGTGCTTTTATCATCTTATGATCCTGCCCAATCGCTATCAGTGTACCCAATCAATTTTGAGTCGGGACTGGATCCATACCAAATACCGTAATCCTTTGTGCCTTGCAGATACCTTAGCACTCCTTTAGCTGCTCCGAAGTGAACTTGAATTGGACATTGCATAAACCTTGAAAGATAACTTGTAGCTAACATAATGCCGGGTCTTGTAGTTGTTAGGTGGAGTAAACTTCCAATGTGACGCCGATAGACTATACAATCTGCTTTTGGCGTGCCATCTTCGCTCTTGAGTGATTTGTTGTCAAGTGGAGTTGCGACACTTTTGCACCCTTTCATCTTGAACTTTTCAAGAAGACTATTCGTATATTTCTTCTGGGAAATGAAAATCCCATTGTCTTTTTGGTTTGCCTCAATTCCGAGGAAGTAGTGCATTAATCCCAAGTCTTTCATTTCGAACGTCTTCATCATGTCTTGTTTGAAACTCTTTATCATATCCTCATTGTTTCCTGTAAAGATAAGATCATCAATGTACAAGGAAACAATGAGTGTTTCATTTGTATCTCGCGTCTTAATGTAAAGTGTAGGCTCCCTTTTGCTCCTCCTAAAACCTTGCACAATGAAGTAATTATCAATTCTGATATACCAAGCCCGTGGGGCTTGATTGAGCCCTTATAAAGCTTTCTTTAACTTTAGTACTTTGTCTTCTTCTCCATTCACGATAAATCCTTGAGGCTGCTCCACGTAAATTTCTTCCTCGAGGTATCCATTGAGAAATGCTGATTTAACATCCAGCTGATGGATTTTCCATCTATTGGTCCCAGAGAAAGGTGATAATATAGTCAGAGGAGGGTGAATGATTATATTGGAGTTTTAAAAACTTTTCTTATATTTAAAAACTTTTGGGCAGCGGATAAGTCCCTTCTTAAAAGTTGTTTCAAAGTAGGTTATGCACACACAATGTACGAATAAAATGCAATAAGTAAACGCAGTAAAGTAAAGTGTTGTCAGTAAATGAACACAAAGAATTATAGTGGTTCAGGGTGGTGTGATCCCTTAATCCACTCTTCTCCTGTGATGATTGGAGGAATTCACTATTGACTTTCACGAATACAATAGTGTGATTGTCCTTGGCTACACAAGCTTCACAATCTCCAAAACTATCACTCCTGGCTACAAAGGTTCGATGACTCGATCTTCAACACTTGCTCCTTGGGAACAAATCCTTCAACAGCTATCACAAATGATGCAACTCCTTCTCAGACTTCTCGGATTCAATTGCTGCAAACTGGTGTGAATAAAATTCACAAAGGTTATAGTGGTTCAGGGTGGTGTGATCCCTTAATCCACTCTTCTCCTGTGATGATTATAGGAATTCACTATTGACTTTCACGAATACAATAGTGTGATTGTCCTTGGCTACACAAGCTTCACAATCTCCAAAACTATCACTCCCTGGCTACAAAAGGTTCAGTGACTCAGTCTTCAACACTGCTCCTTGGGAACAAATCCTTCAACAGCTATCACAAATGATGCAACTCCTTCTCAGACTTCTCGGATTCAATTGCTGCAAACTGGTGTGAATAAAATTCACAAAGGTTATAGTGGTTCAGGGTGGTGTGATCCCTTAATCCACTCTTCTCCTGTGATGATTGGAGGAATTCACTATTGACTTTCACGAATACAATAGTGTGATTGTCCTTGGTTACACAAGCTTCACAATCTCCAAAACTATCACTCCCTGGTTTCAAAAGCTTCAGTGACTCAGTCTTCAACACTGCTCCTTGGGAACAAATCCTTCAACAGCTACTACAAATGATGCAACTCCTTCTCAGACTTCTCGGATTCAATTGCTGCAAACTGGTGTGAATAAAACTCACAAAGGTGTTGATCAATCTCAGTGCTTGATATAACATTATGCTCTAGATGCTGAGTTGATCTCTAGATGCGTTCTTGTAAGTTCAGATAGATGGCTTAA
The DNA here is from genome assembly GCA_026214975.1 of Gentiana macrophylla. NCBI lineage: Eukaryota > Viridiplantae > Streptophyta > Magnoliopsida > Gentianales > Gentianaceae > Gentiana > Gentiana macrophylla. The sequence continues at coordinate 10,987,715 of CM047809.1, read as the reverse complement.
GAAATTGACAGAGTTTCTATTCTCGCTCGTATATAAATTCGTTTCTATCAATGCCTTCTATGTATAACCTTGAACTCCTTTATTTTGAAATTCCATCCATTGGCTATTAAATGTGGAGAATAATCCTGGATTTAATTCTTGATTCCTCCTTTATTATATTCTCCTTGACTATAATTGTTAAGGGTGATTTTACACGATTTATAAGGCTATATTCTATGATGATTTCCCCCATATTTGTATAAATTTGTATAAGAAACGAGTGTTTAATGGAAATATTGAGTAAATGATATTTTAAGATGAGTTAATTGCAAAATAGGTTAATTTATGTGTTTTAATTATGATTTTATGATTATTTGGACATTATTACGTTTTGCGATGTTTTTATGTGAATGTAGATACATATTTGAGGCTCACAAAATGATCTAAAGCTGATTAAGTTCGAGGCAATTGAAGATAAAAGAGATAATGGAAGAATGAGATAGAGGAAAAGAGATAAAGATAAGGATCAAGATTGATACGATCCTGGACTGGCGTCCAGGGAGCTTGAACTGCGTTCGGATGGACGGGCATCTGATTCAATGGACGAGCGTCCAGGATGACATCTTTGATTCAGGAAGTTTGGACGCATGAGTGGACGCTAGTGGACGGGCGTCTGGTCATGACTCGGCCCGACTCAAAGAAGATTTCACAAGCTGGACGGGCGTTCACCCTTTCCAGACGGGTGTCCACGGCCGACTTTGCTGAAACCGACTTAGGAATCTATAAATAGCGGCGATTTTCTCACACAATATCATCATAGATTAAAACCCTAAACCCTAGGGGCGGCCAAGCTGCGTTTTTCTTTAGTTTTCATTCAGTTTTTACTTAAACACTCTTATGCACTTTTACTCTAAACAATTCGATCTTCGAAGAGGATGCTAAGAGGCTAGGCCTCCATTGAACAAGCGTTGTGAAGCCGTCCGATTCAACAATTCAGCTTTCTTTTAAGTGATTATTTTGTGAGTATCTATTACGAGTTGTTCCTTTATCATGCTTTACGTTGTTATTGCAAATTTATATCGAAAGATGCTTGCTTTATTGATTGTTTAATTGATGAAAATCAAGTTAGACTTTAGATCACCACGATAAAGGATAGATATTTGATCTAATTAACGAGAGTTATTAGGTTAGATTTCTAGGTTAGAAATTGAGAGATTTCCCACCTTGAATTGAGGCGTTAATCTTTAGATCGAAAGGTATAGATTAATGATCTAACTTGCCTAAGAAATTAGGGTTCATACCTTTGAATAGGTGAATCACAACTTGATTAGTAATCACGAAATAATCTGAATTGAAATTGAATGTTGATAGGATAGGTGGATCAATTGCTTGTTCGTTTCGTAAATTATTGATCTAAAATCCCTTGAATCTGAATTGCTTAGCTTAGTTAGTATTTTATTGCATATTTAGTTTAGTTCAGTTTAAATTAGTTCAAACATATCTTCCTGGCTTTAGATCATATCTTCATTCCGCTTTTACGCTTTAGTTAAATCTGTCTTTTCGATTTCGTTTAGTTTTATCCACTTGCTTAGTTTAGAAATCGTGACATAGGTTAGTTAGTTAAACAAAAGCTAGGGTTAGCAATCGCCAGTTCCCCGTAAGATCGACCCGGTATCAACCTCTTTACTACGATCCTTGCACTTGAGGTATATCGGATTATAAATTTATTACTTGTTTGTTTTGTTAATAAAATCCGTGAGAAGTTTTTGGCGCCGTTGCCGGGGAACCGGACGGTTGTCTAGTTTTTGTTTTTCTTGTTTTTATTTTGTTATAAGTTCCTTTTAGTTTATAATCGTTTAGGTAATTAGTTAATTAGGGTTTTAGTTAGGGTTTAAATTCTTCTTTTATAGTCTCTTGTGATTAGATTTTCTATTCTTTTCTCTGCTGTTTTTCCCTTTTCTTGTTTCGTTTTCTGCTTCTGAACGGGCGTCTAGACCAGTGGACGCCCGTCTGTTCTAAATTTCTGGACTCTGAATCATATTTAGCTTTTCGGACGAGCGTCCATCTAATTTGGACGTCCGTCCAGTTCTTCAGCTAGTCAGACGAGCGTTTGAACTACCAGACGCCCGTCTAGCTCAACTTCTAGGCAGACGCCCGTCCAGTTTTCTGGACGTCCGTCTGTTCCCCTGTCTTAACTATTTCTATTTCTTTTTCTTTCCTTAGGCTTTAATTTTTAAGTTTAGGTTTCCTTATTCTTAGTCTTTAGGTTTCAACCACCTGTTTGTTGTCCGGTTTATGCAAACTCGGAGTCAAAAGGGACCGTTATTATACACCCACCCCGGCGCGAACGTAGTCCGCCAAACAGCGGATTTTCCGTTCGCGGTTCGCGCAGCATGCAGCCGAGCGAGACCTTAAAGATCAACTAGCAAAGGAAATCACTGATTTTGTGATAATGGCCGCTAATAATAGACGTACGTTGACAGACTACGCCATGCCAGGCGAAGTCAAAGTCAACCCGGCTATTGTTATCCCAGCCATTACCGCACAAACCTTTGAGCTGAAGCCAGGACTTATTCAGATGATGCAGCACGCATCAATCTTTCACGGCTATCAATCAGACAATCCGCATACTCACTTGCATACATTCTTGGAGATATGCGGTACCACACGCATCCAAGGAGTGAGTGAGGATGCTATCAAGCTAAAACTTTTTTCCATTTTCTCTAAAAGGAGAGGCTAAAGAGTGGTACACCTCTCTCCCTTCTGAATCTATCACCACCTGGGCAGAACTTGAAAAGGAGTTCTTGAGTCAATATTTTCCACCTTCAAAGACGGCCCAGTGTTTAAATGAAATATTCACTTTCTATCAGAAAGAGAATGAATCCTTCTTCGAATGTTGGAAGAGATTCAAGTCACTTCTTAGAAAGTGCCCCCACCATGGCTTGCCACTGGAAAGGCAAGTCAATACATTCTTCAGTGGATTGACCGAGCTTACAAAAGGCATGGTCAATAGTTCCTCTGGTGGGGCATTTCTGAAGAAAACACCTGAAGAGGGATGGGCATTGTTTGAGGACATTGCAAAGTACAACTATGCCCCCTCTTATCAAGCAATTCAAGCACCTCCTCCTCCTAGGTTGAGGAAGTTAACGTGCAAAGTTTGATCGCCATCTTTGCGAAGGCGGATGGCAATATCTCAAATTCCAAACCCGATAAATCAAACTTATTCTTTCCACGTAACCCTCGTGGTGCATCGTGTGAAAATTGTTTGTCGATGGCCATATGAATGGCCAGTGTCAATTTAATCCCCCTGCACATTATCAAGTGAATACTGTCCATGATTGTGGACAGTACAATCAAGTCACATGTCAGAATTATGACGAGGTGGGGCACACTTCTAAATTCTGCCCTATGAATGGACAGAATGTGGAAGTGAATGCATTCTATGGCCAGAACAATCCAAGGTTCAATCAGTTTCCTGGCCAGAATAATTTCCAAAACCAAGGGTTTAATCCATCTTCAAATTTCAATCCTAATTCGAATTTTAATTCGAATCAGAATTTCAATAGAAACCCTGGGTTTAATCAGAACCAAAACTCGAATTTTTCCAATCCTACTCAAAAATTCAATCAGAATTGGCCTTCCATTTCAAATTCTCAATTCCAAAGTCGGCCCAGCCAGCCCTATTCTTCAAATTTCCAGAACTCTCAAGGCCCCTCCCAACCTACCAATCTTGAAGCTAAATTGGAGGAGCAAAGTAGGTCAATGAAGAATCTAGAGAGACAAATTGGGCAACCGGGTCGAACAGCTAGCTTTGTAGACCCCCAGTGGCAAATTTGCCCAGTTTCACGGAGAAAATCCTAAGGGTGGTCAAGTTGCTCAAGCCGACTTGAATAAAGGCCTATGTCTTGACCTCGTGCCATCAATTCAATACGGTAAAGAGGAGGCCGGTGCAATGAATCTGAAGCGATGCACGCAAGTTAGTGGTCCTTCCCATCGGGAAACCACTAGCCCTCATGCCATTGATAAGGCGGGAGGGAAGCCGAGCACCTACACTCCAATCAAGCAAGAAAAGACTCGGTGGTGAACCCCCGAGAGGTGAAGAAGTTGGAGATCCTCAAGTGGTGATCCTCGAGAACTGAAAAAGAAGCGAAAGTCGTGAGGTGATCCCCGACTAATAGAAAATCAAAAAGGCGTTTCGATGGAAAGATCTGGAAGACAAAGTCGTAAGTGCATCCTCAAAGAAAGTCTTTTACGAGAGTGACCTTAAGAAGCTTCCATTTCCGCCGAGAAAAGCAACATTCCCTGATTGAGGACAAAAAGTACGAAAAGGTGCTGAACCTTTTGAAAAATACTCAGGTAAATCTTCCATTGTCAGAAGTCTTGGTCGAGATGCCTAAGTATACAAAATTCATCAAGGATGTTGTGTCTTCGAAAAAGAAATTGGCAGGCATGGAAAGGCAAATTTGTGAGGATTGCTCCATGATTAATTATGAAGACTTACCAATTAAAAGAGGTGACCCGGCAAGTTCAGTACTTACAGATTAATGGGAGGTCCGGTCTTCCCTAATTCTTTGTGTGATCTAGGTGCCTCTATAAGTCTTATGCCAATGTCTGTGTGCAAACAAATTTCGGTTTATACACCTTCTAGAACCCACTACTATGAGTCTACAGGTTCGATAGATCTTCTAAGAAAGCTTCAGGGATTCTCGAAAGACGTTTTGGTTGATTGATAGATTTACCTTTCCAAATGATTGGTATGTTTTAGATATGGAGAAAGATGAAAACGTCCCCCTGATTCTTAGAAGACCTTTCCTATCTACAGCTAGAGCCCTCATCGATTGCGATGGTGGGTAAGTGACTATCCGAGTTGGTGATCAATAGGTGAGTTACAATGTCTTAAAGTCCATTCAAGTACCCTCTGGCCCCCCAACCGGCTTTTCCATTGATTATATGACGGATGATTTTACCGATTATATGGATAAGCAAGTCATGGCTATAGAAGCAGAATATGAGCGATTGGTTGACAACCTAAATACTCATGGTGTGGTCAATCTAGATCAATTAGCAGCTGATTTTGAGGAAGAATTGTTGGAAGGAGAAGCTTTGGCAGTGGGACCACAGAGTAAACTCAGTGATATTGAGTTGAAAAGTGGAGATCTCAAGTCGAGTTTAGAAGACCCCCCTGCAGATTTGGTGTTGAAGCCGTTGCCTAAACATCTTAAGTATGTGTTTTTAAGAGAAGGTGACAAGCTTCCTTTGATTGTATCTGCCAAGCTGTCTCGACTAGAAGAAATGAAGTTGATCAACGTCTTGAAGAAAAATGAAAAAGCCTTTGGTTGGCAAGTAGGAGATATCAGAGGGATATCTCCGGACATCTGTATGCACAAGATCAAGACGAATGAGGGTGCAAAATGTGTACGACAGCCCCAGAGGAGGCTCAACCCTCATATGCAAGAAGTCTTTAAAAAGGAAATCATCAAAATTTTGGACATGGGAATCATATATGCCATCGCGGATAGTGAATGGGTTTCCCCGACTCAAGTAGTTCCCAAGAAAGGTGGAATTACGATTGAGAAGAATGAGAAGGGAGAGGAAATTGCATTGAGACTTGTCACTGGTTACAGAGTCTGCATCGATTATCGAAAGCTCAATGAGGTAACCATGAAAGATCACTTTCCCTTCCATTCATTGATCAGATGCTCGAGCGTCTGGCGGGACACGCATTCTACTCGCTTCTAGATGGATATTCGGATACTTCCAGATACCCATTGATCCAAATTGACCAAGAAAAGACCACCTTCACCGCTTCTTATGGTACATTCGCTACAGCGAATGCCATTTGGTCTCTCGCAATGCCCCAGCTACATTTCAATGATGTATGCTAGCTATCTTTGACGGGCTTGTAGAAAAGTGTATGGAGATTTTATGGACGATTTTTCGGTTTTGGTCGGTTTTTTGATGATTGCCTCGCCAATCTTGATCAAGTGTTATCCGGGATGTGTGGAAAAGAACTTAGTACTTAATTGGGAGAAATGCCATTTCATGGCGATGAAGGAATAGTTCTTGGCCACAAGATCTCAAACCAAAGGTATAGAAGTTGATGAGGGCAAAAGTGGAAGCTATCGAGAAGATGAGCTATCCTAAGAGTGTGCGTGAAGTTAGAGGCTTTCTTGGACATGTCGGTTTTTACAGAAGATTCATTCAAGACTTCTCCAAGATAGCCAAGCCCCTGTCCACTTTACTAAAGGAAGACGTTGAGTTTAATTTTGATGAGAGCTGCAAGCAAGCGTTTGAGGAGCTTAAGGATCGTTTAATATCTGCTCCAATTCTTATTTCGCCCGACTAGAACCTACCGTTTGAGCTTATGTGCGACGCATCAAACTATGCTGTTGGTTCTGTTCTAGGGCAAAAGATCAAGGGGAAGTTCCAGCCTATCTATTACGCCAGTCACACATTGAACCCCTCTCAAATTAACTATACCACTACCGAAAAGGAGCTTTTGGCCGTAGTTTTGCTATGGACAAGTTTCAGAGTTACTTGTTAGAGCTCAAGTGATTGTGTGGATCGATCACGCTTTGCTTATGATATCGATGTGACGAAGAAAGAGGCCAAACCGCGCCTCTTGTGTTGGATAATCGACCCTACAAGAGTTTGACGTTCAAATTAAAGACAAAAGGGCGTTAAAACGTAGTGGTGATCACGTTTCTAGAATGTTCAGTGAGGAAAAGGATGATCCAGATGATATAGATCTTTACTTTCCTCTAGAAAACATTATGTTGATAGACGGTTGTCCTCCTGATGTTCCGTGGTATTCTTCCATTGTAAATTACCTTCATGCCCGGTATCTCGACCCAGAAATGTCTTATCAGGAGAGGAAAAAGTTCTTCTCTGATTTGAAATATTTCGTTTGGGATGAACCTTATCTTTTTAAGATCTGTAAAGATGGTTTCCTTAGGAGATGTGTTCCAGAATCTGAGCAACGGGATATTATTGAGCAATGCCACAGTGGACCCACTGGAGGTCACTTTGGTCCGTGGAAAACCGTTGCTAAGATCTTTCAATCCGGTTTCTATTGGCCCACGATCTTTAAAGATACAGAAGCTTTCTGTAAAGCTTGTGATAGATGCCAAAGAACCGGTACTCTGACAAGGCGTTTTGACATGCCTTTAAAACCCAACCTCGAATGCGAAGTCTTTGATGTATGGGGTATCGATTTTATGGGACCATTCCCATCATCTTGCGGTAATAAATACATCTTAGTCTGCGTAGACTACGTGTCTAAGTGGGTGGAGGCTTAAGCCACTCCTCACAACGATCATAAGACGGTCATGAAATTCTTAAAGAAAAATATCTTCGTGAGGTTTGGATGTCCACGTGCCTTGATTAGTGATGAAGGGACGCATTTCTGCAACCGACCTCTAGAGAAAGTGCTTGAAAAGTATGGTGTTCATCATAAAACTGGCACACCATATCATCCGATGACTAGTGGTCAGGTTGAGAGGAGCAACCAAAGTATTAAGAAAATCCTGGAGAAGACAGTGAACAGTCATAGAAAAGACTGGAGTTTGAAATTGGATGATGTACTTTGGGCTTACAGAACTGCCTATAAAACCCCTATGGGTACATCTCCATATCAAATGGTCTACGGGAAACCATGTCATCTGCCTGTCGAGTTAGAGCATTAAGCTTATTGGGCTACAAAGTTTCTGAACTTTGATTCCCAGTCTTGTGGAAAACATCGACTATAGCAGTTACATGAGCTAGACGAATTCAAACTCCAGGCTTACGAAAGTGCCAGGATTAGTAAGGATAAGATGAAGCTAATCCACGATGCTAAGATTAAGAAGAGAGAATTTCAAGTCGGAGAACAAGTTCTTCTATACAATTCTAGGTTACATTTGTTTCCTGGGAAGTTGAGGACACGTTGGTCCGGTCCCTTTGAAATTCTCCAAATTATTCCTGCAGGCGTTCTAGAACTACGAGGTTATGGTGACCAAATGCTTTGAGTGAACGGACAGAGGTGCAAACACTACATTGGTGAGCCTAAAGAAAATCCTTTGACTGCTCGGTTCCTCGATATCCTTGGATGTGGTGCTATAACAATCGAAGAATTAGACGAGTTTTCACCCGATCTTTTCTCCGAGGATGACGGTAATGGTCAATCGAAGAAGTTCTAGCTGGTAGTTGGGATATGGAAGAGTATTGGAAGGAGCGTCAACAAAAATGTCATCAGAAGCTTCAGAAGACGAAGAAGTCAACCATGGGGAAGTTTAAACGTGTTTGGAAAGCCATAAAGAATTTAACCCCATGTGTTAGGTGCTGTTTCTGTAGCCGAACTACTAACCCAAGTTTAGACGAGGTAGTGGCTGGCAGAAAAGTCAAATGGCCTGGTCCAGGCTAGACTTCAACGGTGTCGAGCTAACGACATTAACCAAAAGCGCTACTAGGAGGCATGCTAGATATCCCTTATTATATTAGTTAAATTCTGTTTATGCTGTTAGTGTTATATTTATTTAAGTTTTAGTTTAATTAAGTTTTAGTTGACTAAGTTTTTCTGCTTACATCCATCGCTTAGTTTGCTTTTTAGATATGGATTACGGAGTTCTTCCTAGAGTTTCCCATCATTAGTCGATCCCACCGATTATAGTAGGTGATGGACCAGAGGCACTATAGTTTTGCACGTAGATTTTGAGCTTAGTACCCGTCTGAAGACCATCACCTATGTTCTCATTGTTCCCATTGTTCGGGAGGTAGTGACTTCACTCTTGAGGAGCTCTGAGGAAGCTATAGGGACGTCCATATACGGTCCTAAATGACCCTATCTTGTGATCTGCATCTAGCGCCGTACTACAGTGCTTCACATTTTAGAGGTTTAGAGGTGGTCGGAGATGACCAGGCGCATAAAGACGACTTTGATTTCCCTCCTGCTATTGATATGCTTCGTCGTCTCATCCGTTTGGTGGATTGGGACGAGATTTATGCAGACTAGCGTTAGTTAGGTTTGTTTCGTCGAGCCCCGACGTAAAACGGAAGCGCTTGGTGGGAGGCAACCCACTGTTTTATTCGTGTTTGTTTTATTTTCGAGTTCTTTTATGTTCGTAGCATTTCCGTTTGTACTTCTGAATTTTAAATTATCATTAATAAAAATTTCGCATTTAGTTGTTTTATATGAAAATTTTATAAAATTTTGCATTTTTCTTGGACGACCGTCCTGGTGCTTCGACGCCCCGTCCGACCCTCTGTTTTCATGGACGCCCGTCCAAGTTTTTGGACGCCCGTCTGGAAACAAAGCTTTCAATCCTGTATTCATCTTTTTAACCAGACGTTCGTCCACAAGGTCTGGACGCCCGTCTGGCCAATTCCCTCCAATCCTGTATTTGATTTTGGATCTTGGACGAGCGTCTACTAAACTGGACGCCTGTCCAGTTCATATGATTTCTCAGTAGACGCCCGTCCACTGAGTTGGACGAGCGTCCAACCTCTGTCTATATATACCCCTTCTTCGAGTGAACCTTCACTTTTCAGAATTTTCAAACGCAAAAACGGTTTCTCTCCCTCCTTTTGCCCTAAAATCGTTAATTCTAAACCATTTCGAGCGATTCAAAGTGCTACAGGCCGCCCTTGATCCCCTCTCTTTGATTTTCATAACCAAATTCCCCAACACACAATATTCTTGGAGAATCACCCATTGTAGTCCGACTTTTAAGAGAAAAAATCCGATTTTGGAGCTCATTTTGGTGTTGTTTGGACGAATTTTCACCTCGATCAACATCTACTCATCCTACTTGGTAAGTTAGTAACAACTTTTCTAGTTTTTATTCACGTTTTTGCGAGTTCGATCTTTGGGTCGGCTCGTTCCCTTGAATTCCATCTTAATTCGTTTTTTTTTTCTTCTGGTTTTGTTTTTTTTTCTGATTTGTTATGGTGATATGGTGTGTGATGGGTGGTGAATGGGTTGTTTGGTGATGATTTTGGTTGTGGTTGTGGTTTGATTGTTGTGAAATCCCGATTTGGATGTTAAACGGGTATCTTGTTGTGAATTGGGGTTGTTTTGGCTTAGTCTAGGCTCGACAATGGTTCATAAGAAAGCAGTCGTGAAGAGGCATGGTAAGGAAGTGGCCCGGGAGGCGGGGAAAAAGCGAAAGGAGATTGATCCTACCTTGTTTGATCCTAACCGGGGTGTGAGTATTCGGGAGCAACCCCCTAGAGCCACCCAAACTAGGGCAACCTTACGAGATGAGCCAAGTTCAGATTCTGAAACGGATGAGGATGTGCCATTGGCACGGATGCCTAGGGTTCCCCGAGGTGGAGGATCATCTAGGGCTGAGGACCCCGTAGAAGCTACCCGTGAGGAGGAACCGGTTCAACCTAGGGCTGCTCAACCTAGGAAGAAATCTAAAACCGTACCCCCTATGCCTTTGCCTCGTAGATTCGTGAACCCTAGAGCTCACGATGCGTATACACAACACTATTTCTCGAGGACAATGTTGATAGAGAGGGCTACGTTGGAAGCTAAGGTTGATCCCGGGTTTGTCAAGCTTTTAAGGGATCGGAAATGGGATGCTTTGATGACGATTCCAACTACCCCGGTCAATAGTTCCTTGGTTCAGGAATTTTATGCGAATTGTTCAGAAACCGACTTGGAAACGAGGGTAGTTGTGGTTCGAGGGGTCCAAGTTCCGTTTACACCGGAGGTGATCAATGCAAAGTATGGGTTGGCGGCTTTTGAGGGAAGGGATTATAAGGAAGAGATTGTGCATAGACAGAGTTTGGGGCAGGATCCCTTGGAGGAGTTGAGATTGAGAGTGTGCCCGGATGTGGCCTGGACGTTGAGGCCGGGAGGAGACCGGAAGGAGTTGGTTACCACGACCTGGACGGAGGATTGGAAGGTCCAGTGTCGATTTATTCAGAGTCGGTTGTTGCCTAAGAACAACCTGACACATTTTCACATCGGTGACCTAGGCATGCTATATGCGTTGACGTTCGGCTTAAATGTGGATGTGGGACAGGCTTTGTATGACGAGATCTCGATCAATCAGAAGGTTTATACGCGGAGTTTGATCGTCCCTCACCTGATCCACAGTTTGTGCATCGATGCCGGTGTGCCTGAGTATGGAGCGGACCACAAGCCGAAGAACCCTAGGCCTATACAGAGAGAAAAGGGTAAGCCTTCGGGTCAGTCAGAGGCTGAGGCAGCACGTGAGCCTGGTACTTCTTCGGCACCGCCTCGACCATCCTCCCTTCCTACTTTATCTCCTTCGGTCCGGATGCGGCTGAGTATGGGCAACAGTGTCCGTAATTGGATGGAGGATATTTGGACTTCTCAGAACAACATTCTGACGATTTTGCAGTGTATGAGTGAGGCCGGCCTATACGGGACAACATAATCTTCAATCCGAGCGTCATTGACTACCTTTATTCGGATGAGATTGAGCAGGCCATTGCGGACGTTCTGAATGATTCTGAGTCATCTTCCGAGGCGGAGCAGCCTGATGATTCTGCGGCGCCAAGCCAACCTTGATCTTATTTGTTGATTCTGGATTCTATGGTTTTGTATTGTTGACACTTTTTCTTATATGATTCGTTGTATTTTTGCTACTGCTACTATTTATTTTTTATGGATCATGTAAGCCATAAGGCATCCGTACATTCGTATTCTACTTTGTTTATACTTTTTGGTTGTATTGAATGCTTTATCTCTTGTTATCACTTGATTTTGCTATCTCTTTTCATTCTGGTATAATTCCCCGTTCTCCCCGAGATGGTTCCATGTCCAATCGAGTCGCGGTATATATTTTTAAAGGTTTTGTCGAGCTACATTGTCTGGTTCCGAGTTCTAAGTATCACTATGTAGGCTCCGGCCTGACCGACATTCGAGTAACGCTTGAAATCAGCTAAGTCTTTTCTCTTTTCTTTCGTTCTGCCCAACATGAGGACATGTTGATCTTTAAGTGTGGGGGAGGGGAATGTTCGATATTTATCTACACATTTGCTTATATCAATATGTTTCTATGCAAAATGAGCCACAATTTTTCAAAATTTCCGACATTTTTGTTTTTGTTTTGTCCCGAGTAGGCAATTCGATTCAATGTTCGTTATTTTTATAGTCATCCAAGCTATATATCATATGTTTAGTAAGTTAGTTGTTTCACCTGATCTATTTTTCACGAGCCATAGTGAACGATGAGGTATTTTATAAAGTTATACCCCTTTTGGACGAGTGATTTTTGGTTTCCTTATAAGTCATGTGCTTAGTGCTACGTATATATCTTGAGATTTATGATAGTTTGTATTTAGATCCGAAGTATGTTATACTGTGAATATCTAAGGTTTGAATGTGATAAGTAACACGTAACTTAATGTCAAATGAAAAAGTTGAAAAATATGAAGAATTAATTGGGTGTGTCGGAAGCTGGTCGATGATTTGAGTGCCGTAGGGTATACCACGTATGTCCTATACCACTATGATGACCAAGAGCTCACGACAGTCGGAAAAAGCTGCCTTATGATTTGAGTAAGGTAGGGTATATCTCGAATATCCTATTCTGCTATGGCAGGGCAAGAGCTCATTCTGATGTGCGTTTAAATGTGAAAATAGTTAAATCAAATAGTGAATTGGTATGAAATGAATATAAGACTTAGTTATCGTCTATCTTATCCCCAGTAGAAACTGACAGATATGTTGTAGGGATTATCCTCTAAGTATTTCAGAAAGGCCCTAGATATATTCGATCATCTTTTTCGGGATATATCACGTTTGTAGGGTACACCTTATGAGTGTCATTGATCTCTAGTTTGAAGGGGGTATTAGCTAGATTTGCTTTGAGTTTCTCAAGTTTGGATTTAGTGGAAGTTTTCTATGGCTATGCACACACATTGGTGAACTTCTGATTTATTGGATATGTGTTATATATGTTTAGATGTCTGTTCTTTTTCCGAGCCTAATCTTTGTTTTGTTTTGCTCGGGACGAGCAAAAGCTTAAGTGTGGGGGAGTTGTTAAGGGTGATTTTACACGATTTATAAGGCTATATTCTATGATGATTTCCCCCATATTTGTATAAATTTGTATAAGAAACGAGTGTTTAATGGAAATATTGAGTAAATGATATTTTAAGATGAGTTAATTGCAAAATAGGTTAATTTATGTGTTTTAATTATGATTTTATGATTATTTGGACATTATTACGTTTTGCGATGTTTTTATGTGAATGTGGATACATATTTGAGGCTCACAAAATGATCTAAAGCTGATTAAGTTCGAGGAAATTGAAGATAAAAGAGATAATGGAAGAATGAGATAGAGGAAAAGAGATAAAGATAAGGATCAAGATTGATACGATCCTCGGGTAGCGTCAGGAGCTTGAATCGCGTTCGGATGGGCGGGCATCTCGATTCAATGGACGAGCGTCCAGATGACATCTTTGATTCGTGAAGTTTGGGCGCATGAGTGGACGCTTAGTGGGCGGCGCGCCTGGTCATGACTCGCCCGACTCAAAGAAGATTTCACAAGTCGGACGGGCGCTCACCCTTTCCAGGCGGGTGTCCACGGCCGACTTTTGTTTGAAACCGACTTAGGAATCTATAAATAGCGGCGATTTTCTCACACAATATCATCATAGATTAAAACCCTAAACCCTAGGGGCGGCCAAGCTGCGTTTTTCTTTAGTTTTCATTCAGTTTTTACTTAAACACTCTTATGCACTTTTACTCTAAACAATTCGATCTTGAAGAGGATGCTAAGAGGCTAGGCCTCCATTGAACAAGCGTTGTGAAGCCGTCCGATTCAACAATTCGATTTCTTTTAAATTGATTATTTTGTGAGTATCTATTACGAGTTGTTCCTTTATCATGCTTTACGTTGTTATTGCAAATTTATATCGAAAGATGCTTGCTTTATTGATTGTTTAATTGATGAAAATCAAGTTAGACTTTAGATCACCACGATAAAGGATAGATATTTGATCTAATTAACGAGAGTTATTAGGTTAGATTTCTAGGTTAGAAATTGAGAGATTTCCCACCTTGAATTGAGAGCGTTAATCTTTAGATCGAAAGGTATAGATTAATAGACGAACTTGCCTAAGAAATTAGGGTTCATACCTTTGAATAGGTGAATCACAACTTGATTAGTAATCACGAAATAATCTGAATTGAAATTGAATGTTGATAGGATAGGTGGATCAATTGCTTGTTCGTTTCGTAAATTATTGATCTAAAATCCCTTGAATCTGAATTGCTTAGCTTAGTTAGTCTTTTATTGCATATTTAGTTTAGTTCAGTTTAAATTAGTTCGAAACATATCTTCCCTGGCTTTAGATCATATCTTCTGTCCAGTTTTACGTTTTAGTTAAATCTGTCTTTTCAGTTTCGTTTAGTTTTATCCACTATTTAGTTTAGAAATCGTGACATAGGTTAGTTAGTTAAACAAAAGCTAGGGTTATCAATCGCCAGTTCCCCGTAAGATCGACCTGGTATCAACCTCTTTACTACGATCCTTGCACTTGAGGTATATCGGATTATAAATTTATTACTTGTTTGTTTTGTTAATAAAATCCGTGACAATAATCTCCTTTATTTTCATGATCCAGATTTTATTCAAACGTTCCTCATAAAATACATCCTTGATTGATTCTGCATTTAATCCTTGATCTCCTTATTTTCCACGTTCTGAATAAATTGCAGATGGAATATATTGCTCTGCTGTTCTTTTCACTTGGCCGTTTCTTGGTCGGATCAGTGAGTCTGCTTACTTTGATGTTTATACTTTAGTCAGCCGGTGGAGATTTTACTCCACCGTTCTGCTGTTTCCTTTATTTCCTTGATCCTTCAAGTATGTTTGTACTTCTCTGATCTTTTATTTGTGTGAGATCAGTGTACACCATACTAGATTTCATCAGTTGCAGTTCAACTTAGACTTATCTAAGGTCATCACAGACTTCCCTGGTTATAAGTCGGTGTATGTGTCTTCATGCTTCTCTGCTGGTACTAGGTTGTCTTCACTTTGCCGATTATCTGTTTTACTTAGTCATCCTACCAACTAGTACAATACTTGTCTGACTGAACTTATACAACATGTCAGACTCTAAGTAAAAACTTATACATATATTTTTAACTTATTTTAGGCTTGTTATAACAGCTAGTATGACCATCATCAAAACAAATAAAATGTTCCTAACAATTTCCCCTTTTTTGATGATGCCAAAACCCTCATAAGCCTGAACATAAGTATCCAAAAATTCAAATAATAGACAGAATAAAACTCAATGATTTTATTCATCCATGAAGGGAAAACTTATTCAAAAGGCAAAATAACAAAATTATTACAATCTACTTATTTTCTTGCTACCTGATGCTTCTTCTTGTGCTTTCCTTGCCCTTGCTTTTGGAGCTTTCAGGCTTATTACTACCCTCCATCTTTTTGGTAGCATCAACTGTCACGGATTTTTGCAATGAAAATAAACAAGTAATAAATTTATAAATCTCAGATACCCCAAGTGTAGGGATCGTAGTATGAGGTTGATACCGGGTCGATCTTACGGGAATCGGGGATGCTTAATCTAGTTTTTATTATCTAACCTAACTATGTCACGATTACTACTAAGAAGATACTAAAATAAAAAGCAAAGAAGAACTAAAAAAATGAAACTAACAATAAGAATAATCGACAAAGATCGAGATCTAAAGCCAGAAAATATGATTGCGAACACAATTATCTAAACTAAATCTATTCTAAATCTATTATGAAATAAAGATTGTAAATTTACTAAGCAATTCAAGTTCAAGTGATTTAATCAATAATTTACGAGCGAACAAGCTGTTGATCCACCTATCCTGCAACGATCAATTTCTATATCGATTATCTCGTGTTTTCTAACCAAGTTGTGATTCACCTAGCCAAGGTATGAACTCCTAATTTCTTAGACAAGTTCGCCTATTAATCTTCTATCTTTCGATCTAAAGATTAACGCTTTCTAACCCAAGGTGTGAAATTTATAAGTTTCTAACCTAGAAATCTAACCTAATAACTCTCGTTATTTAGATCAAAGATCTATTCTTTATCATGGGGATCTAGGGTTTAACATGATTCTCATCAATATAAACAATCAACATGCAAATATCTTTCGATATAAATTGCATAAAACATGATAAACATAATAAAGAAACAACTTGAATTAAATACTCACAAGACAATCGAGAAACGAAACTGAATTGCTGATCGAATGGCTTCACAACGCTTGTTCAATAGAGGTCTAGCCTCTTAACATCACCTTGAAGTTCGAAATACTTGAATAAAAATACATAAAAGTGTTTGATCAAAACTAGAGATTTAAAAGCATAAACTTTGAGTGAAAACTAATAAAAATCGCAGCTAGGCCGCCTCTAGGGTTTAGGGTTCGAATAATGAACATAAGAAAACGCAGCCTTTATATAGATTTCAGAGGCGGTTCGGCTAAGTCGGTTAATGGACGGGCGTTCACTCTGCTGGACGCTCGTTCGGTCTTTAGTATCAACTTCGAATCGGGCCGAGTCATGATTAGACGCCCGTCCTTCTTTAATTTGGACGCTCGTCCACTAAAATCTTCAAAACTCTGAATCAAATTCTTTAGCCTGGACGCTCGTCCAATATGCCAGACGCCCGTCCAATTGGACGGGACTTGAACGCTCGTTCAGTGGACTTGGACTTCGATTTCTCCATCTTTATCTCTTTTCTTCTATTCAAATCTTCCTCATCTCTTTTTCATCAATTAAATCCGACATTTATCTTCACTTAATCATCTTTTGAGCCGCAATTATACATCTACAAGTCATTAAAAACATCGCAAAATGTAATAATATCCAAATAAACATAAAATCATCAATAAAACACATAAATCAACCAATTTTGCGATTAAACCGTTTAAAAACTCATTTGCTCAATAAATCAATTAAACACTTAATTTCTATGCGAATTATACGAATATGGAGGGAATTGTTATAAAATATAACATTATAAATCGCATAAAATCACCCTTAACATCAACCCTTGCTTCAAGAATTTTATTGGTGGCTTCAGATTCTTGGAGAAGGGTGTCAAGCTGCTTATGTGAGTCATCCAAGATGGTTTCCATAGTCTGAATTTGTTGAGTATGCTCATTCAGTGTATCCACCATGGGGTTGAGTTTGCCATCAAGTGATCTTGCTAGATATTACATGCTTGAATGGACATGATGTGGAATGAGATATGGCTGTGTATCTCATAGCAGATACCCGGGGATTGGGGGGGTTATGGAATGTCATTAGCCCCGGATTGTTGCATCCATCCACCAATCTTTGTGCTTGTGGATCATTATTGCATAGAGCAGGGTCATGCTCTTGTCTAAAGAACGATCCTGTGATGATCGATTTCTCATACTGCTTGCTGGATTTTTGAACTGAGGAAGATGAAGCCATATCCTTAGAAAATTTTAAGAGGAGAAAAGCTTAGAATTTTCAGAGAAAATAGGGTTTATAAAATGCAAGGAGAGAGTAAAAACTCTGAAAAACTATAAGAGAGATTTTTAAGGTGTGAATGCGGTTGAATATGGAAGGATTTGATGAAGAAATGGCGTGATTTTGTGTATGTAAATCACGGTTTTTGAGTGTAGTGGGGGAGAGGATTGAGGCATGTAATGATCAATCCCGGGAATCGAGGCGTTGCCGTCATTCCTTCAATTCAAAAATAACCTCCACGATTAAGATATAATCCACACGGGTAATCTTCCATAATAAATATATAAACCTTCAGATTTTCCACATGTGTGAATATATTGTTCATTTCACACTTTATTTGACCATTCAAATACCAGTGGAGTAACTAGTATGTTGTTTCCTCTGCCGGTCTTTCACTGAGCTGCTTCATCAAAACTGTTCCTAAAAATCGGTGAAGTGAACTTTGCTGGTACCAGTGCCTTACCTGCCAAGTGAGCGCATCCAAAATGGCAAAGGTTCAGTCAGCTGGTGAAGTCACTCCGCTGATTACTCCAGTTAGCCGCTCTTGTAACTTAGTCAATTTCAATCATTCCCAACTCAGTTTTTAGTTTACAAAATCTTTCATGACTTAGTGGTTTTGTGAAGATATCAGCCAATTGATCTTCTGTAGCTACATATCTTAAGATTACATCTCCTTTTTCCACATGATCTCTGATAAAGTAATGCCTCACATGAATATGCTTTGGTCTTGAGTGAAGCACTGGATTCTCTGTAATTGATATTGCACTTGTGTTATCACATATGATTGGAATTGTCTTCTCCTATATTCCATAGTCTTTTAGTTGTTGTATGATTCATAATACTTGTGCACAACAGCTTCCTGCTGCTATATATTATGCTTCAGTTGTTGAGGTTTGATATGGAATTCTGCTTTTACTAAACCATGACACTAGTCTGCTGCCTAGCATCTGACTAGTTCCTGAAGTGCTTTTTCTGTCAATTTTACATCCAGCATAATCTGAATCAGAATAATATATATGTTTGAATCCACCATTCCTTGGATACCACATTCCCATATTGATTATGTGCTTCAGATATTTGATAATCCTCTTTGCTGCTACAAGGTGTGATTCCTCTGGTTGGGCTTGAAATCTTGCACATACTCCTACGGCAAAAGAAATGTCAAGTAGGGTAGTGAACCAATGATTCCTCTGTATAGCTTCTGATCAACATCTTTTCCATTTTCATCTTTTCCAAGAACTGTCATTGCACACATTGGTGTGTCTGATGTGCCACTTGTGTCCATACCATATTAAGTCCATTGTATGCTTTGATTCATTTATGAAGATCCCATCCTTCATCTGCTTCACTTGTAATCCAAGAAAATAGTCAAGTTTTCCCATCATACTCATTTGAAATTTGCTTTTCATTGGATTTGCAAATTTTTCACATAGCTTTTCATCTTCTGATCCAAAAATGATATCATCCACATATATCTGAACTAGCAAAGTGCTTGTTCCAACTTCTAGTTTGAAAAGAGTCTTGTCTATGGTTCATTTGCTGAATCCATTATTGATCAAGAATTGTGATAGTGCCTCATACCAGGCTCTAGGTGCCTATTTGAGTCTATATAGTGCCTTCTTGAGTTTGTACACTTTGTATTCTTTTCCTTTGGGTTGGAAACCAGGGGGTTGTTCTACATACATTTCTTCTTCCAATAGTCCATTATGAAATACACTTTTGACATCCATCTGATATACCTTGAAGTCCTTGTGGGCTGCAAAAGCTAGAAAGAGTCTGTTTGCCTCTAATCTAGCTACCGGTGCAAAAGTTTCATCATAATCTATTCCTTCTGCTTAAGAGTAACCTTTTGTTACTAGTCTTGCTTTGTTTCTGACAACAATTCCTTGTTCATCCATCTTGTTTCTGAATACCCATTTTGTTCCAATGATGTTTGCCATGTCTGGTCTGTCAACAAATTCATTGAGCTCTTCTTGCATGGCTGTGATCCAATCTGCATCTTGGATTGCAGCATCTATTGTCTTGGGTTCCACCTGTGACAGAAAACAAGTTAGCATACTCTCCAGTTGTCTTCTGGTTCTGACATTAGTATGAATATCTCCAATGACTTGTTCTTCAAGATGATCTCTGAGCCAGTTTAAGTCAGGTTGAAGTTGTGCTAGTTCAGGTTCTTCTACTGTTCCTACTTGTGCATCAGCTTCTTGATCTTGCCTTAGTGGCCCTGTTGTTGCAGTAACTAGTACTTCTTCTTGATTGTCAAAAGTGTGATCCAAAATGGTAGCTGGTACTGTTGTATTCATGTAGACTTGTCTTTGTGGAGCTTCCTTGAGTGTTCTGTTTCTTCTTTCTGCGACTCCATTTTGTTGTGGAGTTCCTGCTGCTGATAGTTGATGCAGAACACCATTTTCTTCACAGTAAGTTTTGATTACTTTATTTAGAAACTCTGTGCCTCTGTCTAATTTTATCTTGATGATCTTTAATTCTTTTTCATTCTGAATTCTTCTCAGCAAATCTGGTAGCTTCTTGAGTGTCTCTCTCTGTCTCTTTGTTCATGAATAGGGTCCAAGTAAACTTGGAGAAGTCATCAACAACTATTAACGTGTATTTATTTCCACTTACTTACAGGTGTAACTGGTCCAAAAAGATCCATATGTAGTAGATGTAGGATCCTTGTTGTTGATGTTGTGGCTTTGACTTGAAGGAACTCTTGATCTGTTTCCCTTTTTGACATACATCACAAAGGCTTTCTTTCTTGAACGTAATGTCAGGTAGGCCTTCTACAAGCTTGTTCTTTGATAGTTTGTTGATGGTCTTGAAGTTAAGATGGTTCAGTCTTATGTGCCAAATCCAGCTAGTTGATTGTTTGTTCTTGGCAAGCGCACAAGTTTACGCTTTTCTTTCCAATCTTCAATCTACATACATGTTGTCTTCTCTTTTCCTGCAAGTACAAGCTGTGTTGGTTTGATTGTGAATCACTTTGCACCCTTCTTTGCTGAAGTGCACATTGTAGCCTTTATCACAGAATTGACTAATGCTTAGAAGATTGAAATTCAATCCCTTGACATAAGCCACATTCTGAATCTTTAAATTGTTCTTCAATATGATGCCTTATCCCCTTAATCTTGCTCGGGTTTTCTTTGCCTTCAAATGTAACTTTGGGTCCATCAAAAGCTTTAAAGTCAGCCAACCATCTTTTATTTCCTGCCATACTTCTGGAACATCCACTGTCTATGTACCAGACATCCTACAAAACAAATTAAGCAAGTTTAGGTGCCCAACACTGTTTCGGTCCATACCTGTTAGCACTCATGCCTCCTACTCCAAGTGTGAATCCAAAAGATCTTCTCATTGGATGGTTGAATTCATCAACCTCATATGTATAAGGCATGGCAGAATAACTTCTAATAGGTTTAAAAGTATTCTGATACATTTCTCTACCTTTATGTGCATTTGCATCCGTTTTCACCTTCCAAAATACAGTGGGAGGCCTATCTTCATACTGCCTCTTGTATCTACGAATATGCCTGGGTTGGCTTTTCCTGAATGCATGTTGCATAGAATGAAATGGTTTCTTTTTGTATTTTGGGGGTGTAACATTCCAATCATCTTCTGAAAGGTAAAGGGAGTGTATCGCATATACAATAGCCCCTCTAACGAGCATTTACCTATCGATAGTGATCTTCCCTTACCTCTCAGAAAGTCTTTGCCTTTAGTGGGCTGGTAAGATGATTTACTCTGCTATTTCAATACACTGGATTTTGACTTTACTGGTGCAGGATGAGTAGTTGAAACTATGGTCTGTCCTTTTCTGAATTTCGGTCCAGTGTTGGTCCTAGGTTTAGATTTGTGTTGTCCATTGTTTCCTTTCTCATCTTGACTATTGTAGCCAAGACCAGATCTGGATCCAAACCTTTTTGGAGGTTTGTAAGCTAGTGCATCAAGTGGTGCAGTGGTGGTCTTAACTGGTAGGGAGGTTTTCTCAGCCGGTCTGTCAACACCAGATGAGTGATCATCTGTTGCTTGTTGATCAGCTAAGTGTACTTCCTTACTAGTTGATTCAGCTTTTAACTTATCCAGTTCTTCTTTTAATCTTTTATTTTCTTCCCTCAGATTCTCACATTCCTGTTCCAGAATTTCATGATTTGTTTGAATTCAAATCTGCTCATGAGATTTTGGATTAGGTTTGCAGAATCTGATGGAGAAATAGAAGATTGTGCAGTGTCAGATGTGGATGCATTTGAGGAGTAAGCACTAGATATTACCTATGTTTCTTCAATTTCTTTGGCCATCAAGCATAGATAGGCTTTGCCATTGTCTGAGCTGGTGCCTTCACCGTCATCTGAGTCATTTTCAGATGATTCTTCATCACTGTCACTGCTGGTTTCAGCTTTCATTGCTTTCTTGCTCCTTCTTTTATCTGAAGACTTGTATTTCTTCTTGTCTTCTTCTTTGTCTTTCTCCTCAGGACAATCAACCTTGAAATGTCCTTTCTTTTTGTAGTTGAAACATCTATATTCGTCATCTTTTTCTTTTTCCATCCACTACTTTTCTCCGGCGGCTAGACAATGCCGTTGTTTTTCTGCCTTCGACCCCAAGTCCTACAGCATATGTAAAGGAAAGTTTCTAAGTTTTTTTTTTTCAACAGTATAAAAGAATATTGTTATCATGGTTAATCGAATCGAGGGTTCGTGAACAAGATCAAACCCGGATTGGGAAGGCTTGTTCATGTTCGTTTGTTTATGAAAATGAGCCAAGCTCGATTGTGGAAAAGCAAAATATCACAAGTACTCCATTCATTCCAAAATAACTGATAGAGTTGACAAAAGCACACATATGATGAAGCTGAGTTCAAGGCAGGCACTATGTTGGTCGGTCAGGCGATACCGGTTTGTGTTCGAGACAATAGATATTAGATCAGGAACAGGATCCTCTCAAGTAATTGATGAAGTATTTTCTCCAGTAAAAGTGATCTAACCATACCCAAAATGTGAAAATCATCTAACCGTGTAAGTATTTTTCTCAAAACTATGTCGTTTTGATGATAATGTGTAAAAACAAATACACTTGACTTTTAAGTAATTGAGAGGATCTACTCCCGATTAGATATATAATAAACTATACGGTACACCTAACAATTAAAATGAACAATTAACCCTACCTACGGCCTGGACGAATGTAATTGTTAATATCGAAAAAATTGTCAAGATATATAAGTAAAAATATGAAACGCACCATACGATGAGAAGGGAGACTAACTGATCAGAAGACTGTAGACGTCAGAAGTTCCTTCTTACACTAAGGAGAAGGGGTAATATAACCGAGACGACAAACAAAAAAAAATGAAAACTTTTCATACACACTATATTTTAAATAAATGATACGGCCGTATTTTGAGATACCGACCGTTTGCCGAATAAGATTCGAATCAAACTAACTTACATGACGTGCATATTGCTGTAAGAATATATATTTATATAAAAAAAACAACTTACATGGCATCCATATTATTAAAGGGATTCTCATTCCCATTCTCAGGAACGCAGGTAACGCCCCCATACCCCGAGTCTGTTAGCGCTAAGTGAATCATAAAAGAACCGGTCAACTACATGAGACCGTTGTCCTCGCTTTGGTCTAAAAAGGCTAACCCGAGTTAAAAAAAACTTAATGTCTCACACTTATAAGGTGATAATGTGTTTCTCCCACATCTAGTGTGGGATATCACATTCTCCAACCCCCCTTAAAGCAATCAAGCGCCTCGCCGGATTTGTCCTGACTCATCCCTACCAGAGGACTCTAAAGGTGTCCGGCACTTAGTTCCGTCTGGTAGTCGGCTCCGATACCAATTGTAATGCCCTCAGACCCCCCGGGCCTGGTAGCGCTAAGTGAGCCATAAAGGATCCGGTGAACTACTTAGACCGCCGTCCTAGCTTGGTCTAAAAGGGCTAACCCAAGTTCACAAGAGCTTTTTGTCTCACACTTTTAAGGTGGTAATGTGCTTCTCTCACATCCAATGTTGGATATCACAACGCGCGCATAACTTCACTCACACTTACATACTGTCAAAAGAAATATCTCTATAATCATACTGATTTGAGCGTTGGAGTGTCCACCCGGAGAATAACTCTACGACCCTTTACGCCATGATTTGAGCTTTGGAGTGGCCGCCCGTAGAATAACTATGGGACCCTTACGCATTATTTGTTTTTCAGGGTCCACTAGAAAACCTTCCATGTCATAATTTGGAGGCCTAAGAACCCGAATCAACACTCAATTACAACGTGATCCGCGGTGTAAGTCACTCTACTCACGAAATACTAGCAAGAGTATTAGGTCAATGGTAGCATAGTGAGGGCGAGTCAAGGTCGATCTCATAGAGACAATGCAACACAAATAATAACTCACAAATCTAACTAAGAAGACAAATAGTGGTCCCTAGACCAACATAAAAATGGAAAAGTAATTGGTGTATCCCTATGTCTACCATTCCCCGTAATTACCTAATTTAACTTGAACGTGTTTCTAATTCGGTTTAAGCTACGGGTGCAATCTCTTAGTTTTATCTACTTCCATTGAAAGGACAGTAGACGTCTATGTGCAGTTAAACTTCTCCGTTTGTTGTATTAACCCACACATTAGAACTTCTAGAAAGTGCCGGCTCAAGACCGAGAACCTCCCTAAGTTGCTATCGTAGATTGACTAGCATGTTCCTAGGGATTGATCCAGACTATGTCTTAATTAACACTCCGTTTTATCATCCTTCCTGTTAATTTACGATGTACGAATACGGGATTGGCCAGATCTAAATAATCTCTAATTACATCTGTCAATCAACGTAGCTGACGCCGAATCTTCAGACTCAGGGTGACCTAGAAAGTGTCCCACGGCTGCGATATAGACCGTCGCAGGCGCGGCGGCGGTGGTTCTTAATTCCGAAATTACATCATGTTGTTCAGGTTAACTAGGGTTAATTATATAGAGATGCAGATCAATTACAACACGTTAATCTAACATAATCTACCATGATAAAAGTACAAAGGAAGGTTCAAACTTCATACCTTCTTCAATGGAGGATCTAGCTTGATCAACTCAAGCTAGTTGATGGATTGGAGAAGATAACCAAGCAAATGAACTTTTATTTCATAGAAAATATATATAATAGTTGTGGTATATTCAAGTATATGTTACAATAGACTGGCACAGCCTTTACATAGAGCTGTAAACCGACCTAATTGATCTAACCTTAAACCGACATAATACAATGTACGGCTCTTTCTAATTTCGTCTTGCCCGAGTCTCGCAGTTGTGGCTAGGGCTCTGCGGCTTCAGGCCTAACTGCTCTTCTTTCTGGTCCAGCATACTTCGTATAGACTTCCTTGATTCTGGCCCAATGTCTTCTTTTAATCCAGACCCACTTCTCTTCAGCTCCTTTAAATGGTACTCCTAAAAAACACGTAAAACAAGGTCGAACAGTACCAAATACCGGATAAAATATGAAGATGCAGAATTAACGATCTGGGAACCGACACTAGGCATTTGACAAGTATTTCATACAATAATCCAACCGTCACTTATCAATTGAGCATAATTCAGGGCAAATAAAGGCATGATTTATGGCACTAATTTTAGTGTGATCAACTACCCACACTTAGCTTTTGGTTGTCCCGAACAAAAAGGCGAAAGAAGAACCCCGGATTAATAGACAAGTTAACTATTAATAGCTATGTGTCACAAAACCGAGATAAGAACCATGCCAACTCATATCCATAAGCAACACATTAAACAATTTTCAACTCATGAACCGGTGTGTGTGTGTGTGTGTGTGTGTGTGTGTGTGTGTGTGTGTGTGTGTGCAATAAGCCTCAAACCGCAGCAACATAGACAGATTCACATCATCTCAACTCGTAGTCTAGCTAGTAGTCTCGAGAATGTTTGTTCCTTCACGCCATTTTTATGAGATTTTTATTTATTTTAGCACATAGGTCAAGTCAACTGGGCAAGGTGGACCAGGAACCGAGTACTACTCAGAGGTTCGCATTTATCAGTCTATTTATTGCGCAGGGGTCGTGCGTCTTACATACCGCGTTTGCTTCCCTCTTGCCAAATAGAAAGAAATAGCATATAGATATTATAATCATTTTCTTTCTTTCTTTTGCTCTTTTATTGGCGGGTGAACCCTCAAAAATCTATCTATCCTCACGGTCCACACTTTGATAAACTATCGAATCCGTTTTTCCTTAGCCCTTATAAGATCCATAACTTGACCTAAATGACCATAGGTAAAACAAAACTCAGAAAACTAAGGTCAACACAAGTCAAAACAATGATCACCCAAAAAGAACGGGGGTCATACGTGCTAAAAAGGCGGTTCATAAAAAGAAAATGTGGTTAATACGCAACTACTTTAAGAGTTGAACGAATATTATTTCGTTCATGAAACAAAGATGTAATCAATTAGCTTCAGAAAAGGTCAAAGATTTCATATCCCTGCAATCATGTTTGAAATCGACTCAAAAAGACTAAGTGGCGAAAAATGTGTCATAAAGAGTCGTGACAATTTGAAACTTTGATGAAATTCATAGTCAAAATCTACGTGACGTTCCTACCCCCACTTAATCGAAACATCGTCCCAAATGATGAAAGGATTAAGAACAGAAATGAACTTATCATGGGTTAAGCGTGGAGCGAAGCAAATGAATCTGTATCGAACACGTCTCGGGCAATATATCAACGAAAATCCATGGATTCTATGAAATTGTAACATACAAAACAAAGCCAACAATCGGGGTAACATGATAAAAGTTTAAATGGCAATAAGCAGATTAAAATGAAATGCAAACAATTTAAGTCATTCAAAATACTTCATTGCAAAGAAAAGAGTACAATAAATTGCAAAAGTCGGGAAATAAAATAAAATAAAGAAAAATAAATGACAATAATAGAGATTAAAACTCAACAAAAGAAACTAGACTTGTCTACTCCTCAAAGTCGGCATCTTCAATGTCCTCTTTATCATGTGGTGGTGCAGATGTAGACGGGCCGGCCCCCGAAGAAGATGGGCCATGTCTAGGGACTCTCGGTGGTGGGGTATAAGGAGGAACGTTGAGGTGTGCCATTATGTGATTGATTTTGGCGTGCATAGTCGCCAATTCCATAGTCACCTCAACCTGGAACTCCTTCTGAGTCCTAGGGCGTCCCTGTGCTGGTAGTCTCGATCGTCGTCTATGCCGTCCTATGACGGTAACTGACTCGCTGTCAAGAATAGGCAGCGGCTCTAGTGTCTCATCAGCAGCTAAAACATGGCACTCTACTGCCATCGCCAATGCATCTTTCAGGTTGCCATATGGAAAAATCTCTCTCTTCATCCGAGAAACCTATCTGATTCGCTCGTGCATCAACAAACCAATGTTCACGTCGTATCCGACATCGAGATAGTACATGAGCTCGGCATGTCGATAAGTAACGGAATCATTGTGAGCATTGGGTACGAGATGGGTAATGACGAACCTATGCAGCATCCGTGCGCTCCAATCTAACTCACTCGACTGGAAGGTAGTGGGAAAGCCATCAGCACCGAAGTCCCACTGAATACAATAATGAGTAGCAATAGTCATCAAGCGCTCCAGATCGTGCTCCCTAGTAGCAGTGGTGTACTCCCCCTCGTGAAATGGTGCAATATTAATGCCGAAGTGGTAACCCCCCAAACAATAGCAACATGAGACTCGGGGTTCGCCACCACATAAGAATAAAACTCACGGAGAATTGTGTTATTGAATCGTTCCGGAATAAGCACAATCTCCACGATACCGTGGTTTAGAAGAACTCGCGGTATTATGTCACCACAATCATCGAGGTTGACGCCTCTTTCCCGTGCAACCGACCGAGCATCCAATGAGTCCGAAAAGACTCATAAATCTCAACAGAAGAGAACTGGAGAGCACCGGTGATAATCGGAGTGGCATCACCCTGAATTCTCTGCTGACCTCCTCTGTGTCTCGGTGGTAAATTGCATCTTCTTGCCATGAAAAGTGATGAGATGAACTCAGATTCTGCTAGAAAAAAAAAGGTCTCACAGCCACGGTAGGGTGTTTCATTGCTGCCAGAGTTTCGATTTTTTTGGGCTTCGAATTTCTATGAAGTCTCTGAAATCCCTTATGAACAGCTATGAAAATTAACTGCAGAGATAAGGAATTGACAGCAGCAGCAATGCAAAAAATGGAAATGGGACGGATTTTGTGGCGGTTGTTTGGTGGTGGTTTAGAGATGGTGGTGGCTGAATTTGGTGAAGTAGAAGAAGTAGAAATGGTGATGATGATGAAAATGGTGAAGGGAAAATAGTGGTTTAAATAGGAGGGATTATGGTGAATTTGAATGGGTTTGTGGGAAGGTGGGAAGGAGTAATGGTGGGTGAGTGGAGGGAGGGAGGATAGAGGGGATTGAGGTGGAGAAGAGTAATGGTGGTGTAATGGGGAAGAGGGAAATGTGGGATATTAGAGAAGATGGATGAGACGGTTCACTGCCCCGTCAGATTCTCACAGTAGCACGTGGGGTCCACGCGCTTTCATATGCTCCCAAAATTCATTCAAACCTTGGGAACTGGGCTCAGACACTCTCACGGCTGCGTAGGTGACCTCGCTGCTGCCAGACTTTTCCTTTTCCATATTCCTCAAAACCTCAAAACAGCTTCACACCTTATTTAATTCTTAACAATTATCAGTCCAAACTGACTCATCGTGGACTAAATCCTTATTCTTTTTGCACTTTCTCTCTGACTCTACTAACCTACTTCACCGGATTGACCAACAAGTAAAAAAAAACCTTCCCACCATCCTTTTGTATTAAACCTCGGGATGCGGTAGGATGAAAAAATCTTTTTGTTCATTCCAGCTACTTTTATTCGACTCCATCTATCCTAAGGGTAAGAAGTTCTGAGTTTAGAGTCGTCAGCTCAAATTTCTTCCGACTCTTACTCAGTCAGATTTTTTTATTTTCACCCACCAAACTTGCACTCTGAAGGCCTTTACAGATGTGTGTCTTCCTTCTCTCTCTACCCATGCTCTCCCTAGGCTTTTTATACAGAGGTAGAAGCATTCTTCATTTCCGTCTAAAAGCGCTCCTTCTTTAACCTCCTTAGTAGGACCTCGAGCTCTTTGCCTAGCATGTTTGGCCTTCTTTGCCAGTGCACTCGGCTTTCCTCATCTACTTCAAGATTTACTCTTGATGTTCAGAGAATTCACATTTTCAACCGTTGACTTCAAACTTGCACTACGCAGGGCGGCCTCGTCAGAACTGACTGACTCTCTAGGCGCATTGTCATGAATCTTATCTTCCCTTTCTCGAAGTAGAACCGTCATAAACATGCTCACCGATCTCTACTACCACTTGCCTCTTCTTATCTCTCACATACTTTATCTCTACGACCTTCACTTCTTCAGAGTTTGAGATTACGCAATACTGTCCAGGTCGATTGGATAATGGTTCTAGGATCATGAAAGTTTTAGCATCATTACTGACCCTAAGTGTGATTTCACCATTATCGTAATCCATAATGGCTCGACTGGTCTCTAAGAATGTATGCCCTAACAGAACATTAGCACTCGGATCATCAGGGACGTCAAGGACTAGAAAATCAACGGGGAGACGAAGCCTCCCACTCTGAGAGTACAGTCTCTCATCATACCAGTGACCATGTCGACCTTACGATCGACAAAGCGCATGATGCACTTATGGTTCATCTCAACCTTAAGGTTCGCATCTTGGCAGAGTGAAAAAAGAATAATATTTCAACTAGAACCCGAGTCACACATCCCTAGTCCTAAGGATACTCTATTTATCGACACATATTTGACTATGGTGTCTGTGTCCGGGTACCAGGGTCTCCTAATTTGACTATGGTGTCTGTGTTCGGGTAATCCTCGGGCTCATAGAATTGATGACGTTCAAAATGAAACACCTTACAGAATCAATATTTCATCCATTCTAAGCTAAAAGTAGCAGGTTTTTACCGTTTATATGAACCATTTAAATCGAATGTCATAAGTCGGGTTCATGAGTAGAGTAA
This sequence comes from Gentiana macrophylla, assembly GCA_026214975.1. Taxonomy (NCBI): domain Eukaryota; kingdom Viridiplantae; phylum Streptophyta; class Magnoliopsida; order Gentianales; family Gentianaceae; genus Gentiana; species Gentiana macrophylla. Next base: position 10,958,208 of record CM047809.1, on the reverse strand, counting down.
TTTGCATTTAATGTTTATTTTCCTCAATTCGATATTATTTCGTGTATTATTTGACTATTTCCAGGTTACAAGGATTGGGCCAAGCGTTGAAGACGATTATGGACCGGGCTTGAAGAAGAAACGGACCTAGGGTGTTCCAGAACTTTCAGTTAGGTCGGCAAAGCGGAAAAAGACAAAAATGCCATGGATGCCGCGTGAAGCCTCGTCGCCGCCCCAAGATTCCAGAACCTTCGAAACCGCATTTTCTTGGACGATGGGTAGATCTTGGTGTTACTAAGTCGGTTTTAGCACTATAAATAAGAGGCCTCGCCCTTAGAACAAAATGTACCAAAAATAATACAAGTTCATATGCAATAAAAGTTTGTTGTTCTTTATTTATTTTCTATGAAAACTAGTCACGAATCCAACGGATTCGCCACCTAGGGAGAGATCTGTGGAAGGTCTGCACTCATCTTCGAGGGTATGATTTTCCGGCTTCTAGATGTAGATATGTCGTTATTTTCCTTGTGATTAGTATGGTTTAATTGGAGGAGATAACCAAGAAACGAACTGCAAAGCAAATCCCGAACTCTTTATTTCATAAATAAAAGTGTATATAGATGAATGTGTAAGCATACGCATATTAGTTGTATATTAGAATAGACTGGCACAGCCTTTATATAGAGCTGTAAACCGACCTAGTTGATATAACCTAACCGACTTAAAACAAATTGCGGCTTTTCTGATTTTGTGTCGTCCAAGCTGCCGCGGCTGTAGCTAGGGTTTCCGCGGCCTCGGGCCTTTTTATCTTCTTTCTGGTCCAGCAGACTTCATACAGACTTCTCTTGACTAAGGCCCAATGTTCTCTTTCAGTCCAGATCCACTCCGTTCTCAGCTCCACAATATGGTACTCCTGAAAATCATGCAAAACGAGGTCGAACAGTACCAAATATCGGGATAAAATACAAAGATGCAGAATTAATGACCAAGGAACCGACACGAGGCAATTGACACATATTTCATACAATAATCTAACTAACACGTATCAATTGAGCATAATTCAGGGTAGATAAGGGGTGTATTTATAGTACTAATTATGGTGTGATCACCTTCTCCTCGTCTAGAGCCTTTTGCAATTCGTCAGTCTTCTTGGCTTGCTCCTCCAAGCGAGCGCAAGTTTTCTTCAATTTCTTCCTTTCAAACACCGCATGTCCTTCCGCGGTCACCATCATAAAACAAGAAAAAGAGGAAGATCGATAGAGAGATAGAAAAGAAGAAAAAACAAAGTCAAAATTGAGGTGAAAAACGAAAGTGAAGTGAAAAAGGAAAATACCATCAAAAAAACTTACGATGCTGCCAAGGTTACCCATCAGTCCATAGAGATCATTCACATCACACAAGAAGTCGGTCATGTGATCCTCATCCACGATCCGGTTAGCCATCCTGACACCTACGTTGTAAGATGGGCCGTCAAAGCTAGTGGGATCAATATTCAAAACAGGAGGAATACCCTCATTGAGCGCTCTCGCCAAGACCCTCCCCTCAGATCGGTTCTCTGGCAGACGGAAACCTTCTCTCAACCATATTGAACCCTCCCCACAAGGTGGGTAAGGAGTCTGAGAACTTGAAGAGTTCACAGCGGGACGAGAGCCCACAGAGCCTTTACTCGCCCCAGAAACGGGCTCCAACACGAGCTGATTGGGACCTTGTTGTAATGTCCCCATAACCGCCCCGCTAGCAGGATCCTCGGCTCAGGAATAACCTCAGCCGGGCCAGCAGATGAACCTTCACCTCGATGTGCCCTCTATAGTGGGGCATGATCACTCTCTTCATCAGAGACCTCTAAGTTTATAGTAACGGCAGGGCTAGGCTCCCTTATACGTATACCTTCGACCCATATCCTTCTCGAGACAGTTTCTCTTACTACAGGAGCCTGAGGTGGGACAGGAACATTCAGATCTCGAGTCACAACAAGTGGTGGATGATCAGCATTAGGCCCAACGGCCACCATCGGGGGAATGTGTTGGCCTCAACCAATGCATGCTCCCTGGCAAGCCTCTACTCGTGCTGTTGTCTTCTCTTTGCAGCTCCCAATGCGGTTGGGTCCATGTTAACTGCACAAAGAAGGAAAAAGGGTTAGCCTGTAAAGATCAATTAGAATAAGCAGAAGAAACTATAAGATGAATCTGACCAGAGACAAACACTAAGGCTAGCTAAGTTAACCAGATGTTACCGGGGTCCGGAGCACGATCTCGGTGGAACCCACAACAAACAGGGCTTTCAAGGGGAAACCCTGATGACAGGCCACAAGCCAATATAGATCAGACGGAATTGGGACAATCTCTACTAAAGGTTGAACGTCATGAAGCCAAGGGCCAGCTATCGCGGCCAATGTGTTATATCGAGGGCTTGAACTTAAAATTCTCTTGTTAAAGGTGCGGGCTTGAGACTGACTCACAATGTCCCAGCCCAACAACCTTTTCACTTCTGCAACAAAAGAGAGAGATCTCTCCGGAAAATCAGAGACCTTCTTCAACTGTAGCAACTCGGACAACTTGGATGATCTCGAGACGCACTTCCTGAAAGGCCAACCAACTCGAGACTCGACCAACAGACATCGGTGACTCTATTGGTTCACTTTCGACGACGGTTTGTAGAACAACTTTAACTTGTTTTTGACAGACAGGCCTCTCACTTGGACCTGCCCGGTTTCTTCTTGAACAGACACCTGATGGGAGTCAACTTTACGTGACTCCGGTGCATTAATTACCCCCGCTTATCACACTTTCAAAGATAATTTTGGGTAAATTAGACCATTTTCGGGTGATATCGTGAGCTTATGGCACGGGAACGAATCCGTTACTTTGATGAATTCATACCCTTTTGTTGATATTAACCCCATTCCCGAGCACTTTTACCCTCCTGAGTTGTTTGGATGTTGTGGTGGTTTATGATATTGAAGGGTATTGGTGTCTCGAGGACCCGGAAGGTGACGATTTGTGGTGAAAAAGCATGACCGAGGCAAGACGAGGGGCCTAAAAAGGGAAAAAGTGAAGATTTGGGAAACAGGGGTTCAAACGCGACGCTTGAATCCCCAAACGCTGCGTTCAAAAGTTCGGACTGATTCGAGTTGAAGCCCTCTAAACGCACGCGTTTGGGAACCAGGCCAACGTGCGTTCCAAGGTCCTAAACGTGCGTTTGAACCTTCCTAAACGTGCGTTCCAGATGAAGAACAGCCAAGTCCCTGCCTAGAATTTATGTGTAACGCACGCTTTTCGACCAAGCGAGACGACGCGTTTGAAGATCCCAAACGCGTGCTCCACCTCTTTAAACGCTGTTTGGACCATTTTAGCAAAGCATTTTCCCTTCACCTATAAATACCCCTTAGACATTTTCTTGGATATCAAGCTTTTCTTAGCAAAACTCTACCCATTTATTGCTCGAATTTTGTAATAGCTTAGAATACTCTCTCTTAGTGTAAATCAACAACATCTTAGCTTAATCTTTCTATTTCTTAGCTTAGATTTTCATTCCAAACACTAAGAGACCACATTTTAATTACTTTTTATTTTGTACTTTTTGGATCTCAACTCGATTTCTCGCAATTTAATGGTATATTTCTCTTCTCTTTTCTTTTGGTTATTTATGGCTCTTATTTACTGCTTTGGGCATGTTTTGATTAGTATAATGAGTAGCTAAACTTCTACATAGTCGAATCATGTGAAATTTGGTGAAATCACCCTTTGGGTGATGAAATTGGGAGTGGGTAGTGTTTTTTATCATTATATCTTGCTTGTTTCATGTCTTAGAACTTGTTATAACAGATTTGGGCTAGATTGATCACCTAGGTCAAAATCACACACATCACTCTTTAGAGTTGTTCGAGAGAGAGGATGTGGGAAAAGGGGTTCTAGGATCGCGGCGCAGTAGACCGGCTTAGTTGTTAAGCCCGGCCCAGCGTGAGGTTACTCGCTTTAACGTTTTGCGGCTCTAGTGCGTATCATGGCTTGTTAGTGAATCTTCTATAGGGAAGGGTAGTTAACATGGCATAGGGTGTTAAATGAGAGTTGTTCGGACCTTAACACCGGATTTAGAGCACGCACCCGTGAAATTAAATGCAAGAGTCCTTTTGTCATATTGCACACTCCCGGTTTTGTCTATCCTTGGGGTTGAAATTAGCTATTTGGATCATGGTTCGGCTATGTCCCTTTCCCCAGTTAAACTTCATTGCTAATCGCTTTAATGTCGATGTAGTTGTATAAACCTTTTCAACCATTGATTTTCCTAGACTAAGTTTGATGTTTGCTTTGGTACTCACAAACACTTTTCCCTTGGGTTCGACCTCGTACTCCAGTAGCTATTCTAGCAATCGACCCGGTACACTGCCGGTTAGAGAGTTAGTTTACCCACGGTTTCGAGTCCTTATAAATTGTTTTTGTTGGGTTAGATTTAAGCTCAATCAAAATGGCGCCGTTGCCGGGGAATTGTGTGCTATTTGTGATATCTTGTAAGTGAACCGAAGGCTTGGGCCTAGGTTTTATTTTACTGTTTTCTTGTTGTTTGCTTTTTGTAGTGCATGACCCGGAGATCTCAAACACCACTCGAACCTTACATAGACGGAATTGAAGCTTACGCAAGGCGTAGAAATAGTCAACGAAGAAGAGGTCGCTGGCAGAGGAGTCGATTCCGGTCCTTGAAGAGAATAGTTTGGGTGAGTTGGGAGAAGGATCCGACATGGCACAACAAGGTGGACAAGGTTTGGAAGGAAATTTGGGGAATAATAATGGAATTCCAGTTCCAAACCCGCCTCTTGTCAACAACATTGCACAAGGAGGTGGGAATGGACAAGAAACAATGCGGTGAATGCGAATGGGCCTATACCTCGTAATGTTCAACATGAGGCCCAAGGGAATCAAATGGATCCCGCTCTTATGCAACAATTCAATGCATGGATGTTGAACCAGTTTCAACAAAACCAAAACCAAGCCCACAATCAAGGTGCAAACGCGATGCCAAATTGGTTTAACGGTCAACAAGAGCAAAACCAAGGTGGTTTGACTTGTAGAGATTTTGTGCTAGCTCCTACGGCAAACATGGGGCATAGTCCAATCCGAATGCCACCGTAGCCGCCAACAACTTGGAATTGAATAGGAACATCATACATTTGTTGGGAGACAACGCTATATTCAAGGGAACCGCTTTAGAAAATCCTCACTTATTCATTGATCACTTTCTCCAAATAGTGAACTCGACAAAGATCAATGGAGTGAGTGACGAGGCGCTCAAACTTATGCTTTTCCCGTTCGCTTTGAAAGAGCAAGCTAAGAGGTGGTATGACTCGTTGCCTAATGATTCTCTACACACACGGGAAGAAGTGGTTAAAACTTTTCTACACAAATATTACCCCCCCTTCAAGACCATGGATATGAAGGAAGCTATCATGTCATTCAATGCTTATGAAGGAGAAGAACTACATGAGTCATGGGATCGGTTTAAGGCTTTGTTGAGGAGTGCCCGGGCACGGATTGAGATCGTCTGAGGTAGTTCATGCTTTCTTCCGGTTTTCACCAAGTGCATCAAAGTACCTTGCATGCTTCGTGCAATGGAGATATTATGAGTATGGTACCCGAAGTGGCTATGAACCAAATTGAGAAGATTTCCGAGACTTCGAGGCAATACATATCGCCGAGTAGAAAAGGACAAGAAGTAAGAACCCGGTTTGGTTGAAGTTAAAGTAGAGGCAAGTGATCAATATCATGCTCAAGTACAAGCGATGGAGCAACAATTGGGGAGATTGCAAAGGAGAATGAGAGTGCTAAGCTTTGCCAAATTTGTAGTGGACCACACTCGCAAAAGATTGTAGGATGACGACCAAAGCTCAAAATATGGCTTATCCTCAATCCTCAACTCACGGGCAACCTAGTACTCTATCTCAAGATAACATCAATGAGTTGGCTAAGCGGATGATGAGTATTTGCTCTATGGAGCAATGGAATACGGGTCCCAATATCAAAATCATCCACAAAGCCCCTATCAAGGCCAATATATGGGGAACAACAAGGTGGGCAACCGTGATGAAGAATCCCAAGATGTGAACTATGTGGGGCAAGGTCAGAGGGAATTATGGAAATCAAGGTGATGGTTCTTGGAGGAATAACAACAATCAAGGTTGGAACCGTAATCAAAACCAAGGCCAAAACCAAGGTTATAGACAAGGCCAAAATCAAAATCAATCTTCACAAGCAAGTCTATCAACCTCCACACCAAAGGCAACAAGGAGGGTATAATCAACAAGGTTCTAACAATCATCAAAACCCTCCTCCTTTGGCTCCTATACCTCAAAAGAGTTCAACCGATGTCATCTTGGAACAAATGAATAAAAACCTTGCGGAAATCAAGAAAGACATGGTTGAGATGAGCTACAAACATGGGTCCGCCATCAAAAATCTTGAGACACAATTTGGTCAAGTGGTGGAACATGTACAGTTGAAGGGCAGTTTACCGAGTAACACCGAAAAGAACCCAAGAAGTGTGAACGCCATCTTAACTCGAAGTGGTAAAGTGTTGAGAACTAGTGGAGAAAAGAAGGTCCTATGGGAGGACAAGGCTAGAAAAACTCCTATTGAGACGGAAGCGGGAGCTATGGATGGTGATATAGATGGGATTGAAGATGATGAAGATCATGGGGAGTATGTCAAGAAGAAGGAAGTAGAGATGAAAGAAGCTCAAGCTAGGGGAGATTTTGTGGTTATCGATGTGAAAGAGGAGGAACCAACCAAATGAGAAGGGAAAGAGCCAATGAAAGAGCCGTCTTCCCCACGCACCAAAGGTAAGAAAGGTATGATCCCTCCTCCTTCTAAAGATTTTGATTTGAGTACTCTCCCATATCCCCCTAAGAATCATAGACAAAGTTGCTTGAATAAGGCACAAACTCGATTCATTGAGATTTTACGAAAAATTGATTTGAACATTCCTTTTCTAGAAGCACTTGCAAACATGCCCTCGTATTGTAAGTTTTTGAAAGAATTGCTAACTAAAAAGGGTAAAATGCAAGAAGTTGTGTGTTTAAATGAAGAGTGTTCCGCTATTTTTGATGGAAAGTCTAGGATTCCCCCGAAAGTTAGAGACAAGGGTAGTTTCACTATCCCGGTTACTATTGGTACGACTCATTTTCCTAGTGTCCTATGTGATTTGGGGGCTAGTGTAAGCCTAATGCCCCGTGCTATATATGAGAGTCTTGACCTAGGAGAGTTGGAGCCAACGGGAATGACCCTTCAAATGGCGGATAGGTCTATTAGGGAGCCTATGGGAGTGATAGAAGATGTCATAGTGAAAGTGGATAAGTTCGCCTTCCCGGTAGATTTTGTGGTGCTAGACATGGAGATGGACTCCAAAACACCTTTGTTGTTAGGACGTCCCTTTTTAAATACCGGGAAGACTTTGATAGACGTTGCGAGTGGTGAGATTATTTTGAGAGTTGGAGATGAAAAAGTCGCGGTCAATGTCTATAAAGCCATGAAACATCCTAAGGAAAGCACCGAGGACTGTTTTTCTATTGATGCTATATATCCTTGCGTTTCGGAACATGTTGACATGCAGGAATATAAAGATAAATCCGAGGAATGCATGGAAGGAATGAGTACGGAACATGATGAAGAAGAGGAGTTGGAAGAGGAAGCAAAAGAGCTTGAAGAGACAGCTTTCGTGGGTGAAAGGTGGACCGAGAAGATTGATCTTGGGCTTGAAGGAGAGTTGGAGAAGCCATCAATTGAGGACCCACCAAAAGACTTGAAAATGAAGCCGCTTCCACCTCACTTGAAGTATGTTTTTCTTGAAAATGATGATTTACTTCCTTTGATTATTTCTTCTACACTAACGGCATTGCAGGAAGATGAGTTAGTGAAGATGCTTAAGAAGCATAAGCGTGCTTTTGGGTGGAAGATGTGCGATCTTAAGGGTATTAGCCCCACCATTTGCCAACACAAGATTATTCTGGAAGATGGAGCAAAGCCGGTAAGGCAACCCCAAAGAAGGCTCAATCCACACCTCCAAGAGGTTGTGAGGAAGGATGTGGTCACGATGTTGAAGCTAGGGCCATCTCGGATAGCAAGTGGGTGAGTCCCACCCAAGTGGTGCCGAAGAAGGGAGGTATGACCGTGGAGATCAATGACAAAGGAGAGGAGGTGCCTAAGCGTTTGGTAAGTGGTCATAGAATTTTCATTGATTATCGTAAGCTAAATGACCAAACCCGTAAAGATCATTTCCCCCTCCCTTTTATTGATCAAATGTTGGAGAGATTGAGTGGTCATGCCTTTTATTGTTTTCTTGATGGGTTTAGTGGGTATTACCAAATACATGTGGCTTTAGAGGACCAAGAAAAGACTACCTATACTTGCCCCTCGTGGTACCTTTGCCTTCCGTAGAAATGCCTTTTGGGTTGTGTAATGCACCACGACATTCCAAATGGTGCATGGTTGCCATATTTATGGATATGATAGAAAAATTTTTAGATTTCTTTATGGATGATTTTAGTGTGTTTGGTGATTCCTTTGAACAATGTCTAGATAATCTTGAGAATGTGTTGGGTAGATGTGAGGAGACAAACTTGGTGCTTAATTGGGAGAAGTGTCATTTGATGGTTACAGAGGGGATAGTCTTAGGGCATAAGATATCTAGTAAGGGTATAGAGGTAGATAAGGCTAAGGTTGAAGCGATAGCTAAGCTTCCTATGCCCACCAACCTAAAGACTCTTAGGGTTTTCTAGGCCATGTGGGGTTCTATCGTAGGTTCATTAAGGATTTCTCAAGATAGCCCGCCCTCTTACTCTTCTTCTTGAAAAGACGTCCCGCTTGATTTTGACAAAGCTTGTGTTGAAGCATTTTTGATGCTCAAGCAATCGCTTGTATCCGCCCCATCTTAGTTGCCCGAAATGGGATCAAGAATTTGAGCTCATGTGTGATGCGAGTGATACCGCGGTTGGTGCGGTCCTCGGTCAAAAATCGACAAAATCTTCAAGCCTATTGCATATGCTAGTCACACCTTGAATCCAAATTTCAACGTAACTACACCACCACCGAAAAGAGCTTCTAGCGATCGTCTTTGCGTTCGATAAGTTTCGGTCTCATCTCGTAGGTTCTCGGTAGTTGTCCACACGGATCATGCCTCTTTGCGTTATCTTTTGCCAAGCAAGATGCCAAGCCCCGCTCTTGAGGTGGATCTTGCTCTTGCAAGAGTTTGATTTAGAGATCCGAGATAGGAAAGGTTGTGAGAACGTCGTGAGCCGACCACTTAAGTCGTATGGAGCTTAGTGAGGAGTTGATTAAGGCACAAAGGGAGATAAATGACTTTCCTCACGAGCAGCTATATGCACTTGACACCCTTCTTCCGGCTAAAAGAGAAACTTTCTAAAAGTCGGTAGGAAGGAAGGTAGTCCTTGGTTCGCTCCTTTTGTCAACTACCACGAGTGCGGTTTTGTAGATCCCGACCTTGACTCAACCAAAGGCGTAAATTCCTTAGTGAGGTTGGTAAGTATGTGTGGGAAGATCCTTGTTTATATAGGTTGTGTTCGGATGGTATATTGAGGAGATGCATTCTGAAAGTGAAATTTTGAGTGCTCTTTCGCTTTGTCACGACAAAGAGGCCGGAGGCCATTTCTCGGGCAAAGAACCGCTTTGAAAGTGTTGCAAAGTGGATCAGATTGGCCCACTGCTCCGAGACGCACATGCTTATGTGAAATCTTGCGATGCTTGTCAAAGGTCCGACGTATATCTGAAGGAGTGAGATGCCTCGAAGCCGATCATAGTGTGTGAGATTTTTTACGTGTGGGGCATTGACTTCACGGGCCCCTATCCTCTTCGTGTGGTAACAAGTACATCCTAGTCGCGTGTGATTATGTGTCCAAATGGGTCGGCCTTAGCTTCACCCACCAATGATAGGAATGTTGTTATCCGGTTTCTTAGAAAGAACATCTTTTGTCGGTTTGGGGTGCCTCGTGCTATAATCAGTGATAACGGAAGTCATTTTGCCAACAAGCCGTTTGATAAACTTTTAGAGAAGTATGGTGTGAAACACAAGTTAGGTACCGCTTACCATCCCCAAACGAGTGGTCAAGTTGAAGTCACGAATAGGGGTATTAAGCGTATCTTAGAAAGGACGGTGAGACACGAATGTCAAAAGTTGGTCTTTAAAGTTAGATGATGCTTTGTGGGCCCATAGGACAGCCTTTTTAAGACACCCCAGGCATGTCACCTTACATGATAGTCTATGGCAAATCTTGTCATCTTCCCGTAGAGATCGAGCACAAGGCTTATTGGGCCATCAAAATGCTAAACCTCGATGATACCTTAATTGGTGAGAAACGATGGCCCAATTGAATGAACTAGATGAGTTCCGCTTTGTGCTTATGACCTTTCCACGAAGTATAAAGAAAAGACTAGGTTACTCCATGATAAGTTGATTAAACCTCGTGTTTTCAATGAGGGTGATGAAGTCTTATTCTACAATACTGCTTGCATCTTTTCCAAGGAAGTTGAAGTCTAGGTGGTCGGTCCATATGTTGTGTCGAAAGTCTATCCGTCCGGTGCTATAGAAATCACCCATCCTAAGTTTGGCACGTTTACCACTAATGGTCTAAGGTTGAAAAGGTATGAGCGGTTGCCCTACGATGAAGCATTAGAAATAGTGCATCTTGAAGACCCCATACCTTGTGACGAATCTTGTAAGTCTTGTCATGGACTTTAAACCTTGACTCGTATAATTCTGAATCCATCCGTCCATCTTTCTACCCTTTCTCGCCTTGTGCCAACGGTATAATTTTGAAAAAGTTGGCACCGTATAATCCATCTTGTCGAGCCAACGACGTAAAACAAAGCGCTTGGGAGGCAACCCACCATTTCGTAGTTTGTTGAGTTAGTTTGGTGTTTCTGTGAGGTCTCGGTGGTTAGAATCAAGTGTGGGGTAGAAATATTGAGTTTTCCTAGTTTCGGTCTAAACGCTGCCACCACCCTTTCAAACGTGCGTTTACAGCTTTTTCTGGCCAAACGCGCGTTTAGAACCATTTCAAACGCGCGTTTGAGGCCTAAACTTTCGTTCTTGTTTTCTCGCCTCAAACGCACGTTTCACTGTCAAACGCGCTTGGACATGCGAACGCTGTTCCACTCATTCCAAACGCGCTTGGGTTCATCTCCTTTAAATACCGCTCCCAAACCGGCGTTTCAAAACGGATTTTCTAAAAACCTAGCAAATGTTTGGCGGCCGCCTTACCACTTTCACTCAAAATTCTTCATTTCTCCCCGCTTTTGGCGATTCAAAGTGCAAACAACACCTCTCGATCTCTTCTTTTGATTTCAACAAGCCATTCCAACAACAAATCCCCCAAATCCTCGATTTGATCGGCACTTTTGGCGATTTTTCTTCTTAGTCGAAGTTGCTCAATTTCGACGTTTCGAGGCTCGTTCTTCGCTCCAAATCATTCTCATCATATCATTTAAGCATAGAACAGGTATAATTCGGCTTTACGCTTAAGTTTCGGTTAGGGTTAGTTTTTGCCTATTTTTTGGTTTAACGCCCTTTCTCGTTACTTATTGTTTATTGATTTGTATACCTTGTTTCTGTTTGTTTTGTTTGTTTTGTTGATTGATGGTGAATGGTGTGGCTTTTGTGGGGTGTTTCGTTGTGGATGGTTGGTTTGTTTGAAATCCCGGTTGGACGATAACCGGGTCGGTTTTGATTGTGACTTGGTTGTTTGGTGTTGTTTGGTTGGTGTTCATAGAATGAGGGAAACTAAACGTAAGCAAACCGAGAGTAAAGGTAAGGGGAAGCAACCAATGACTAGGCAAGCCCCCAAAAAACAGAAAACCTTAGTTTCTCCTCGGGTACCTACGGGTGGTATTCGAATTGGTGGTAGAGTTGAGAGTAGAAATCCTCGAGCCCTTAGGCCAATGGGACAGTTGAGAGATGAGACGTCTGATGAAGATTTTGAGCCGGATACCGAGGGGAGGAATACTAGTAGTGATAGTGAGGAGGCGACAGACCTTGAGAGCGATGTGCCCTTGGCACATTTGCAAGCCAAGAAGGTAACAACACCTGTTTCACCTCCTCCACAATCTACCCCCCACAGAATGCCCCCGAGCAAAACCCTCCTCTAGCCCCCCTCCTGATGATATTATTCCTTTTGAGCAGCGTTTTAACTCACCGGTTGCCTTGTCTAACTATAATGAGTATATCGCTGTGAAAAACATGTGCTATGAGAGGGGGCTAGACCTCAAAGTTGTGCCTCAACCCTTCATTGATGACTTGAGGAAGAGAGGGTGGAACAATCTGATTTATGAGCCTGAGGGGCATCTGAATTTGTCAATAGTCCGGGAATGGTATGCAAATTTCAGTGTGGCTAATCTGGAATCCGGGTTTATCAAAGTTAGAGGGGTTAATGTCTCGTGGTCCGTCAAAGCTATCAATGACTATTATCGGATACCGGCTTTCGAGGGGCAGGATTATATCGGTTGGTTTGCGGCGAGGTCACATTGGGATACTACTGACAACCTAGATCCATTAGAGGAGATGAGGAAAGCAATCAACCCCGACTTACCGTGGATTTCAAAAGGTAGCAATGTGAGGAGTCAGTTGGTGACGACGACTTGGCCGGATGATTGGAAAGTGAAAGCAAAGTTTTCTCGAGAACCGTCCTACTACCGAAGGACAACATCACGCACTTCCACATTAAGGATTTGCAATCGTTGTATGCTCGCACTATAATCCGAAGGTAGACGCCGGAAAACCATCTTTGAGGAATTTAGAGAAAATCAAAAGGTTAAGCGTCGGATGATTATGTGCCCTTATCTTATCCATGGCTTGTGCACGGGAGCGTTGGTAAAAGAGTATCCTAAGCCATTCAATGCCCGCACCACTTCCAGACCTAAGGAAGAAGAACCTAAGCGTTGGTAAAAGAGTATCCTAAGCGTTGGTAAAAGAGTATCCTAAGCGTCGGATGATCAGATCCTAAGGAAGAAGAACCTCCCCGTGATGCCTAAGCCATTCAATGCCCGCACCACTTCCAGACCTCCTAGGCCCACCCCACGCCCTATTCACACCGTTCTCCGCCCCACTGCCCCTACTACCTCCACTACACTCCCTATACCTCCACCTGTCACTACCACCATTACCACCACTACTTTACCCCCACCTCCACCCTCTACTTCTGGACCCTCCACCATTCCTACACCTCCACCTTCTATACCCACTACCGGGGGGCCATGGCTTAGTGAGAGGCAGGGCTTCGATTGCATATAAGGCAGAGACCTGATGGATAGTCCGAGGTGACACCGAACGGCATTGTGGAGAATCGGGCGGGTATTGGCCCAGAGAGGCGAGTTGAGCTTCCTGAGTTGGACCTAGATATTGAACCGCTTCAAGATACCCCCGAGATCGAGGCAGATTTGCGCAGAGGTCACAGAGAGATGTTTGTTGATGATTCAGATGAGGGGTTTGATGACATTGCTTTGGACGATCCGATGGGCACAGATGCACCGGGGATGAAGCGATGAGGATGTGTTGCAGGACCTTCACAGACCGAGAGTGCAGCTGCTATGGTTGCACCAACACCAGGCACACCGGATTCCACTACTGACGTACAGGGAGCAGACTAGCATGTTTTCTCATGCGATTCTTATTGTATTTAGTTACTAGTCTGTCTCTTTTATACTTTGACATTTCACTTACTTTTGGCGTTCTTTCATCATACTTTGGACACACTTCACTTTTTCATGCACGTGCACTTATTTTTGAGCCCCTGAGGCCTGCTTGACCGTGTATGTTTCCCTTTTTATTGATTGATACTGTGGGATGACGAGGATGTTTTTAGTAGCTTATATTTAATGCATGGATGTTCTACATTATTTTGATCTCGATTGTATCCTCCATTGCATATCCCGTATTCCCCTCCTTATGCTTTGATCTCGTCACTGTGGCTTAGACTCGTTATTTTATGTACCCGCTTACCCTATTGCCTGCTTTTTAGTACGCGGATTATGTCCCGTGCATGCGCTGTCTTTGTTTCTGTTGATCTCGCTCTAGGTTACGGGATGGATTCATACGAGGTTATCACGAGTTTCGAGTCACGGTTGCGCCTTTCTCGCCGGTCTTTTGGTCAAACAAACTAAGTCTTTTACGCTTTATCTCTCACACCCGAGGACAGTGTTTCGTTTAAGTGTGGGGTGGGGACTTAGCCGCTTTATTGTTTTTATTGTTGAATGTGCAATATGTGTGGTATACTTAGCCTATGATCAGCTTTGAGTCGATTTTTGGGTAATTTTAAAATTTTTCAAGGTTCCCGACACTGTGTTGTTTGTGCTATGTCTATAGTCGAGTGGTGGCCATCTTAGTAGGGCCCCGAACGTATGCACTTCGATTTGATATTATCTTGAAAATGGAGTTTATTATTTTCACGAAAGCTACACTTTATGCACAATTTGATTACTACCACCTCTCATACCACTAGTCTCGAGGCGAAATAAAGAGGTTTATCTAAGTAGGACACGGGATGACGGTCATGGCGTCTCTTTGACCCTACCAAAGCCAAATAAGCCTTGTCCCGAACATTAGACCTTCGTAGCCCCTCTCAGCCTTGATTGAATGGTCTGACCACCATTCGTTTTGTAGCCGTTTTGTTACTTAGTCAGAAACCTACCTTGAGCTTTATTTATGGTCACATTCCCATCATTCTTACCCTACGAGTGGACCTAGTCTTTTGTTAGGCCACACTTGCTAAGGCAAGTGTGGGGTGGGGAGAAATGATGATTTGATGGGTTGGTGTTTCCTTGTTTGGAGCTATAAGGAGAAGAGGAGCTCATTTGAGCCTAGTGTTTGGGTTTGAGCCAAAAAGAAAAGAAAAATCTGTGAAATTTTTCATTCTCTTTTACTAAAAAAAAAAGAGAGAAGAGAACTCGATCAATCAAAGTTCAAAATAAATTAGAAAGTTCTCAAAGAATAAAAGTTTGGTGTTTATAAATAAAAGAGTTGGAATCAAAGAGATGAGCTCAAAAGTTATTTATGATGTTAAGGGTTGGGATAGTGAGATAGGTGCTAATGTATTCGATCTCACCTTATGAGACTTGAAACATAGTTGAATTAGGTAATGAGTTCGGATATGTTAGTATTCTATGGTTCCCAAAGTGTTTAAACTAATCAAAAAGGAGTTTGGGTGGTTTGTATGGTAGAGATAAAGTGGTACACTTGTTGATTAGGTTCACTCGTACTTCTTTTCTCCAGTTCCCAAAACATCCTTTTCGATTAACCGGAATTACCCTAGCCTAACGTTATAACCTTTCAAGTCCTACCCGATTGTGTCCAAACTTAGCGACCTTGATTAGTGGAGAGGTTGGTTGATATGAGACGGTTGGTAGACTTCTTGGTCGGGATTCAAGCCCCGACAATCATTTTGAGCACTTTGTTTTTAGCTTGGCACCACACACACTCCACTTTCTTTATAATGTTATAACCGGTGTGTATATGTTCGTGTTTCTTACTTTGTGGTTACCTCGAGGGTGTGGATTGTAGCACCTATGTCACAATGTTGAATCCCTTGGTTTGTTTTAAAACGCCTAGTTTACTCGAGGGCGAGCAAAGGCTAAGTGTGGGGTGGTTGATGGGAGTCAACTTTACGTGACTCCGGTGCATTAATTACCCCCGTTTATCACACTTTCAGCACAATTTTGGGTAAATTAGACCATTTTCGGGGTGATATCGTGAGCTTATGGCACGGGGAACGAATCCGTTACTTTGATGAATTCATACCCCTTTTTGTTGATATTAACCCCATTCACGAGCACTTTTACCCTCTGGAATTGTTTGGATGTTGTGGTGGTTTATGATATTGAAGGGTATTGGTGTCTCGAGGACCCGGAAGGTGACGATTTGTGGTGAAAAAGCATGACCGAGGCAAGACGAGGGGCCTAAAAAGGAAAAAAATGAAGATTTGGGAAACAGGGGTTCAAACGCACGCTTGAATCCCCAAACGCGCTGCTTCAAAAGTTCGCACTGATTCGAGTTGAAGCCCTCTAAACGCGACGCTTGGGAACCAGGCCAAACGCGTGCGTTCCAGCAGTCCTAAACGCGCGCTTGAACCTTCCTAAACGCTGCGTTCAGATGAAGAACGGCCAAGTCCCCGCCTGCATTTATGTGTAACGACGCTTCACCAAGCGAGACGACGTTTGAAGATCCCAAACTGCTCAAATCGACTTTAAACGCCAGCATTTGGACCATTTTAGCAAAGCAGATTTTCCTTCACCTATAAATACCCCTTAGACATTTTCTTGGATATCAAGCTTTTCTTAGCAAAACTCTACCCATTTATTGCTCGAATTTTGTAATAGCTTAGAATACTCTCTCTTAGTGAAAATCAACAACATCTTAGCTTAATCTTTCTATTTCTTAGCTTAGATTTTCATTCCAAACACTAAGAGACCACATTTTAATTACTTTTTATTTTGTACTTTTGGATCTCAACTCAATTTCTCGCAATTTAATGGTATATTTCTCTTCTCTTTTCAAGTTATGGCTCTTATTTACTGCTTTTGGGCATGTTTTGATTAGTATAATGAGTAGCTAAACTTCTACATAGTCGAATCATGTGAAATTTGGTGAAATCACCCTTTGGGTGATGAAATTGGGAGTGGGTAGTGTTTTTTATCATTATATCTTGCTTGTTTCATGTCTTAGAACTTGTTATAACAGATTTGGGCTAGATTGATCACCTAGGTCAAAATCACACACATCACTCTTTAGAGTTGTTCAGAGAGAGGGATGTGGGAAAAGGGGTTCTAGGATCGCGGCGTAGACCCGGCTTAGTTGTTAAGCCCGGGCCCAAAGTGAGGTTACTCGTTTTAACGTTTAAGCGGCTCTAGTGCGTATCATGGCTTGTTAGTGAATCTTCTATAGGGAAGGGTAGTTAACATGGCATAGGGTGTTAAATGAGAGTTGTTCAGACCTTAACACCGGATTTAGGAGCACGCACCCGTGAAATTAAATGCAAGAGTCCTTTTGTCATATTGCACACTCCCGGTTTTGTCTATCCTTGGGGTTGAAATTAGCTATTTGGATCATGGTTCGGCTATGTCCCTTTCCCTTAGTTAAACTTCATTGCTAATCGCTTTAATGTCGATGTAGTTGTATAAACCTTTTCAACCATTGATTTTCCTAGACTAAGTTTGAAGTTTGCTTTGGTACTCACAAACACTTTTCCCTTGGGCTCGACCTCGTACTCCTGTAGCTATTCTAGCAATCGACCCGGTACACTGCCGGTTAGAGAGTTAGTTTACCCACGGTTTCGAGTCTTTATAAATTGTTTTTGTTGGGTGGATTTTAGCTCAATCAAAATGGCGCCGTTGCCGGGGACTAGGCTAAGGGCGATGAAAGTAGATATCGTCCTGACAGCTCCCAGTGCCAAATCAGCTGGCATGCATTCCATAGCGTCTATGAACTCAACAAAAAATGGGTCAAACAGAGGTCAAGCCCGTTTATCATAGAATCAACATGGATCAAAATCATATCATGATCATCCCAATAGCCCACGTGGCTAAGGTCGTCACCCAAGAAAATAAAACCGGTAGTCCTGACAAGCTAAATAGTTCTAGAAAAACCTCAACAGTCGGGAAAGGATCTGCAATCCTCATCGCCCACCAAGTGAAATCGCTCCTCTCAAAATCGCGCTGCTAGGGATCTTCCCAACTCTCCAGGCGAACAACCGCACCATCAGCTGGTGGAATGATCAAAGCCTGTTCTACGTTTTTGACCTGCTCAACCTCAACGTCGAGATCTACCCGATCATGATGACCCACAAAACCACTTGAGCTCGTTGTGTCACCCCTGTTATTAGACATCTGCAAAATAGAGCGAGGTGGAAGGTAAGTCACTCAAACTCTAAGGTCAAGCCGAGATTGACAACCCATGTTGTCTCGACACCTCGCTCTCCGTCACCGGACGATTGAAAACCCTAACCCTAACGGAAAAAACTTAGTAGCACACCGGGGGAAGGGTCAAGAAACACGATTCATACAAGTTCAGAGCAAGGACCCAAATTGGAACAAGAAACATCCTTTAATCGACACATGAAATCAAGCACAACAGAGAATGGAACAAGTAAAACAAAAACACACAATGAAGGCGCCGATTCGAACGGCCTAAACCTAAACGGAAAAAGGATATGCAAACGATTCAACTACCGGTACGGCATTCAAACATGTTCTCCAACAAAGCATATGGAATCAAGCCTAAGCAGGTCTTTGAAAGAAAGACGACATGTTAAGGAAAGCAAAATTTCAGATCTAATGAAGAACTCATCTTAGCAGTCAGAAACAAAAGCAAGAAAGAAGACGGAGGGGTTGACCGGAAACTGGGAGTCACTTGCCAGAAAACTGCAGACGGGATAGTCGGAATTCTTTTTTGCTAGAGGAATAATGAAAGATGGAAAGTGTAGAAGAGAGAGCCCCTCTCCTTTTATAGGGGCCACATGACGCTCGGCTGACACATTGAAACAGTTGAAAAGACTTGAGTGTTTCGAAATTCAAAATTCGAAAGTTGCAATAATGGCGCCGTTACAGAAGCTCAAGGGATAACGGTGACGGTTGATGAAACCCCACGTTATTAACACTACGTGGGTTGATATTGGGCAGTTGGTTCAGACATGACGTGTTAAACCAAGATCATAGTCATCTCGTCAAATGGAAGCCCGATCTTCTCCAAAATATCAGACAGCTCGCTTCATTGTAGGTCGACATGAACGTCATCTCGCCCCCTGACCAAGTTAAAATTTCCTTTCACGTTCAGCATGGCAACCCAAGACCGAATGCTTCATCGTGATCCTGATGTCCTCCGCGTTCGAGCATGACTAATCGAGATCACCCGCTTCAGCTCGGCAATCCCACAGCCAGTCGCGTTCGCGCCATAAAAAGATGCCAAGACCGATCGCTAAAAAGCACTGCATGAAATTAAGCCCGTGAGCCCCAACGCTATTCAGGCAGGCCGCGGTACAGCAGTTCAAACGGCAATTAGTATGTCAACTCGCTTATAACTATACTCCCTGATTTCACACTTTGCAGTGGAAAGCTCAAGGAGTATGGGGCATTAATATGCCAAACCCGTAAAGGAGCCCAACAACCCGTATCGGGACCCCAAGTGGGTCTGATCAGAGGTAGGACATCCGGCTCAATCGGATCGCAATCCAATAAGACAAGCCTGGCCGAGAAAGTCCTAGCCCGCTAAGATACCATTGCCTATGACTTTGGTTGAAACAGCTAGGCTCAGGGTAAGAAGCCTTCATACGCCACATAGCATTGAGGGCCACTCAGCCTGCCCTTCATCCCGCAGCCCGCTAACATCAGGCAACCAGGTCAAGCTTACAGGAGCGGATTCTACCAGAGTCGAGATGATCCATATCCCGCACCGCGTGATCACGACCCGTGTAGCTATATTACCGTACTTATTCATTAAGAATATATGTTGTAACTGCCACATAAGCATAGACCAAGTAAGCCCTATAAATAGCGGCACCTTAAACCCTAAAAAGAGGGGAATAATAGAAAATACAGGCCAAGCCCTGTCGCCTTTTCTCTATCTTTATGTGTTCTTGAGTTTCTTCATATCTTTATATTGTTCTTGAGCTAAAACACCACCAAACATCACTCTCAATCCAGATATCCACCAAAATTACCCGCTAAACTTGTTTATGATGTTTCCGACAACATCAATGAGGACTCTGATGTTTTCTAGAGGACATGGTTGTAAGACTTGGCATGAGATTCTCAAGATTGAATCTTTGTAGTAGTTGTGTTGCGGAGTGCTTTTGTGAAAGATAAAGACCATTAGCATCTCTCTTAGCCTGCATTCCAAGAAAGTGTGTGACAGGACCATTAGCATTTAGAGACAAGAGTCGGAGGAAGTTGTTCTTGTCGCAGCAGGGTTATATACAGAAGATTTTGGCCAGGTTTGGCATGTCTGCTGCAAAACCATTAGATACTCCAATGGCATCCAGTGCTCATCTATCTGTTTATGCTTCACAGTCAGCTAAGGAGAAAGACTACATGTCAAAAGATCACTATGCTAGTGCAATAGGCAGTCTGATGTATGTCATGGTATGCACTAGGCCTGATCTAGCTCAGGATGTCGGTGTTGTCAACAGGTTTATGGCTCAACCTGGGAAGGAACATTGGAAAGCTGTGAATATGATGTTCAGGTACCTTAGGGGTACATCAGATGTTGGACTCATTTATGGAGAAGATACTCAGGTTTTGGTCACAAGGTACTGTGATGCTGATTATGCAAGTGATGTGGACAGCAGAAAATCAATGACTGGTTATGTTTTCACTTTGGGAGAATTCAGTGGTCACCGGAGGCGAAATAAAAGGCAACAATGAGCTTTATCAACTACTCGTGGCGGGAATACATAGCTCTTCTTGAGCAAATGACCAATTAGGGGATCCGGTTGAAGGGACTGGTCAGTGATTCGGGTTTGCATCAAGATCAAGTTGATATATATTGTGATAGTTTGAGTGTAATATGTTTGGCTAAGGATCAGGTTCATCATGAAAGAACCAAACATATAGATGTGAAGTATCATTTTCTAAGGAATTAGAAGGGAATCCAAGTAAGGAAGATCAGCACGCATGACAATCCAGCTGATATGCTTACTAAATTTGTACAACAGAGCAAGTTTCAGTTGTGTCTGGACTTGCTGAACATCCGAAACTTATAATTTGGGAGACTCGGCTGAGGACAGATCAGCTAAGCTCCCTTTAATCACGTCCACACCGCTTCTGCTAGCCCGAGCGTTTGATTGCAATGAATCCGATCCATTAGAACAGTCACCCGATTTCCCCATGTACATGCTTCGATCCATCAAATCTTGCTCATGTACCGAAGTTTCCATGCGGAAATCAAATCATCCAATCGGATATTAAGGAGAAGAAAGGCCAGCTCACGGTGTAGAGAACGATGGAATCTCACAGAAATCAAAGTCACCGCCGTCGGAGATAGGGTTCTATAGAGTTGTATGTACTTTTATTTCATATACTACAAGTTTTAAGAAACCTGTATACCAGTCACATACAAATTTTACACAATTATACAAAGGTTTAAACAAAAGCCTAAACGAGCCAATACTATACACAATCTCCGAAACCAGGCGTGGGGCCGGGTCACGTATGTTTGTAACATAGTTATGTTTTTCCGGGCGAGCTTTTCATATCAATCAAAGATTTCCTGGAAAGATTTAGAACAGAATCCGCTATGACCCTAGCACTCGATTTCATATAACCACCTGAAATTGGTAATTAAAAAAAAATAGATTACATCTGTTGCAGAAAATTCATATCATATCAATTGACATGTATCGTATCCTTCCATTTCTACCCTCTTTCACATAGTACATGAGTATGGTGAAAGAACGAAAACGAAAAGGGTACAACAATTCTACCGTAAAATCTCCCATCACATAAATTACACGACACGTGTTTGGAGTTTTGGAGCAGTTACCTGATGTAAGCATCACAAGAGGAATGGTCCTTTCAAGAGCAAACCTAAAGACTTTTTCATCTCTTGATGCTATTCCTTCAGGACTAATCTGCATATGCAGCAAGTATATATATATATATATATATATGTTCTCACGTGACGGCCTTAAAACGTCATAAACCGTACCATAACTGTAATAAGATCTTTCCCCTTATCTTTCATGATAAGAAACAACAACATATCTATATCATGTTTATACTGAGCATATAAAATACCTTTAACTTGCCAAGGGGATCTCCAGATAGAATATCCGTTCCAGCATTATACACGATCAACTGTGGATCAAAGTTTCGAGAGGCTACCTAGAAAAAAAAACAATAAGCCGCTTATTTATGTATAGCAAACATGAAACAGTTCAGATGAATGTTAATATGATAGAGATAGAGAGATATGGGTACCTCAAGAGCTTTGTCTAGTTTTGACAAGTAATCACCCGTTGACGTCCCAGTCTGTTAAAGAAACATGCATCGAACAATAACTCAACATATCGCTTGCAAGGGATATTGTAAAACAAATAACTATGTAAAATGGAAATCCAAATCTGTAAAATACACAGAATCTCTAAATTTAAATTACTTGTCCTGCACAAAATACATCTTCTACTCGAATTAAATAGTGTAGAGATTCTAATGGATTACACTTTGAATAGAGATTTTGTAAAATAGTGTATGAGTTTGTACAACAGATAATATGTTAAAAGACAAAGACGCAAGCGCTCTAATCGGTAAAACACCCTGACAAAGAGTTTACTCACCGGTACTTCGACTTTCTGATCAATGTGTCTCCTGGCTTCATAGTCCTAAACAAGCAGAATATTTGTTAAAGATCCTAAACAAGACCGGATGACGAGAGGGAAACACGTACTGGTCTGGTTTAAATTCCATAAAATTTAAATGGGAGATGGGGTAGGGGAGAAAAGATTGATGCAAATAATGAGTGTGAATTAAGGGTTAAGGTTAAAATAAGACTCACAAATGGATAAATATCTGGGTTGTACATATCCAGGATATAAACTCTTCCTGCAAAAATCAAGAGAACCAAATCAATACCAGAATACCCCCACTGGGCGGCATCAACAAGTAACGATGTAGGACACACTGTCGTTTCCAAAATCCTTCTCATGGCCGTTTCCTTGATGTGCATCAAGATCAATAATCATCACCCTGGTTAAAGAAAAAAATGAATGAGCACAAAACACATTTAGAAACCTGAGAGCAGTATGAGTAAATGCATCAATTAGATGTTGGAAAAATCACCTGGAAATGTCCAATCGGGTAAAAGCAAAATGTATGCAAAGAGAAATGTCAGCAAAAACACAGAATCCACCGCCCTTATCTGCTGAACAATGATGGAAGCCACCCCCAACATTGATGGCCCATCCACGCTCTTTAGCAAGTTTTGCAGCCAAAATGGTCCCTCCTACCTGAAGTTAGTCCGGTATGAAGAATTGATGTTTCAAAACCAAAAGAAGTAAACAGTCGAAAAGAAAAACTCGCCTGCTTGCGGAAAGGGAAAAGAGCCTTTTGCTGCACAAGCCAATTGGGCAATAGAGCCACAGGAGGAACCTGTGATCATAATCATCAATTACAACCTCACCAACAACGTAGATTAAAAGCACTTCACTTTATATCCTTAAACACTGTTATACCCACTTTAGGGCCTTAGGCGCGGGACAACCACATATAACACTACATGCCAGCACAAGAAATTTCATTTTTCCTGTTAAGATTAGAACCTAAACTATCTGGCAGCTAATCTAAAACCTAAACTATCTGGCAGTTAAGAAGGACTTTACTTCATATTTTCAGACGCAATAACACATAGTAGACCAAATGATCACACCTCTTTCAAAGAAACTTTTCATATTTTCGAAAGTTTTTGCACATCGATTTTTCCTAAATGAACCCAAGAATGGTAGTCACAAAATGATGAAAAGTACAATGAAATTCAATACTGACCTCAAGAATGCTGGCGACATTCGCACTGTTCTTCAGACTGTTCAAGTACACTTCTGAATGCACCTACCATAAAAAGCCTACACAGTTAAAGCAGAATGCTTAACTCAACCAACATGTAGCTAACAATCTTTTCAGGATAGTATGCTGGTTTTTCCGTAGGAAAGCTAGAATTATTAGCTATTAAAAGTGAAGCAACCATGAAAAATTCACCAAATAAAACTAAATAATTAATCCAAGCACAAAAAGGACAGGAAAAGTCAACCTAGAACACCATTGGCATAAGAAGGTGGCTCTAGCTGAAAATTTAGAAAATGAAGTAAAAAAACAGTTTTAAGGGTAACACGGATATCAGTGGAATGAGAAAATAAAACATGAGGTTCGACAATGAGAAATATAAAAGGAAAAATGCCATTCCTTTCTGTTCTAGTATATTTACTCGGTTAAAGTAACAAGCCATTTCTTTGCCATCACTTGCCCACCATTAACCATTTGACATTGTGGACACCCTCAACAACTCACACACGTGACTGCAATTTCTAAGCATTAAAGTTCGCTGACAACTAATTCCCTTTAAACTACCTAAACACAACTGGTAAATTTTTTGGCAACTTCTTACCGATAAAATCTGACTCAAAAAAGCACTAAAGCCTAACTTTTGGATTCAACGATGGTTCCAAAAACATTTTCAAATTAGAAAAGTGTCAACCATGTTGACATTGTAATCTCAAAAGCTGGATGGCCCATGAGAGCAGGTGAAAATGCAGGATAACTATATCACTAAGATATATTACCATATAATTGGTTCCTTCCAAACTAATAGTAATAATACCACGTAGCATAAAAAAGAAAATGAAGCAATCAGAGTGAAGTACCATTCGAAGAAGCACCCACCACAAGTAGATCATCTTTTGTAGCCTCGAGAGGCTCAACTATCTGTTTCTTTTCCAAATCACTATCCACGAGAAGGAACTGACAGATGCGACCCCATTTAGAAGAATCAAAAGGGTGCCTGTGCTAAAACCATAAATGGAATCACGAAAGTAAACTTAACACCTCTGTGACGAATTCCCCGGCTAGAATTCAAAACCTTTGTGATGTAGAAATTATTCATATTAATTTGACATATTACTATACTGGATGTGGATATGATACATCTTGTCCTCTTACCTACCAAATACTTAAAAGGTTGACTAATACAATTTGCGATATGGGTAGGGTAGAAGACACTTTTAGAAAACACATCATAGCATTTTTAGTGTGACTATATAGATAGATATAGATAGATGTTATAAAATATGTATTATCTAAGTTAAGAAAATAGGAGAGTAGAATGGCTACAAAAAATGTGCAGTAGAAAATGAGGAAAATGATCCAGAGGAAATGTTTGATAAGTAGATTGTGTTGAGGAAACCCTTTAATCCAGTGCATCCCTAAATAATCATGAGCTTTAAGAATCAACAAATACAGAGTTAATGTTCCCTTTGGAGTTCCAAAACATAGTTAAATGGGAGGCAACCCGATACTGAACATCAACAAATGACGCGATTGACACTTTTCCTTTTGCTAAATTTTCCTATCTATGCCAACTCATGGAACTACCACTAGCACAAATTGTGGACATAAGTCAGCATGAAGCACACAACAAACAGAACTTTAGCTGCCAAAAGCTTAACAAAAATCATGAATTTCCCCACATATATATTACAAATTCGATAAGTCTCCTACGCAAAAAGAATTATTTATTATTTGGAGAGAAAAAAGAATTCACAAATATGTACTGCTAAACTTCTGATAGTGATGAAGGTGAGGATATTTTCTTCTGGAAAGCTAAGCTGGAAGAGAAATATATGCTTAAAGAGAAAATTGTGAAATATACAGCTGCATGATACAAACAAAATTTGGATATTTTGCCTGAAGGCCCTGAACTATCTTCTGAACCTTGACAACTAGGGTAGATTCAGACAGTTGTTGTTCAAACATGTATTACAGGTTTGATAAAGTTTAGCTTTCTCCTGTGTTCTTGTCCATGAAATAATCCTCCCACGAACAATTCAAAATCCTCTATAATTAGACCAAAATTATCTATATTCCATTTGTCCATAAGTAAAATCAACAAAACATGACATAAATGCTGAATATGGATTTCCTAACCAAAGTACACAGAAAAAGCTGCAAAACAACACCATCAACAAAACAGGAAATGCAAATAGATGCATAGTATAACAGTTTCTAATACTTACAGCTTCTCAATACCGAAAAACGCAACGTCATAAGAAGACGAGTAGATTAAAGGAACCTGATCCAACAGGGAAACAAAATCAGTAAAAATGGATAATATCTTCACAAACTACTCCCTCTGTTATAAATCAGGCGGTTATCAAAATATTTATTCCTAGGAGTACAACATTTTCAATGCCAACACGGCCGTCCTTGCCATATGGCAATCCAGGCCGTGGTCTCAGACCCACGGGAAACTACATTTTGGACCCCGAAATTTACTATCCTCTGATAAAATTTAAATTGAGACCCCTAATTTATACAATTCAATATTTCTATATAAAGAGAAAAGGAAATGAAAAAAAAAGGAACTTTCCGAGTTCAAATTAAAGGAAATGAAAATTGCGACGGCCTAACTATACCATCAATCCATAAAAATAGAAAAAATCAATATATCATAAGCTAAGTTATTCTATAAATACCACAAATCAAACGCTTTCTAACTCATATCACAAAGAATATGGTCGACAAAATCAATTATTCTACTTTCATTATGGATTTCACTTCTACATGTATAAAAACGATGTGCAAAGTGTTTTGTGAATATTCCATGCACTTATGACTATGAATTCAGAATGAGATGTTTTTGTTACAAATTTACAATCTTAATGATTATTTCTCCGCTTAAAAAAAAAAACAAAAACAAAAATTTACTCCAAGTTAAATCAATAACCCAACTTCATATATGCCTGATTTTGGCATCTCTCTCGGGTCAGTAGGAACAGTCGGTAGCAAAACTAATCACGGAATTATACTGTGATTGCAATTTCAAAGGAATACAGCTTTCTAGCTAATCGAACAATTCATGACTGTATTCTAGCTAAATTACTAAAGAAGCTACTACATGATGAGAAGATGATAGCTTCAGTTGTACCTTGGAAGGGAGAACGTCAAATAAAAGCTTGCTGGATAGAATTCGAGTTCGCCGGAGAGTTTCAGCGGTGTCATCTTCGGCAGCTGACGGCGAGCCACCACTACTTGAAGCTATCGTGGACATTCTAGTGGCGGAAATGAAGAGCGGAGAGAGATTTCTGAAGGTGGAATGGTAGAAGAAACCGAGAAGCTTTAATGGTGACTGACGACGGAAGAGGTACACGTGGCAAGTTAGTCCACGTTTGGAAGATTTATTTGGATTAAAATTCGGGGCCGTTATTTGCACAAATTTTACGATGGTCCTGGAATAAATCTTAGGGTCAAAGACCTAAAAATACACAAAACGAATTTATTGGACTTATAAGGATAAAAAGGAATCTGTTGGACTTATAAGGACACAAATTAGATAGATAGACTCAAATCTATATCTATATATATATTTTAGAGTAAATAACTGTCAGATTACCCATTTTTCCCAATTGACCCGGCCCAAACCCGCCTTTCAACACGCGTTCAGAAAAAGAAAAAAGAAAAAAAAAAAAAACCCTACGATTCAGAACTCTGCCTATTCCCATTATTCCACGTTCTTCCTCACTTCTTCATCAGTTATCTTCCCCACGACCACCATCTCCTCGATCAAAGCGACAAACGGGAGGATAACTCCCAGTCCTCTATGCCAATATATCAAATGCGTGGTGGCCTGGACGCCGACCAGGAGGTTTAAAGTAATTTCACCGGCAAGTCTAACGGCGGTAGCTGCTTCAAAGTGACTGAAATTCATGGTACAATTTATTTTTTTCCGGAAAGTAATTATTGGTTTGTTGAATATTAATTTGATTTCTTAAAAAAAAATTAATTACGTATATTGCGGATGAATCTTATTATTTTTGACACTTAGATTTTAGATTGCTGGAGATCATGATGACTCCATGTTGATCCAATTAACAATTTCTTATCTAACGACATCATTTCTGATTCAGATTGATTTTAATCATTTGAATCTTATCTACCAAGTACCACCTTTGATGTCCAGCCAAAACCCTCATCGCCGATTGAAGTAAGCATCTTATTTGTTGTGATGATATATTTCTGTTTCAGATTTGTTTAACAATAACACACTTTCACCTTATCGGTAGAGGATTTTGAGGCGGAGGGAGAGCACAGAGGCTAGGCTTAAGTTTTAGGTTATTGGGACACTAAATTTCAGGTATTTTCACGAACCATAATGTTTTTTGCCGTTCATTATAGATGATTTTTTTCCGGTGAGAGATGGCAATTATTGACCGGATAGCTCTACCAATTTCTTTTCCTGCAGTCACGGTGTTCGATTTTTGAAGTGTGAATGTACAGGGTTCTCATGGAACCTATTTGTCTATCAGCACTTCTGTAAGTTCTTTTCTTTGTTTTGTGAAAGCGCATCCTTTTTGGTAGATGATATGTACAAATCCTTGAATTTCCTATTTACTGTTTTATTTTGTTGATTGATCCACCACACCTATAGTTTGTGATATTCATCAATGTTTAAAAATGATTTACTTACTCTACTGTGATTTACTTACTCAATGAACACATATCACATTTCACTTCAAATCGACTTTCGATTGAACGATCCGTGTTCACTTCAAATCTACAAACTCTCCCAATCGTAATCAACCGTTTGGCTAGCTTGGGACACTAAGAAATCTGTAATTTCTTCTCCTAATCTCCTCTTTCCATTTCAATTTTCAATTTTTTTAGTCAGGTTGTTGAATTTTCATTTTCATTTACTTTTTTCTTCATTTTTTGGTGTTAGAGATATGTAGCTTTAAAAATACAAAAGAGTGCACAACATTATACTCAAGCAACAATGGATGAAATTACTATTTTGAAGCAGAGATAATGAGGAGATTTGGAGAATAAGAAATGTGTGGTGAAATTATTGGATCATTTTAAGCATTCAGGTCCTAATGGGCAACATGTATGTATGGTTTTCGAGTATTTAGGGGACAATCTATTGACACTGATTAAGTATTCGGATTATCGAGGGATTCCTCTGCATATGGTTAAAGAAATTTGCTTTCACATTTTAGTTGGTTTGGATTATTTGCATCGTGAACTTTCGATTATTCATACGGATTTGAAGCCTGAGAATATATTGCTTTTGTCAATGACTGATCCGAGTAAGGATCCAAGGAATTCGGGTAAACTGATTATTCTTCCTTGGAGTAAGAGTAAGATAAAGAGAAAGGCTAAACGTGCCACTCAAAAGGGTTCTAGGGACGATGATTTGGATGAAATCGAGCAAGAGAATGAAGCATTTAGTCTGGATCATTCTCATCATGAAGGAAATGATTCATCTTCTGAAAGTAAACGATTACCTGCTCCAGAAGGAAGTAGTAAGAGGGGTAGTCAATCCATGAGGCGGAAACTGCTCGGGGAAGTTGATCTTAAGTGCAAATTGGTGGATTTTGGAAACGCGTGTTGGACGTATAAGCAATTTACGATCAAAGTTTAACAAGACAGTATAGATGTCCAGAGGTCATTCTTGGGTCAAAGTACTCAACTTCATCTGATTTATGGTCATTTGCTTGCATATGCTTTGAGCCTGCAACCGGTGATGTTCTTTTCGATCCTCATAGTGGTGATAACTACGACAGGGATGAGGTACGAACTCATGCCACCCTTGCGTCGTACTAAGTGAATAAATAATTATGCTTTGCTTTGTGAGTTCGGTTTCGTGTTTTTGGTTTAAGATTTGCTTGGAGGCCATCTTTGAACATATAAGAGTTGTTTGGGCTTGGTGCACATCCTATGCTTCGCAATGTGATGTGGTATCCGTGTTTTTTTTTTTGTATAAAAATTTGAATTAGGTATTAGTGATGTGTGTTGACCACGCGTTCTTGCAGCCGACGTTATAGTTAACGGTGAAAGCGTGCATTATTCCAGGCCCGAAAAGACTCAAGAAATGCTACTTCTTTATGTTTTGGTTTTACGCTACTTCTTTATGTTTCGGTATATATGTTAGGAAATCACTAGTTTAACGCAGCGGAATTTAAAATTTGATTTCCTTTTCTAGATCGTTCTTCGTTTAATGCAATAAACACGTTAAGTAGTTTGACGGTTATACCTTAGATGATCTACAAGATCGTCGCTTTGACCGCCAACGGAGAGTAGTTCAATCGCGCAAGCCGCCCACGCGTCCGGCCTCTATCGCTAATCCACACGAACCCCTCGCCGAATCCTCCTTGAATTGCTATCGTAAAAACTCCGCCGCTAGATCGGACCTTTTCTTCCTCACAAACTCACTATGGAGAGCTCTCTATTTTACACAAGAATTATGAACCCTTGCAATTGTGTTGTACAAAAGAGCTTGACACCCACTTCCTTTTATAGAGAAGTGGCGCCATATATAGTGTGGAAGAGAAGAAAACCTTTCTAATAAAATAAGGAAAATCAATTAGATTGATTTATCTCTTTAATTATAATATTTTGTCAATATCATATATTGATTATAATTATCTTATTACCATAAATCTATTTTTTCAAAATCAATTAATATCCTATATTAATATTATGGCAATATTTATTAATTAAAGTCACACAATCCAAGTGTATCTCATACACTCAAAAGTGGCGCCCTTTTTAGTCAATAAATTGACTTCCGGAATATTCTTTAATTAATATAATTTATATATAATTAATATCTTGTATTTTATTTATTCATAATAAATAAACACCACCATATTAATTTACCACTATAACCTTTATAGTCTGAGATAAACTTTCCTTATTTGGTTATCAACTATAACCGCATTTTAATCCGACTCGATGTTCATATGTGTGTGACCCGATAGGCTTCGAATATGTTGGCCGTAGACACAAAGTGCAATTTACTAAAATGCCCTTCATACCTAACGATCACGGGATAGCGTCTAGCAACACACACGTGACCCCAATTATCGGAAGAGTCAAAAGCAATGACTACTACCTTTCATGTGAAGCGCTTACGTGTGTAACTTACAATCCTATCGCTGTAATAATATCCATACGATCGTATCTCGAGTGTCAATACATTGACGATCGTATCTTATAATCTGGATATCATGCTCTCTCGGAATAACACATTTACTCCCACTTTGCAAAGATTCTCGAGAGCGAGACATTCCTTATAAGAAGGCCATTTCGGATATTCGATCCCAATCATAGGATACGCGATTCCCGGACGACCAATCATGTATACTCCGCGTGCTTCAATATCATACCCAATCACTACCGCATGATCGCCCGTGGTTAGGAGAAATCTCAATAGTGTCAAAGCATGACAATCCACACCGTGATTCCATGAAGACTCGGTCAAAAGGATAATTACACAACCGCCACATAGTGTGACACTTAATGTAAGTGGGTCGATCCTAACGACGATTCTCTAATACACGCCCACGCACACCCAAGTGTCCCTACACTTCGATAGACGAGATCTATCCCTACCTTCTAAAAGATAGAAGACATCCAATACGTGCTTAGTCCGATTATACTATCAATGTCCCATTTGATAATATGTAAGACTAGAGACATTTAAGTACCAACCTTGTTATAGTGATTAGAGATCTCATCAACCATAATCACTATCATGGTTTCTCTATCACATCGATACTAGGGACGTTACTATATATATACTACAAATAATATGAAGACAAACAATATATAATAACATAAGTGCTTTTATTAATCACAATAAAGTTATTACATGAACTAAATAGATCAGAATGACCCGACCCGGTCGGATCCGGTCCGACCCGATTGGGTTTAGGACACCTTTCCAACAATCTCCCACTTGGCCTAAAGCCAATCACCCATATGCCTAAGCCCGTGCAAGTGAACTTGTTTCTCATGCTTAGCTTGAGACAATGCCTTGGTTAACGGATCGGCTATGTTATCATCCGTGTGGACTTTCTCTATCTTTACATCTCCTCTATCTACTATCTCTCTAATCAAGTGATAGCGCCAGTAGCACATGTTTGGACTTCGATGAGACCTTGGTTCCTTTGATCGAGATATCGCCTCCATTATTATCACGCATGCAGGTAATCGACCTTCAATGGAGGAACCACACCAAGTTCGATGAATGAACTTCTTCATCCAAATCGCCTTCCTTTGCCGCCTCCGAGGTCGCTATGTATTCGGCTTCCGTTGTAGAGTCCGCAGAGTCTCCTCGCTTGGAACTCTTCCACCATTGCTCCGCCGTTAAGCGTGAAAACAAATCCAGATTGTGACTTGAAGTCATCTTTGTCGGGCTTTGAAACGGCATCCGTGTAACCTCGCAATACTAAATCATCGTTCCCGAAAACCAGGAACATATCCCTAGTGCGTCTCAAGTACTTAAGGATATTTTTGACAACAATCTAGTGACCATCACCTGGATTGGACCGGGTACCTACTAGTCATACTAAGAGGGTACGAGACGTGCGGTCTTGTGGCATAACATGGCATACATGATAGACCCAATTGCCGGGCATAAGGGACTTTACTCATTTGTGCCCTTTCCTCCTCTCTGTCTTAGGACTCATTCCTTCGACAGTAGACCCCATGTGACATGGGCAACAATCCTTTCTTGACTCGCTCCATGCCGAATCTCTTCAAATCTTGTCTATGTAGGTGGATTGCGACGCACCAAGCAACCTTTTAGATCTATCTCTATAGATCTTTATTCCCGAGAATATAAAGTCGCCTCACCCAAGTCCTTCATTGAGAAGTTCTTGGATAACCAAGCTTTGACTGATTGTAACATGGGCACATCATTCCCATGAGCGTATGTCATCCACATAAAGCACTAAGAACACAATGGCACTCCCACTAACCTTCTTGTAAACACAGGCTCATCTTCGTTCTTGATGAAATCAAACTGCTTGATTATCTCATCAAAGCGAAGATTCCAACTCCGAGAA
Organism: Gentiana macrophylla; assembly: GCA_026214975.1. Lineage (NCBI taxonomy): Eukaryota > Viridiplantae > Streptophyta > Magnoliopsida > Gentianales > Gentianaceae > Gentiana > Gentiana macrophylla. Next base: position 10,925,636 of record CM047809.1, on the reverse strand, counting down.
GCTTGCTTTAATCCATAAATGGATCTTTGCGGTTTACACACCATCCTCAAGGCGTCATTGGTTGTGAAACCTCAGTCGTGTCATATACACTTCCTCGACGAGTTCCCGTTAAGGAAAGCTGTTTTCACATCCATCTGCCAGATTCGTAATCATGGTATGCCGCAATAGCGAGCAAAATTTCTAATGGATTTTAACATGGCAACAAAGAGAAGGTTTCATCATAGTCAACTCCTTGTCTTTGCTTATAACCTTTTGCCACCAACCTAGCCTTGTAGGTGGTCACGTTACCGTCCATGTCGGTCTTTCTCTTAAAAACCCATTTACACCCTATGGGAACTATTCCTCAAAGCGGATCAACTAAGTTCCAAACTTGGTTGTCCTTCATGGATTCCATCTCAGAATTCATGGCTTCGAGCCATTTCTCTTTGTCGTGCCTTAACAGCACCTCCTCATAAGTTCTAGGGTCCTCATCTTCCATGAGATACACGCCAGTGTACCTTTCGGGTCCACGGCGTTCCCTGGTGGATCTTCGAGGTGTAATTGTGTCTACGGTAGAGGGTGGCGCCACATTTGTATGTGGTGCCTCCTCTACTTCCATCAACGGACTGTTATCCGTAAGTGGTTCTCGAATTTCTTCGAGATCAATCTTACTCCCACCGACCCTATCCGTAATAAACTCTTTCTCCGTAAAGTGGCGATCCTGGCAACAAACACCTTTTGTTCCTCGTGGGTGGTAAAATTGGTACCCTTTGGTTTCCTAGGATAACCCACAAAAGCAGACATTTGTCGATCTAGGTTCCAGCTTTGTCGTGGCATGGTTCGTTTCACATAAACTGGACATCCCTGGTTTCATGTAACCTAGTGTTGGTTTCTTCCTTTGAACACTTCATAGGAGTGGACTCAACCGCCTTTGATGGAACTCGGTTCGGTGTATAGATGCGGTTTCTAGAGCATACCCCAAAACGATTTTGGAAGAATCGCATAGCTCATCATGGAACGTACCATGTCTAACAAAGTACGATTCCTCCTCTCGATATGCCATTCATTTGTGGCGTCCCCCGAGGGGTCCATTCAGTAGAATCCCATTCTCCTTTAAATAACTTTGAAACTCTCCATCTAGGTATTCTCCATCCCGATCGGATCGAAGTGTTTTGATTTCTTTACCTAGTTGTTTCTCCACTTCACTTCAATTCTTTGAACTTTTCAAGGCTTCAGACTTATACTTCATTAAGTATATATAACCATAATGCGAGAATGGTCATCGATGAAAGTGATAAAATAAGAGTATCCTCCTTTGGCTTGAATTGACATTGGGCCACACACATCAAGTATGTATAAGCTCAAGCAATTCATTGGATCTTATCCCTTGCCACTAAAAGGTGACTTTGTCATCTTGCCAAGTAAACAAGCTTCGCATGTATCAAACGATTCGTGAATCGAATTGATCCAACATTCCATCTTTATGGAGTTTGGAAATGCGATTCTTATTTATATGGCCAAGTCTACAATGCCATAAGTAGGATTCATTCAAGTCATTTGTTTTGGCTTTCTTGTTATTTATATTAAGTACATCAACATTCATATCTAATATGTAGAGACCATTGCTAAGTATGCCAAGACCATAAAAGATTCCATCACGTGAAAAAGAACAACATTTATTCTCAAACGTAAAAGAAAATCCATCAACATCTAATACAGAAATAGAAATAATGCTCTTCGTAGAGCGGAACAAAATAACAGCTTATTGAGTTCTAGTACTAGCCATTTGGGCAATGAAAGAAAATAAACTCCTACGGCGGCAGCGCAGCGAACACTTGCTCCATTTCCAACGCGTAGGTCCACCTCTCCTTTCCTCGATCTCTAGTTCTTCTTAGTGCCCGCATATTCAGACAAATATGAGAACCACAACCATGATCTAATACCCAAAGTGGTTAGACTTAGAAGAAGTAATGTTGATCTCAATCATAAATATACACGAAGTCGAAGCATCGTAATGCTTCTTCTTGGTACTCAAGAAGCCCTTGCGCTTCTCCTCCAATGTCCGGTCTCACCGCAATGGAAGCAAGCATCCTTGGATTTGTCTTTTGCTATCTTAGGCGTTGGCTTAGGTGCGCCTTCGCCTTCTTGGACTTTTTCTCTGGCTTTTGCCTTGCCCTTGCTCAAGTGACCAAAGAACACTTGCTTTCCTTCCCTACAAAGGCCCTCAACGATTTTCAACATGTTCAATAACTCCGCCAGGGAGCAATCTATCTTGTTCATGTGATAGTTCATCACAAACTGCGAGAATGAGTCGGTAGAGATTGCGAGAATCAAGTCTATACTCAACTCGCGTTCCAACTTGGGCCCACCTTCCCAAGCCTCTCTATGTACCCGATCATTTTAAGCACGTGTGACCCCACAAAGCGATCCCGATGCCATCTTACAACTAAACAGGGCCTTCGAGACCTCGTACTTCTCAAGATGCGAGACCGAGAAGCGTAAAGTTCCTTCAGGTGGACCATGATAGAGTAGCGTCCATGACTCATGTTTGCTTCTGCGCCCGTGTCATAGAAGCAAGCATGATACATGTAGCATCGATCTTGTCGAGCGAGTGCTTGTTGTACTTCTCGACAACATCTCGCAGCCAACCTCTCGCGGGCTTTTCCGGTAGGGCCTCGCCCAAGACATAGCCAATCTTCTCGTGCCTCAAAACGATTTTGAGGTTTCTTTCCCAATCGAGAAAATTAGTTTCGCAAAGCTTGTTTTCGATGATAAAACGAAGGTTCAATTTGTTTGACATTTTCTACAACAATAAATAAAGATAGAATAAGTAAAAGCTCATGTATAAAAACCTAAATTTGCACTAAGAAATTTATAAGGTTTTACTCCCACTAGCCAACTATTCCCTATTGGCTTTCAAGAATTTTAATTAATTCTTTAGTGGGTCGGGACCCTATCTAGTTGCCTTAATCCCCGACGGTGGTCGATCAATCTCGGCAATTTCGAAGGTAGGTACTCTCTACCCGGTCGCATCGATCGCATGCGACTCCCAAAGGGTGACTAGTCAACTCTTTGACGCCTCACATCTCTATGTGATAGTCAACCCCTTGTCTCTAAAGTCGACGCGTTCTCGACGGTGGCCAATCACCGAAAGACTTTAGTCGAGTCATAACCCAATATTCATGAGATCTCGTGACGATCATATCTCATAATAACGATATACCCGTGGTAGGTCAACTCCCGACGGTGGTCGATCGCTTGATCCGAACAAAGGCTCTTCACCGTCATTATAATATTGGGAGATAATTTTGGCTCGATTTTTGGAGTGGGAATAATTTTAAATTAATTCACTTAATTAATTTAGTTTAATTATGGTCTCATCTACTATGTGCATATTACTACGATATCATATAAAGTAAAACATACACAACATTCCGCGCATAAAATAACCGGTATGATCATGGACTTTTCACTGAGTGCGGTTTCGAATACAAACCCCATTTAAACCGCTGGTCACAAACTAAGCAGATATCTCGCAACCGCCAATAGGATCTTTATTCTTTGTCAGACGCCAATGGGTTCTTTATCTCTCCTTGGTCTCGAACTTCTTGCTCCATTCATGTTACATAATAAATAATTACACCCGCCGCACACGGGGGAACTCGAGGAATGGGATAAATGCAAAAGTAAACTAGGTCACGTTCTTCATAACGGCTGGGACAATTTTTCAAAACCAACATAAAGAAAATATTCCCATCTATCCTATTGGTGAGTCAGCGATCAATCGGGTCCATATAATCACATTATATCTACTCATCTAATCCATATAATTTTATCTTATGAAAAGATTAAATTCTAATTTTAACTACTACTACTCATGCGTCTTTATTTTATCACGTCAAATAATTAAATAACTTTTAATTAATTATATGACTTAACCGAAAATTAAAATTAACATTTAATTTTAAATCGATTTCAATTTTAATTAAATTTGAACTATTCAAAATAAAATTAAAATTATAAAGTCTCCTATTTGTTTCATTTCCAAAACTAAATTTAAACAGCAGGCCGCCCACTTTCCAAAATCAAAATTTTGAAGTGGCTTGAAGCTGTTTCTGTTCCAAATCAAATATTTGGAAAGGCGCAGCCTACTCCAAATCATATATTTGGAAAGGCCAAATTATTTTAGTCTGAGCGCAGCCACTTTCCAAAATCAAAATTTTGGAAGTGGCGCAAGCTAGGCTATTCCAAATCAAATATTTGGAAAGGCCAAATAATTTTAGTTTAGGCCACTTTCCAAAATCAAAATTTTGAAAGTGCTGCTGAGGCTGTGCTGTTCCAAATCAAATATTTGGAAGGGCTTGAGCCTATTCCAAATCAAAATTTGGAAAGGCTAATGTCCCATATGGTTTCCCGATGGTCCAAACTATTTGAACCATTTGGTTGGCCATACGACACAACTAAACAAACGAGATATCTATGCACAATAAAATATCACAAAACGAAAGGGTTGATCTCCCCATTGGAAGAGAGAGAGCCGACGGACGGCAACCCTAGGGTTACCGCCGCCGCCGCCGCCGCCGCCCTTGAGAGGGGAGGGGCGCCACCAATCGGCCGACCCCCAAGAACCCTTTTTTTTTTTTGTTTTAACGCTTCGTGATTTAAATCTTGCATCTATCGATTAAATACTACGCATTTAAATTATGCTTATTGCTTAAGCTCAAGTCCGCTCCGATACCACTTTGTTAGGAAATCACTAGTTTAACGCAAATGAATTTAAAATTTGATTTCCTTTTCTAGATCGTTCTTCGTTTAATGCAATAAACACGTTAAGTAGTTTGACGGTTATACCTTAGATGATCTACAAGATCGTCGCTTTGACCGCCAACGGAGAGTAGTTCAATCGCGCAAGCCGCCCACGCGTCCGGCCTCTATCGCTAATCCACACGAACCCTCGCCGAATCCTCCTGGATTGCTATCGTAAAAACTCCGCCGCTAGATCGGACCTTTTCTTCCTCACAAACTCACTATGGAGAGCTCTCTATTTTACACAAGAATTATGAACCCTTGCAATTGTGTTGTGCACAAAAGAGCTTGACACCCACTTCCTTTTATATGGCAAAGTGGCGCCCATATGTAGTGTGGAAGAGAAGAAAACCTTTTTCTAATAAAATAAGGAAAATCAATTAGATTGATTTATCTCTTTAATTATAATATTTTGTCAATATCATATATTGATTATAATTATCTTATTACCATAAATCTATTTTTTCAAAATCAATTAATATCCTATATTAATATTATGGCAATATTTATTAATTAAAGTCACACAATCCAAGTTGTATCTCATACACTCAAAAGTGGCGCCTTTTAGTCAATAAATTGACTTCCTAATATTCTTTAATTAATATAATTTATATATAATTAATATCTTGTATTTTATATATTCATAATAAATAAACACCACCATATTAATTTACCACTATAACCTTTATAGTCTGTAGATAAACTTTCCTTATTTGGTTATCAACTATAACCGCATTTTAATCCGACTCGATGTTCATATGTGTGTGACCCGATAGGCTTCCGAATATGTTGGCCGTAGACACAAAGTGCAATTTACTAAAATGCCCTTCATACCTAACGATCACGGGATAGCGTCTGAAAGCAACACACCGTGACCCCAATTATCGGAAGAGTCAAAAGCAATGACTACTACCTTTCATGTGAAGCGCTTATCGCGGTAACTTACAATCCTATCGCTATAATAATATCCATACGATCAGATCTCGAGTGTCAATACATTGACGATCGTATCTTATAATCTGGATATCATGCTCTCTCGAATAACACATTTACTCCCACTTTGCAAAGATTCTCGAGAGCGAGACATTCCTTATAAGAAGGCCATTTCGGATATTCGATCCCAATCATAGATACGCGATTCCCGGACGACCAATCATGTATACTCCGCGACGCTTCAATATCATACCCAATCACTACCGCATGATCGCCCCGTGGTTGTGAGAAATCTCAATAGTGTCAAAGCACGACAATCCACACCATGATGCCATGAAGACTCGGTCAAAAGGATAATTACACAACCGCCACATAGTGTGACACTTAATGTAAGTGGGTCACTTAACGTCGCATTCTCTAATACACGCCCACGCACGGTCAAGTGTCCCTACACTTCGATAGACGAGATCTATCCCTACCTTCTAAAAGATAGAAGACATCCAATACGTCTTAGTCCGATTATACTATCAATGTCCCATTTGATAATATGTAAGATTAGAGACATTTAAGTACCAACCTTGTTATAGTGATTAGAGATCTCATCAACCATAATCACTATCATGGTTTCTCTATCACAGATCGATACTAGGGACGTTACTATATATATACTACAAATAATATGAAGACAAACAATATATAATAACATAAGTGCTTTTATTAATCACAATAAAGTTATTACATGAACTAAATAGATCAGAAATGACCCGACCCGGTCGGATCCGGTCCGACCCGATTAGGTTTAGGACACCTTTCCAACAGTATCCGTGTTTTTTTTTTTGTATAAAAATTTGAATTAGGTATTAGTGATGTGTGTTGACCACGCGTTCTTGCAGCCGACGTTATAGTTAACGGTGAAAGCGTGCATTATTCCAGGCCCGAAAAGACTCAAGAAATGCTACTTCTTTATGTTTTGGTTTTACTGTTGGACTTGCATTTAAATCATGAGTTCTTTGCAGGACCATTTGGCCTTAATGATGGAACTTCTCGGTATGATGCCACGTAAGGTGAGAGAATTCATCGTCGTTACAACTTTTTTTTCTTTGTTATGTATGATTATTATGCATTTCTTGAACATGAACTCGCATTATAAGTTACCCTTCTATCACGATGTTCCTTAGTTTCACGAGATGCTTTGCAGATCGCTTTAGGTGGCTGTTACTCACGTGAATTCTTTACCAGATACGGGGATTTGAGGCACATACGTAGATTACGATTCTGGCATCTTAATAAAGTCTTAATGGAGAAATATGAGTTCAATGAGCAAGATGCTAATGACATGGCGGATTTTCTTATTCCTATACTCGATTCTGCCATTTTTTTACGTAGTGTTTTCACTTAATTAAATTTCTTAAATTAATACAAGATCTACAAATTTCTACATCATACACATATCGACTTTTCAAAATAAACGTTACTCACAGATCGTGACGGCTCTTACTACCATATATATTTGAAAGGACAATTTAACCCGACATCTGGAAGCTATATCCAAAACCCGCTAAAGACCCGACTCTTGCCCGAAAAGAAACCAATGACCCTTTAAAACCTTCACTTGCGAAAAATTCTCAACAAAAAAAAAAAGAAAAAGAAAAAATAAAAAAAAACCACCATGGTTGAAGCGCAGGACTCTCAACAAAAACTCTCCATTCACTCCGATTTCAAATCATTTTCGGTTGAAGAGCATATATCCGGTTCACATCCCATCAAATTCAACCTCTTTATCGCCTCAATCCGCACTAATTCAAGCCTCAAATCTTTAACAGAAATTGTGAACACTAACCTTCTCTCCTTATATCAAAAAAAAAACAAATGTTACAAAAGCCACGGACCAGGGCCGTAGATTTCCTGTGATTTTTTTGCTCAGCGAAGATAATTTGTCTTCTCCATCATGACTGCCGACAACCCATGTATGTATAAGCTACTACTTTACCTTTTTCATCCTTTTTCTTTTTTTTTTCGGAGCTTTTTTATTGGATTCTACGTTTTAATTTTGTAGAAATATATCGGGTAAGGATCAAGAAAACAATGGAGGAGGAAAAATGTGTCGATGGTATATCAATTGATAGCGAGCAAATGATGGGTTCTTTGAAGGAACGAAAATGAAGGACAGATAGTGGAAGAATTTGAAGTATCAGCTGGTGGAATACTATTCATTTCCTAATTTACTGGAATTATATTCATGTGGCTAACAAGGTTGTTTGTGGAAAATGGAATTGTAGAGAATTGATGTGAATAGCTTTTGTTGCTATGTTTTTAGGAGATAGATCCTCAGATGTACATGGTTCACAGCACTTTGCTGTGTGAAGGTGAAAGAAAAGTAAAATCGGAAAGCTGGTTGAAAAGGTGGGATAAACATGTGCTCCACACTCCACACAGTACAGAACATTTGGAGGTGCTGCATTTCGGGCTTTACAACTGATTTTTTTGTTTCTTTTTTTGGTGCGATTGCAGTTCCATATTTAATCATTGAAGGGCATTGATGTTGTATGATGTTGGTGTCGTGAAAGAGGCATTGGCCGCTCTTCACGTGGCTCATTTTATTTGATTATGTTTTTTTATATTTGTCCCAAAATAAGTGTCATTAATAATCAAATTTCTTCAAATATTTTTAACTCTTTACAATATTTACGGTAAAAAAATGTAACATTAAATGCTCCAACAACTATTTAAAGGGAATAAATGTTAAAATATTAGATCATTTAATGAAATTCAAAACATTAACTATATTTTTTTAAACTGTGTGAAAAATCAAATGAAACAAATAAAATGGAACGGAGACAGTATGATACAAATGGTCTCAACGCTCTTACGAGGTAGTGATGAGTTTCACGCAATCTAAGCCCGCCCACGCATCGTTAGAAAGATTAGCGCCCCTTAAAATTAGGCGAGAATGGCTTATATGACGCATTCAAAATGTTTGGTGTAAAAGGCTTTGGCCAATTTAGTATTTTTAAAAAAAAAAAAAAAAGGAGAAATAATAATAAATGTCTGAACTTTCCGTTTTGCCCCTCATTTATAACCTCTCAATCAACACCCTTTCACCCGAACACTTTCTCCCATTTCCTTCCAAATTCCCAAATCGAAGTCGGTGAAAAGGAACCGTTCTTCTTCTCCTCTTCTCCTTTCTATAACAACATCAAAGTTGTTTTCAATAGATCGATCCATGAAGAGTACCGATTTGGAGGAATTAGATCATCTGTTCCGGCGTGGAAGACAGTAGCTTGCCGTCTGCAACTCGGTTCAGCGAGAGAGTCGAGCAACACTGTAAAATTAATTTATGGATTGAGAATCGTCATTATGATTTCTTTAGTATGATCGATTTAAGTGTGATTATGGTAATGCATGTAGCTTGTAATGTAGAAACTGATATTGGGGGTGATTTCTTTAATCGGGTTTAGTTTGTGAATTAGAACTATTGGACATTTTGAGTTTGAAATTAATATGTGCATTAGTATCTTTAATCGATTTAAGCTCCATGTAACTGCTTTTTATGCTCATTTGTAAGTGGATGATGTACTAAAAGTCGTTATCTATTTTGTTTATTTTGTAGTAAAGAAATGAATCTTAAATACCAATTGACAAGTGTGGAGAGGGCGAAGAGATCTCAGATTGTTAATAGAAACCATGTTGATAAAGCTGATTATGTCTATGGTGAATTAGACAGAGAACACAAGAAAGCACTAAGAAATAGTTGTTTTGGGAATTTAATTAGCCTTCCTGAGGTTAATGGTACTCAAATTGTGCATAATATGTTGGTGACAGGTGGAGGACGATTTAAAGGAAATTTTCTGGTTTAGGGTTGCAAACAACAAGGCTCTTAGGTTTAGTTTGAAGGAATTTACACTGGTTACCGGATTAAATGTTGGGATGTTTGAGTGGAAAGTGAGTGAGAAGAAAGCTCAAGGTTGTCGTATTGTGAACGCTACTTTAAGAACATGAAGTTAATAAACAGAAATGATTTGTTGAAAGCGTTTCCTAATGTTGCGGATGAAAATGATAAATATAAGTTGGGATTGTTGATTATTTTGTCTTATGTTTTGTTGGTTGCGGAGGAGAAAGTGTCGTTGGATTGGTGGTGGTTTAAGTTGGTGGATGATTTGGATGCATTCAACAAGTATCCTTGGGGGATCTTGTGTTATGAATACACAGTTCGCTTGTTTAATCGGGACTTGAGTAAGTTGTTCAAAAAGGACAAGGACAAGGTGGCGTATACATTGAATAGATTCCCACATGCTCTGATGGTATGTATTATGATATGTAGTACTGTTTTAATTCGGAAGTCATAAAATTTTGGAAGTTATTTTGTAAATGTCATGTTTGTGTAGGTATGGGCACTTGAATCCATCCCGTGTTTACGGTCGTTGGCGGATTCTGTTGATACGAAAAGCCTTGCCAAGAATGCGCAAGTGGGCAAAGTGGAAATGAGGTGAGCTCTTCGAGTGTCAATGCTCTTTTGCAACAATCACGAGGTTGAATGTATATCTTGTTAGGTAGTCCTTTCTTAAATGTTTGATGCCCTAATTTATATCTTATTAATTTTTATATTATGAATTCACTGTAGGTGGATTTTTTGCCAACTCTTGCTTTGTACATAAGTCCTAAAAATGTAAGCCTTATTATGTTGCTTTACCGGAAGTCCACGACATGCTGATGTTAGTGTGGATGGGGATATGTCTCGATTCCACCAAAGAAGGTGGTGAGGAAGAAGGAGGTGAGGTGAATGTGGATCAACCTTCGCCTCCCCCTCCTCTCGAAAGTGCAAGTGGCTATGATATGGATAAGGTGAAAGATGAGATTATAAGAGAGGTTAAAGAGGAGAACAAATCATTACAATCTCAACTAGTGGCTATTCGGACAAAGGTTGATTCGTTGGAAGCTATTGCCAAAAAACCTGTATGTGGAAATTGTAGAGCTGCCATTAATAATGACACGGTTGGAGGTGAAGAGAAGCAGGAAGGTCAAGTTGAAGAAGCTGTTAATCCTGATGATCACATGGTTGGAGGTGACGAGGTTGGAGAGCAATCTCAAGGCCAAGAGAAGGAGCAATCTGAAGGTGATGTGCATGTAAATCCTTTGAATGACAGAGTTGGAGGTGAAGAGAGGCATGAAGGTGAAGGTCAAGAACCTGTAAATCCTGATAATCTCATGGTTGGAGGTGACGAGGTTGGGGCGCAATCTCAGAGTGAAGGTAAAATGGTTAGAGATGACAAGGTTGGGGAGCAATCTAAGCCTCAAGGTAAAATGGTACAATGTTGCACTTGTATTATGTTTAATACAATAAATAGTAGAATTTGTTGTTTATTTGGTTTGTTGAAATTGTATATGTTTAGGATTGATGAATTATGTGGGGATTGATGAACATCCCATCATGGATGCTCCGGTAGAGGCCATGATCGAAGCTCCAAAAGGTAGCTGTAATTAAGAAAAGAAATCGACACTTTAATTAAATGTACTATAATACTGTTATGAAATTTAAGTTCTTAAGTGGATATTTAACATTTCATTTTATGGTTAGGAAACAAGGTGCTAGGGAAGACGAAAGCTAAGGGGGAGCCATCATATCCTTATTTTCAGAACTTTAAGAGAAGGAAGCTTGATACAGTTCCCGTTTTTTATCCGCACCGAGAATTAGAACCTAAGTTGATGGATTCTCTTGATACCTTTATAAATATAGCAGATAACATGTATCAATTTGGAAAACTTGAATTCGTTTGTCGTTGTATCTTTTTTCTTTTTAACATTTTCATGAACATAGTAAAAGCGTGAGGCTGGTTGATGGAGATGTCAAAGCTTCAGATTTGAAAGCAGTTGTGGATGGGGGATGGATGACAACCCCGGTAAGCCCGATGATGTGTTATATTTGCAGCAATATATGGTGAATTTTTGTTTAACTAATATATAATGTTTTAGGATACAATTTAGATTATGAATGCTACATTTTGTGAGATTAGCCTCCGTCAAAAAGCGTATCCGGAGCTGTTTCAGCCAGATGCTCGCGTGCTAGAGACATATTTTGCCATACTGATAAAACAGATGCATGCAGGCATGAATAAGGAAGTGACATTAGGGAATTTAAGTTTTGATAACAAGCTGTTGAAGTATGTGAGAGGCGAAAATCCAGTGGGAGGGCAACCCTAGTCCGGTTGTAGATATTTATATATACCGGTGTCTGAGCTTGATCACTGGTTTCTCTTGAAAGTTGATCTACAAAACAGGATGATCTATGTTTATGACAGTTTGAAAGACCATATTAGACTGAAAATTCTTCAATCAAGGCTTATGCCTCTAGAATGGCTTATACCTTATTTAGTGAGGAAGCATGTGGATGATTTCCAAAATTATCCTTTAAAGAAATTTAGTTTGGAGAGAGTGAAGTGTCCCCTGCAGGAGAACGGGTATGTTTCTTACTATTTATGCAAAGCATACCTTAGTATATATTAGTCTTTTTAATACAGATTGTGAAGTTGTTTGATGTGTTGAGTAACTTGTATGATGTATAGGTCTGATTGTGGGATTTACTCAATAAAATTCTTGGAGTTCTTGCTTGGAAATATGAATGTGGTAGCGATTGACAGCAGACATATGACAATGTGGAGGAAGAAGTTGGTGGCTGAGTTGCTAGCATTGCAATTTAAGCCATAGAAATTGAAAATGATGGATGAGTTTCTTGAAACAATTGAGGAGTGTTTTGTAATGGATTCAGTTATGGAAACTAGGGTTTGTTGGACAATTATGATGTATGAAACAATGTTGTTTATGTTTTTGTTGAACTTGTTTTAACTTGTTGGAACAATGAGTGTTATGATAACAGATATAAGTTTGTTTTCCATTGTCATGATAACAGATTTAAGTTTGTTTTCCACTGTCATGATAACAGATTTAAGTTTGTTTTTGCAATGGGATGGACAATCTAATGTTCTGCTGATAACATCACTTTTCATTTAATCTAAAAAGACTTGAAAGAAACTAAATGATAGTAATTGGTTGGTTTATGCATCTGAAACATTCACTTAAAAGAAAATTTGCTTTGAATGAATTATAAAGTCATTGCCACAATTGAACAAGAGAAGAATTCATTCATGTTAAAAAGAACAAAGACATAAATTACGAAGTTTTCATTTCCCTACCAACATGAAAACAAAATACATAGTGATACAACCAAAACACAGTATTAAAGATCAAAGCCTCACACACAAACTTCATCCTCCCAGAAATCCTCACATTCAAATGTGTAGCCCTTTTCTTCGTCCTCAGAGTCATAAACCATCCACGGATTGTTTGTAATGCTCATCCTCTTCTTGAGCTTCAATGTCCCTCATTACGCTTGCAAATTCTTGAGGATCAAGCATCGGCTCATCAACACCCCACGGATTCCAAATTCTTATATTATGCTCATACTCTTCTTCGATGACCCTTAGTTCCCTTTCAAGTTCTTGTAAATCCATGTCTGGTTCAATCCATTCAACACACCTATCCATCGTTCAGTGATATAACAATGTTTAGCAAACAGGAGAAAATCCTAAAATAAATTAACAAGGCTGCAATGTAGAGCATTATGAATGAACAAGAAATTGTAGAGCATTATGAATGAACATAAATCAACACAAACATAACAAAAACGATGATGACACCGACATTATCGATCTATGAATCTAAAACTCAGTAAATAAATCCACACCAAACAATTATGACACCAAAATTATCAATCTATGAATCTAAAACTCAGAAATAACAACGCTTACATTATCAATCTATGAATCTAAATCACGTAAATAAATCCAAACCAAACAATTATGAAACCAAAATTATCAATCTATGAATATAAAATCTAAGAATCTAAAACCTGTGAATTGTGCTTTGAAAACAAAAACAAGAAATTACCTAAATTGCGCCGCCGTAGAAGAAGAAATTACCCGAAACAAGCTCGATAAGACGCCGATTCAAGCCCGATGAATGGGTGGAAGTTTGAGTGTGACGCCGCCTGGATTCAAGCCCGATGAGAGGCCCTGTTGAGAGGAGAGGAGAGGCACCGTTGATGTTGCTGTTGAGAGGTCCTGAGTGAATGAATTTTAGGGTTTAGGGTGGGGGATGCTTGCTTTATATATGAAGGGATAATACGACGTAGTATAGTGTAAATATAAGATCGAGGTTCGATCAAGGCATAATAAGATGTTAGATCGAGGTTCGATCAAGGCGATTACTGTGATCAGGGTTGGTAACACATAATAAGATGTTAGATCGAGGTTCGATCATGGAGATTACTATGATCGAGGTTAGATCAAGGCATAATAAGATGTTAGATCGAGGTTCGATCAAGGAGATTACTATGATCAGGGTTCGATGAAGGAATAGTAAGATGTTAGATCGAGGTTCGATCAAGGCGATTACTATGATCGAGGTTCGATCAAGGCATAATAAGATGTTAGATCGAGGTTCGATCATAGAGATTACTATGATCGAGGGTTAGATCAAGGCATAATAAGATGTTAGATCGAGGTTCGATCAAGGCGATTACTGTGATCTGGGTTGATCACACATAATAAGATGTTAGATCGAGGTTCGATCAAGGCGATTACTATGATCAAGGGTTAGATCAAGGCATAATAAGATGTTAGATCGAGGTTCGATCAAGGCGATTACTATGATCAGGGTTCGATGAAGGAATAGTAAGATGTTAGATCGAGGTTCGATCAAGGCGATTACTATGATCGAGGTTCGATCAAGGCATAATAAGATGTTAGATCGAGGTTCGATCAAGGCAGAATTAGATGTTAGATCGAGGTGCGATCAAGGCGACATCGTGATCGCTTTGATAACACATAATAAGATGTTAGATCGAGGTTCGATCAAGCGATTACTATGATCAAGGGTTAGATCAAGGCATAATAAGATGTTAGATCGAGGTTCGATCAAGGCGATTACTATGATCAGGGTTCGATGAAGGCAGAGTAAGATGTTAGATCGAGGTTCGATCAAGGCGATTACTGTGATCATGGTTCATCACGCATAGTAAGATGTTACTAATTAATTCATTAATTAAATTAAATATAATCATTTATTGTTATTATATATTATATATAATGATAAATATCAAAATGTTAAAATTATGACTAATTAATTCATTAATTAAATATAAATCATTTATCTAATGTTACTTATTATAATAATATAAAAAATTAGAACCGATTCCAATTGGGATTTTTCCCGGATTCCCCCCCCCCCCCCCCAAATCGAATCATTCCCGCTATCTTCCTTCCTCCTAAAAATCAAAATTTCATTTGAATTGTTTTGAAAAATTGGGGATTAACTTGGATTGTTGTCCCTCCCCAACCATTCTCACCTGCACATCCTCCCATCTCCCATCTCTCTCATCACTCTCCTGAAGAACCCTAAATTGGGGCTTCATTTCACATTTTGCCTCTGCAAAAAGCCGGCTATATTGCAAACATCACAAAATTAAGATGTTGTATGGCAAGGCACCATCTTTGGAGGCCAGATTTGCGGTGGGGTTTTCGTGAATTGTATAATTCTCAGAACATATGTTGTTGATAAAGCTTCCACATGGCCTCTGGTTTCGAAGATTTGTCTAGCGAAATCGAGGATGGATGGATTTTATTGAGGTGGCACAAAACTTGATCTCTCCTTTATTCATGATGATTATTCAAGTTTATAATTGATTGTTAATTCAATTGTCTATCTTGGGAAAAGTCAATCGGCTACTGCAGTTATTTTATACCCCCGTGACTTGGCTCGGAAATTAGACAAAATTCAATGCACATCAGATACAATTCAGAGAGAAATTCAACTCTTACAGTCTTGGCGACAAAAGGATGTCTTCAAAATGGATCAAGTGGAGATCAACCGAGCTAATCAAAGGATGCACTGAACGTTTTGATGCACATGACTGGGATAAAGATGCATTAATTGTGAAGCTAAGGCATGAGAACGAGACCAAGGTTAGGATGTTGGCAATTATGGATTGTGTGACTATATGACGATACCGGGTTGCGCACCTCGATATATCATCATCGAGTAGGCTTCATGGGTTAAAAATTTGCCAAGTCACAGGAGCCAGATAAGGCATACAAGTCGAACTATCGACTTGGGAGCCATAACACGCATGTCGACTCTCGAGCCTGAAGTATATCTAGGAGCTCGAGGTCACGACTATCGAATTACGGGCAGTGCAAGACGTGAGTTCCAGGAGTCGATCATCCCAAGTCGGGAAGATCGATATCGAGAACAGAGTCCACACCAGCTACGTTGGCCCAATACCCACAGGATAACTTGGGCAAGGGGGTAAAGCCCAATTAAGGGTAAATATGACAATAGCTACAAACCGACTCATATTAGGGTTAGTTCATGCATTGTCCATATAAATACAACGTTCCAGGAACTACGTAAGGCTTGATTCCTGGAATAATAACAGGATACGTAGGCACTCTAAGAATCCCACTTAGACTCAGCCGTAAATAAAAAACCCC
The DNA here is from genome assembly GCA_026214975.1 of Gentiana macrophylla. NCBI lineage: Eukaryota > Viridiplantae > Streptophyta > Magnoliopsida > Gentianales > Gentianaceae > Gentiana > Gentiana macrophylla. The sequence goes on along the minus strand of CM047809.1, from coordinate 10,909,374 downwards.
TTTCTTGTTCTTGGCATTAGGGTTCTTGATTATTCATCAATAACATAAGGAAAAGCCCGGATCTTAAAGGTGACATAATTTGTCATCGTCAGTATCTTGTGTTCATGTTGGTATGGAAATGAAATCTTGTATGACTATGTATCTTCTTTTGGGATTTAGTTTGAAAACATTAATGTTGCCTTGTATTCTACAAACCTTCACATGATCAAGTGTGCTTGATGTTTTCCCCTGGTTATTGCTATTCTTCAACTCCATTCATGTGAACATCTCAATAATCAACAAAAATCAAGTTTTAACTTGTTATAATGTCGGTGCGAAAAAAAATAACTTAAATCAACAACAAATACAGCCTCTTCATGTTACAAAATATTTGAAAGAAACAAGACAACACACATCATACTCAAACATTATGTTACAAAATATTAGAAAGAAAAAAGCTCACGCATCATACTCAAACATTATGTTACAAAGTATTAGAAAGAAAAAAGCTCACACAGCATACTCAAACATTATGTTTAACTTAGACAACACGTCATACTCAAACAAGTTAAAACACGAACAAAGGAGAATACAATAGCTGTTGTTACAATTAACTCCATTCATCCTCATTTTGAAATGAGACTCATGATCACACGCGAACAAGTAGTAATTTTATAGCCATATCCCTTGCATTTACTACATTGTACAGTCCTTCTATGCCCGTATCCTGCAGGTGCTTTTCTCTTTTTTCGTCGACCTACAGGCGCGTTTCCGGCAGAGGCTTTTCTCTTTTTGATGGACGTCCAGCTTGTCCCCTATCGCGTGTCGGTGGCAAAACCACTTTGCTCGGCACGCCTTCAGATATTCACAATCCGCCGAGTTCGCAAGGATTCACACATTGAGCATAAGCTTTCCTCCAATACTCGGTGCTATAATAAGAGATGTATACTGTGACGCATGCTTCCCAATGTGCTTTCCCACAATAACGGCATGCACACATGGATACTTGTGTACATCTAAATACTTACAATCACGCCTTCCGTGCATCCAACCGAACAACGTAACACACTTGGATTGTCGTATCAAACACCTAATACTTGCTATTTTCAACAATAGGAAAAACACTATACCGAGTTACCTTCTTGTAGTGTCCTTTTATTATCTTCTCCACCTCGGGAGTGACAGTGGCACCCTATTTTGTAAAAGTTGTATTTCTTGCAGCAAACCACTTATGCATTTCACCCGGATATGTTCAATTAGCCCAACTACCGAAAAATTCCCAAGCACGCTTAAACTTACTGCTCGTGAGACTCGGCATGATTTGTTGTCATTATATTGTACCGACAAGCCTTAGAGTGACATCTAGACCATTAAGGGAACGTTGATTCATTCAAGTATTTCTTTATATCCGAATCCAATCCGCATAGTTTTTCGTAGCAAATCTTGAACTCTCCTTCAGTATAAGCCAGCACAGCATCCCTAAAAGGCCTTGAGATTTTCAATTTTGGATAACGAGTCCTCAAATTAATTTGCATGTGATAGGTACAATACCCTTGATGCGCATTCACGTACACATTCTCAAATCCTACTTTTATAGTATCATGGCGATCAGAAAGTATTGCTACATCATCGGTGTCACCTGTAATCATTTTCAGCCTTTCGAAGAACCATTGCCACGATTCCGTATCCTCAACATCAGCAACACCCCATGCTATTGGAAATAGATTTCTATTTCTATCTTGACACGTTGCCACAAGTAGAACACCTTTGTAACCCATTTTCAAATGCGTCCCGTCCACAGAAACGACCTTACGCATCACATTAAACCCCTCAGTGCTTGGACCGAGTGCCATAAAAAAATATAAGAACTCATCGTTTGGTTTAGTTTTAATATCCGTCAAAGTACCCGGGTTTACCAACTCCAACCGATGACAATACTTGGGTAATTTTCCATAACTTTTTTTTGTTGTCCCCGGATGATTGCATCAGCATATGCCTTGGCATCGTGAGCCTTGTCATAAGTTATCTCATACCCAAATTTTTCAAAAGAGTCTGCCCTTAAATCCTCGGTGCATTGGTACGGTAGCCATCTTTAAACCTCGAACAGAAATATCTGCCAACTAGCTTGTATGAAGCATGTCTGTGCTCTTTTCTACCAATAATAGGTTGGCAAGTATGCTTAAATTTATACTGTGTAACTTTAAACCGTCTACTATTAGGAGGTTGCTCGCATCCGCCATTTGCATCCATCCGCTTCACACGACACTACATAAAGGCTTTTGGTGGACTTTACCAGTTTAAAATAAAAATGATGCTTCACAGCCAACCACTCAACCTTATACACCAAAAACTTTTTCGCTTTGAACAATTCGTTGACTTGTATGTCTACCTCTTCTGGAATGCTCACAATATTTAAACCTTCCATGATGAAACCAATGCCTTCTAAACCTCTTTCGGGTTCCGGTGCATTCAAGACACCACCATTCAACGAATCCACATTCTGGGGGCCACCATTCAACGAATCCACATTCTGGGGGCCACCATTCAATGATTCCTCATTCAGGGCATCGTTCGGGGGGTCCTGAGGTACTAAAATTGCATCCGCACCCAAGGACAACAGGAAACTATCTTCACAGTGATGAACATGAACAATTTCTCTACTCTCAAATTCATCGATCTCGATTCTATCAAATCTCTCATTTACCGCATCGTTTACACCAACATCCATTTGAACATTTGTTTCTTTGGTTCCAAAATCAGGTTCCTCCATTTAAACACTTGTTTCTCCCTCAAATTGTGTTCTGTTTTCCTTTGCTTTCAAATTTACCAATATCACATCTTTCTTTGGATCACAACCACTTAAGAACGATGCCACAACCTTATCACAATCAATTACCATTGGTGAAGCTTTACTAATAGGAGCCATGACTTTCATTTCAAAATCATTCAACCCTCAGATCAATTTTCAAATCTACTTTCACCATCTCATACAATTCGTTATATGGAACTGTTATTTTCAAGCTTACAAGCTTGGTCACTTGTTCCTTTTCATCTCCTACATACTTCCAAACCCAATCACCAACGACATTCTTCTCAAACTCAATAGGACAACATACAAATATCGAAACTTTGCGTATCCTAACCATGACGAATCAAAAAATGTCCTGCAGAAATCCATTCAATACAATCATTACGGGCAAAAACAAACAACAGAGGGATAACAACTTCAAACTTGTTTTTGTATAAACCAACAACAGGGGTGTAAGAATAGCAGGGGACTGGTGTGGTTGAAGAATAGCAATATGGGAAACAACAAATGTCTAACAAAGTTAGTCAAAGTAGGAAGTTTGTACAAGCCAACATCCTAATTTTAGCTTCTCAATTACTTTCAATGCATCTTCTTCCCCACTTCATTACATACAATACTAACATCTACTTCAATAATCCTAAAAAAAACTAATAAAAAGAAGACATACCCGTGACATATTTTGGAGGGATTGGGTATTCAACAGCCTTATGGTAATATGGGTCATTTTTGCCAAACCTTTGGGACAACAAGTTATCCCAACCATAACTTTGTCAAGGGTCCCTCTTTTACCAACCCCCCTTAAAATTATGTATTCCCCTCATGAAAATGAAAAGGTATTGGACACTAGAAAAATGCTTCGGGTATCATAACTAATTACTATTACGACACAATGGATTTATTTACATAGTACTACATATCACACAAGATTTTTTTTTCCAGAAAATTAGGGATAATGACGTTCGAAATATTTTTAAGTAACAGAAAAGCCAAATATTTTTATAGTAACAATGACAAGTTTTATAAGTTTTATATTTTTTTTTGGTTAAAGGTAAAAATTTTATATAACCAAGGTATGCAAAGTACAAGAGATTACATCCTAATCATAATTTAGAACTAAACTAACACCTACACTAGTGTTGAAAAGAGGTTAGATTTGTTGATTCCAAGTCGCATAAGACCCCGAGGTTATATGCAACAAGAAACAACAACCACTAAACACATAACAACACCCAAAAATCACAAAAGGGTCATGTGAGAGCATAACTCATAGAGCATATCCCAAGGTGTGTAGAGAAATAAAATAATCTCATACATCCACCAACAAAACCTACTAGAAATCACAAAAGATATACAAAACCTAAACATTAAGGTGTAAAAGTGTACAAGGGGAATGCAAATTTGCATTATGTAAAACATATGTGTTTTAATGCAAAACAACACATCATCAATCTTCATAGTACTCCTCAAACCTCTGTCTCTGCTTCTCATGTACCAAATCCAAAGAAACAACGATGTAAACAGAGGCACATCTAGCCACATTTGCATGAGAAGTTCCCCTGCATTTCCTCTTCATCCATCCGAGAGCAAAGATTATAGTTTCCGGTCTTTCTATTGATACCTAGCCACAACCTAACCTTGCCCCAAATCATACAGGAGATTGGACACTGGGAATACAGATGAGAGGCAGATTCATTCACCAATCCACACAAGGAGTAGAGTTTCATGGCCATCCACAACAAAAAGCAGTGTTTTGGGGTGGCTCTAGGGTTTCAGACAAGTCTGTACTCACCAAACCTCGGGACTTTGGTGCCTAAAGAAATCATAAGCTTTAGTAGGAGATAATTTGGAACCAATGGACCAGATTTCAACACAAAGAATAAGCAAGACACAGCAGAACCAAAGATAATTCAAGATCCTATCCCTAATTCTCAAGACAGCTTTTGATTAAAGCGAGAATCAGTGACTTGTAAGGATAAGACCACAAATCTGCATTCTTTAAGTACTCAAAGATTGATCCATTCACCCAAAGGCGCTCTTTTCTACATTGTTCCACAAGATCCTACACAAAAGAGCAAGATTCCAAGCTTCCAACCTAAAAATTCTGAACCACCCTCAGATTTTGGCAAACAAAGTTTCTTCCAGCCAACAATTGATTTTCTGTTAGAGTCACAAGATCCCCCCTACAAAAACCTCCTACATAATTGATCCATTTTAAGCTTAACACTTCCAATGATAGGGTAAATACCTAGCCAAAAACAGTACACACCTTGAATGACAGATTTCACCAAATTGAACCTACCAAAGATAAGACAAGGTGGCACCCTTCCAATTACAAAAGTAATTCCTCAAAGTAGTGAATAAGGGATCATAATGCACCACATTTAACCTAACAAAGACACAAGGGAATGCCAAGATACCTAACAGCATCACACCTTCTTTCAAACCAGAGATGTCTAATAAAACACCTTGTTATACTCATCCAAATCCAAAGACAGAAAATTTCAGACTTATGCAAATTAACAACCAGCCGAACACATACCAAAATCAGATAAGATAGCTTCATCATTAAGGAGACAACTATAGGATCTCCTCTAGATCTCCTAATTTTCAAGCACTCATATTTTTTAAGTAGATCTCCAAACGTGATGAAAATTTCACTAAATTTTTATTTTTCATTCTCTTCGCTTGAGTTTTGGTTCGATATCATTACATCGTTTTTAGTGAGATTCACTTGTCGAAGTTCACCCAGTAAATCTCTCAGTGAATCCGAAAATTAGTGAATTTCGACAACAGATTTTTAGAAATTACGTTAGAATATGATGAATGTGGTCTCAAAATATAGAGCATGAAAAAATAAAAAAAAAATGGTGAAAGAATTTTTAAATTTGGAGTTCTAGATTAAGATATAAGTGTTTAAAAAAGATAGACTAGAAAGAAAGTGAGTTGGTTTTTTTTTTCCAAGAATATGGCTCCAGAATTTAAAAAATAAATAGATAGTTTTTTTTTATGAAAGTTTTAAAAACGATCATCCACTTTAATTGATGAAATGTCTTTATTTTCTCCCCAAATCCTCCTTATTTTTTTAGCTACGAGAAAAATCACATGTACTAACGTTCTCAACTAACATAATAAGTCAAAGTGAATGATGACTGACGATCTTTGGGTTTCGCATGAATAAATCCGGTCGCTTTAATCTAGGGATGATTGAATCAAGGATGATTTTTGGGGTGATTTTAGACCGAGCCTGAGAGTCTCTCTTAGGTTGCCTCACGATCTGTTATGCTCCAGAATCAAGTCACACGTAGTTCCCGGAAGTGTATATTTATAGGAGTTCATTACCCTAACCCTAAACCACGCCGGTTTGGGTAAAGATGATATTAGCCCTTTGGGCTTTTACTAGCTTATATGGGCTTTACCCACTTACGCAAGTATCCACATGGATAATAGGCCTTCTTAGTCAGTGCGGACTGGCCCTCGAGGCCGAATTTATCGACTTGCGTCAGTCGAGACCGGGACCCTTATCCTACACTGCCTAGAGTCGATTGTCGTATTACCCAGTCAGGGAACCCACCTGTGTGCCTTAACGTTTATTCCGATTATCGGGGACCAACTGTGAGGCCTGCGTGTTTAGAGTGGATTTTGTCCGCACCCCGAGCTTTCCGACTTCCGGTATCGAGATGGGCCCTATCGTCTCGGTTCTCTGATCACGTCGGTCGCCGATGCCTCAAATCGTAATTCGACCCTTGGGCTATCACTTATTCTTGTTTCAGGAAGACTATCTCGTGACGTCACGTGGAGGTGCGATATTCGGTATCGTCAATGGCAAATGTCATTATCGATAATGTTTCTAATGTGTAGCAAAGAGTCGTTGGTTGTAACGTTTATGTCCAAGTTTTATTACATATGGTGAGTAAAAGTAATTTTTGGATACACGGAAAAAAAATCAATGAACATAATGTCCGAAACTATTCACGGTATCGATGAAGTTGCCTAAAGACAAATGCATAAACTAAATGAATATTCCCTATAAAAAATAAAAAAAAAACTAAATGAATTCAAAAGCCTCGACCCGAAAAATATCCCATGAAAATCATCAATGAATAATAACATCTTATTTTGGAACATAAGTGGAATGGAAACATAAACGAGCCAAACCGAACCAAATACTTAATGTTTGAATTCGAGCTCATTTATCAAACGAACATGTTTGTGTTCGTTCATTAATTAAACAAACAAAAAATCATGTTTTGGTTCGGCTCGGTTATAGAAGTGTTATATTCGAGCTCGGCTCGTTTCAGTTGTTTAGTAATAATTTTCCTTCTCCAATATCTGTAAACGAGCCGAGTCAAACCAAACACATGTTGTTTGAATTCGAGCTCGTGATCGTTTGTGTATTAAACAAACAAAATCCTAATAGTAGTATATTTTTTTCTTTTTCAACTTTCTACAGGGTGAAATGTATATACATGATATATGGATCGCGAACTTAATCGAGCGCTCGCAAGCTTGAATCGTGTTCGTTCGTTAATAAAACGAGCTTGATTGTTAGTTTGAGCTCGATTTGTTATATGTCATAAACAAACGAACACGAGCTTGTTCGCAAATAGCTCGGTTCGTTTGCAGCACTACTTCTGTGGCTCGTTTGAAAAATCTCATTAAAATTCATCATTAGTGTTTCAGAACCAATGTTCATTGGCAATAAACGCTTATTTATTCATCCATCGTCTCAATTTTAAATTCTCAGCGGTCTCTCCTAATGGTAAATTATGGTTATTCTGGAATACATCTTATGTTTGGGAAGTGATCATTAACTCAATTGAGCAGGCGATCCACATCATAGATCGGAAGTTTATGCAAAATGTTCTCGGGCTGAGAGAAGAAACTTATGGCATAATCTCAACGACATCCATAATCTCCACATCCCTTGGATCATTGGCGGTGACTTCAACACTGACCGGTTCCATGAATAGTGTTAGATATTTTATTCACAAAGTCCGTTTTTTTTTTGGTTGTTTTGAATGTGTTGTTGCACACTGAATGCGACAGGTGTCGCCGAAAAAAAACCTAAACGAACCTATGCGAATGACACACTATTTCCTAGAAGGGATTTTTAATTGGGACACACCATTTCGGTGGTGCATGTTCATTGGGACACATCCTTCGAAGACGAACTGATTTGTTCTTTCGTGAAGAGCTTACAGATCTTTCATCGTTTATATATATAGAGAGACATCGACATTCGGTGTGAATACACGAAGTCTTTTTTAAAGCATCATCGGTCAAAACATATTGCGGCTCTAAAGTAGTCTCTCATCAATCCTCGAAGAGATCTTAAAACATCTCTTTAAAGAAATGTTTTATCGTGTCTTGGAGATCATTCAATTCTGTTTGTGTTATCACATTTTTTCTAACAAATAGTATAAAGGTGACGATACATCGATCGGTTTGGCTTTAATCGACTTTCACAAAATTAGTTCACATTTGTGATCTGGCATTCGAATGATTTATGAGTATCAGATGCGTGGTGTAAATAAATACCACATAATAATATATAAGTGATTGAAATTGAGGGTCCTATCTTTTTTAGGGGCACTAGATGCCCGCCTTATTGTCTATAACTTTAGCCAACCCTGTAAATTATTTATTAGACGATAATATATATATATATATATATATATATATATATATATATATATATATATATATATATATATATATATTTGAAAAGACAATTTAACCCAATTACCCGTAAATTCACCCAAACCCACTTTTGACCCTACTTATACCTGCATAAAATAAAGGGAAATGAGGAGAAGAACAAAAATATTTCATCAATTGAGTAGAAGGACAATCTTTTGAAACTTTTGCATAAAGACAAAACTATTTATCCACTATCGAAATTCACTTGTGCTCAAAATTCATTGCTTAAATTCACTGCCGAAATTCATTTGTCGAATTCACTAATTTTCAAAATTCATTGTCGGGATTCACTTATTTTCTGGATTCATCATCAAAATTCACTATCGAAATTCACCGATTTCGGGATTCACTAGGAGATTCACCGATTTTCTGGATTCACCGTTTGTCATTCTCGCTTATAAAAATTATGCAATTGTCATTTCCCTATAAAAAAATATGTAGTTGTCTCCGTCTTCTTAATAATATTTCAGATTGTGTCCTTATCCCTAATTCTCCTTAAAATAAAACTAAACAAAACTATCAGCTTCGAATCTCATCCGACGAAACAACTTGCAATCATTTAGGAATCCTAACAAATTTTGTTCCAAAACAAACAAACTAAAAGATATATAATAATAATAGCCCTTAAAAAAAAGATAAATAATATTAAAAAAATTGTTCCAAAAAGACAAAAAAATTGTTCCAAAATCAAAACAAAATACAAGAATAAAAACCAACCCAATTACCCTCAAAAAAAAAAAAAAAAACAACCAACCCAATTGATCGCTTCAAATCCTTCTGAATTTAAACCTCCTCAAAATCATTTCACGTACACAAAATTTATGGCTCCCAAACACACCAACTTTCTACTAAGATCTTCTCTGCTCAGTACAGCTGCGTCAAATTATTATTACTTTTATTTAATTTTTATGGTATCTTCCAAATGTAATGTCTTATTTTCTGTGAAATTAGGATTACTCATTAGAGATGATCTGCCTTCATCAAGCTAGCACACTCTTTCATTTTCCACTGGTTTCTATACTTTTGCTTCTGTAAATTATATAATTGTTTTCGTACTTCGAAAGCACAAGAAGCAACAATTACAAAGAAAATCACGCTGTACTTCTTTCCGACGGTGACTCTTTTGTTAGATGCTTATGTGTTAAAAACTTTTTCCTTTTCTTTCTTAAAAGTAGGTTGTTATGTTTCGAGAAATCTATGATCTCACATCGTCTCTACTTTTGCTTGCTTCTGTGTTTTGTGTTTTAGTTGAATTTCAAAAAAGATAGTAGATTCAAGGTGTCATGCAGATTCGTTGAAATGGAAGAGCTTTGAAGGCAAGGTGAGCAAAAAGGCCAACAATATATTGTAAGATAGAATGATTGGCTCATAGCCGTTGTTCCACTAGAGATCTATAGTTCGATGTCATTGACAAATGGACAAGTTTTGATGATAGTACAGGGCTTTTATTGAGATGCAATTCTTCGGTAATGATACACTTTTCTAAAATTTATAGCCTTCGATCTTAGACAGTCAAGTTATTTTGCAATTCACAACTTTAGTTTTTATTCCTTGTTTATCAATAAAGATAATTTTGCATTTTGATTGGTTTATCAAGTGTTACTTTTGTGTTTTATTCCCGTAGTCTGAAGATCATGCTCTGAAACAAGAACTCATGTTATGTGGAACGAGTTCAAGATTCTGATCGTGGTCTATCATGGAGTGTATAAATAAATTTCCAATTTCGGTGTTTTTTTTCTTCCTCAATATGATTTTATCCTTTCAAACTAAATTACATGGTTCTATGAATTGTTTGTCCACTATTGTCTTGATAGATGTCAAATCACATAGAAGTTCTTGGTTCTTTTCATTCATCATCAGAAATACATATAGTTACATATGATGCCCTAGGTCTTACCCAATTTCCCAAAATACCCTTACTACAATAGTACAATAAATATAAAAAAAATAATAATATCGTAATACCCCCCCTCCCCCTCCCTCAAGGTGGACGGAGAGGTCCCGAACGCCCATCTTGCGTAGTAAAAACTCGAACTGTTGTTTGCTTAATGCCTTAGTAAATATATCTGCCAATTGAACCTTCGTCGGAACATACGAAGAAAGAATAAGACCATCCATAATCGCATCTTGCACAAAATGGAAATCGGCCTCAATGTGCTTTTTCCGCTCATGGAAGACAGGATTTTGTGCAATATGCAAAGCGATCGATCGACGCAATAAAGACGCATGCCCCGCGAACAACGGACACCGAGATCCCCAAGCAATTGGCGGAGCCATTTTGACTCGCAAGTAATGGCCGCCATCGATCGATACTCTACTTCAGTTGACGAACGAGATACTGTAACTTGTTTCTTTGTCTTCCATGAAATAGAAGAACGCCCGAGCAAGACCAACCATCCATTCAGAGAGCACCAGAGAAAGATCACTCTCGGAGGGCAACAAAAGACCTTGACCCGCGCATTTCTTCAAATACCGAACCACGCGTAAGACAACCTCCTAGTGGGCGACACGCGGCTGCTGCATAAACCGCGAGAGAATATGGACACAATAAGACAAGTCGAGCCGAGTCACCCCCAGGTAAATAAGACGCCCCACTAAACGATGATACTTCTCTGGTTCAGTTAATAATGAACCATCATCCAGGGCAAGTCGATGAATCTGCTCCATGGGAAATTCCGCAGGTCGAGCACCCAACAAACCGCAGTCAGCAATAATATCCAACGCATATTTTCGCTGAGATAGAAAAATTCCTTGTTTGGATCTAGCCACCTCTAACCCAAGGAAATATTTGACAACCCCCAAGTCTTTGATTTTGAAATAGTTCCCCAAGTATGACTTGAAAAGGCATAGAGCAACGGGATCATTTCCTGCAATAATCATATCATCAACATACACAAGGATATTAATACAAATCGACCATTTCTGCAAAGTAAAAAAGGAGTAGTCCGAGTAGGAACGTCGGAAACCATATTCAGTCAGGGCCGAAGTTAGCAAACCAACAACGAGGGGCTTGTTCAAACCATAAAGATATTTCTTCATTCTACACACCAAATTCCCTCGAGACTTATCAAAGTCCGGGGGAATTCGCATATAAATTTCCTCATCCAAGTCTCCATGCAAGAACGCATTCTGGACATCCATTTGATGAACCTCTATTTGTTTAACAGCAGCAACAGCAAAGAAAGCACATACCGTCACCATCTTCGCCACGGGGGCAAAAGTTTCATTGTAGTCAATACCTGCAACCTGATGATGGCCAAAGGCCACAAGTCATGCCTTCAAGCGTTGCAGAGTGCCATGATCATCATACTTTTTTGTGTACACCCATTTACTGCCAAGAGCCTTTTTCCCATGAGAAAGAGGTTGTAACTCCCACGTGCCTTGATCCTCCAAAGCCCGAATTTCTTCGGCCATTGCCTGCCTTCAACCTGCATGTTTCATAGCTTCTGCAAAATTGCGGGGAGGAGTTCCTGCAGTAATCGCTGCTATATACTAAAGATGTTTGTCAGAAAACCGATGTAAATCAACAAAATGTGAAATAGGATACCGAGTACCTAAGGAAGATGATGGAGGCGGTGATGAGGAAGAGGACTGTCTATGTCAAAACGAGTGTGAGTGATGAAGTCTTGATACCGTGTATTAGGAATTTTTGCCCGTTTCCCGCGACCAAGCTTAGGAACTTCGATAGTTTCCACATCTGTAACTTGAGGGACCTGCCCCCCCTAAGGGCCGGGACCCTCCTCATGACCAAACTCAACCTCAACACGTTCCATATCCGCAACCGGAGGGACCTGCCCCCTTGAGGGTCGAGACCACCCTCATGAACTCCGTCCCCAACCGACGCCGTGGGTTCCGTGGGTTCAACCTGTGGTACATCTAAAACAACATCTTCGTCAAAAGTAGGAGGAATGTACTCATGGGACGCGGTACCATTCCCAGAATTTGCTGAAACCATAGAATTGGACTCTTTCATGGGAAAAACATTCTCAAAAAATTTAACATCGTGGGAAACGAAAAATTCTTCAGTTTCTAAATCAAATAGAGTCCACCCCTTTTTCCCATACGGGTATCCCAGAAAAATACATCGTCGACTTCGACTAGCAAATTTATCACCCTTATGGCGCTGATTATGTGCATAACATAAACATCCCAACACACGGAGGACATCTAGATTTGGGGGTTTGCCAAATAAACATTCGTAATGGGTTTTATAGTTCAGAATACATGAAAGTTTACGATTAATCAAGTAACAGGAAGCCATCACACATTCTCCCCAAAATTTAATTGGGAGATGTCCCTGAAATCTAAGAGCACATGCAACATTCAAAATATGTTGATGTTTCCGTTCTACCCTTCCATTCTATTGAAGGGTACCTACACACGACGTTTCAAAAATAATTCCTTGTTCCCGAAAATATGGTTGAAGAAATTTAAACTCTGTCCCGTTATCACTACGAACACGTTTAATTTTCTAATCAAATCATCGTTCAACTAAGGCCACAAAATCCAAAAACAGGATTGCAACTTTCACTTTGTTATAAAGAAGATAAACCCAAACAGTCCTAGAAAAATCATCGACAATCGTCAAAAAATATGAGGGCCCACATGTAGAACGGGTGGAATATGGTCCCCATAAATCGCAATGAACAAGTTCAAATATTCTTTTTTTTAGGGTGAGTTCAAATATTCTTCTGGCCTTAGTAGAACTATTAGGAAAACTATCACGAGGTTGTATTGCACGAAAGCGTACCTCACAACCTTCTTTACCTGGACTTTCGTGAGGTACTTACAACAGAAGTTGCCTAAGAATTTTTCTCTCAAGGATGTCCAAGACGCTTGTGTCACAAATCAATCGAATCTCCACCGCAATCGCCAAAAGTCGTGCATCCGGAACACCTCGAAAGAAGTACACCCTCATATCGCTCACCTAATCCAATCACCGCCCTCGCTACCCTATCCTCGCATAACACATAAGGAAGAAGAGAGTTGAATATGACAATTATATTCATCCAAAAATTGGGTGACATAAAGCAAATTGCAAGTCAGATTGGGAACATATAACACATTTCCCAATTTTAAATTTCTTGGCAACATCACAATGCCCTTATGTGTGGCATGTGATGTAGTGCCATATGGTAGGCCAATCGGGCATTTATCAATTTCTCGAACTTCGATCAACAAATTCAAGGACCCAGTTACATGGTTTGTTGCTCTTGTATCAATAATCCACGATAATTGAACCGATAGTCTATCTTTTGGTTTAGGCAATTTGAGCAAATCGAGGATACTTTTCCATTGGGTTGGAGTAATGTCGGTTAGAGCATCCCGATCCGCCCTTCGAGCCGAGCTCGATTCACCTTGATTGTCGAAATACGCTGCTGCTGCGGCATTGTTCAATCTCGCTGCCGTTCCCAAGTCGGTCCGGCCTCCACTATTGCCGTCTGTCGACAGTGCGGTCCATTCACCCCCATCGCTTGCTCCTTCGAAGCCATAGTCACAAGATCGGCGATTAGCCCACCAATCGAGTCCACCATGGAGGTGGAAATAAATATTTTCATCTTGTTCTTCACCTTTCTTCACCTTTTTTTTTTTGCTTTCACATATCAAATCTTAATACCAACAGAAGAAATATGGACAAATACCCGGCCACATATGTGGTCCGGTTTGATAACAATTAATAGTAGTACTTTTTGGATGGAGGACGTGTGCACAACACAAACTGAAAATTATCCGGTAGTAACTCAACCTTCAGCTTCTTTATTTTTTCACTTTGCCTTTTCAAGTTTACTAACTCGATGATTGAGATGAACGATAACATAACTTTGAGAAACTTGAAAGCTTCCAAGCAACTTACTACTTCCGTCCTAAAATGTAAGTTCTTTTAGCTTTTTTTTGTCCCATAATGTAAGTCCATTTAAATAATCAAGTAAGCATTTATTACAATTTTCTATTTTTACCCCTAATTTATTATCTATTCACCCACTTTTTACTACTCTACATTAATAATAGTCAAAGATTATTTTAGGCTTTTCCGTCAAAATTAATGACACATAACCAATTTAACCAACTTTCTTAATCTGTATGAAATACTCTAAAAAGACTTACATTTTAAGACGGAGATAGTACTTATTATATGAATATCTTAATACTTTGGATCAGGCTACTAAAACCCCACAAACTAAATCTTTTGCACAAGAGACCGAAACAAATCAAGGCATAGATATTTTGTCAAATTCAACCAAAAAGAGGAGATTACTCTACATTAATAATAGTTAAAGGTTATTTTAGACTTGAAAACTTGAGTATTCTATTGATCTAATATAATTGTAGTAGTTTTACCCTTCACATAAGATATATTTTTTTAAAGGTAAAACATAAGATATCTTGACAATGGTATTAGCATATGGGACGGGTCGGGGTGCCAAGATATAGGATATGCAGTGGTACGTAGGGCAAAAAACTTTGAAAAGATTGCACATACTGCAAATGGAAAATTATAACACAATAAAATTGATACATCTTATATCATTGATTATGATGAGACATTATTTATCAGGGTGACATCTATCGGCATCACAAATTTACTATCGACACATTTATTATTATTATTATTATTATTATTATTATTATTTTTCATTTACTTTACCACCACCCACAAATTGTTTTTTCGATACCACGTACGCGCTTCAGTGCCACTGACGTTTTGTTCAGAAATTGGAAAATCAGGTCGTGTCAGACCTGACACTTGAAAATCAGGTTGTGCCTTTTCTGACATGAAAATTATGGTAACGTAGAGATCCTTACGCTCAAACGTAGGGTAATCTACGCTTAAACGTAAGGAAATGTAAAACACATAACCAGGTGCAAAGATCTTCCCTCACGTTAGAACGTAGGTAATTTACGCTTAAACGTAGATTTTTGAACGCGTTTAACGTAAGTATATTCAAAAATAGTTTTTTAGATTTATCCACCTATAAAAGTAATAAAACCTACGCTTGGTAGACATTGTTACGCTTTAAACGTAGAAATATCTACGCTTAAACGTAAGAAATGTAAAACACATAACCAGGTACAAAAGATCTTTCCTTACGCTTAAACGTAGGTAATTTACGCTTTAAACGTAGATTTTTGAACGCTTAAACGTAAGTATATTCAAAAATAGTTTTTAGATTTATCCACCTATAAAAGTAATAAAACCTACGCTTTGGGCGTAGATAATATACGTTTGGACGTAGAGTATCTACGCTTGGACGTAGTTTTTCTACGCTTAATTTGATTATCTACGTAGATTATAATTTGATTGAACATCAACGCCAATCTTTTAATTTATTATGTTGTATAAAGGTGTTTTGAGATTATTGAAAGTGACATAATTGTTAGGATGTTAATGGCATAATTTTTAAAATAACTTAATTATATGGCATAATACAAATAATTTAATCATAATTTGTAAAACAACTACACAATACGATGATGCTTAAATAAACTAAGGGTGATCGTTAAATAATATCACTAATGTTTAGTAATCATCACGTTAAACACGACGTGATTTTCTATACGTTGATCAATGACTTCAAAGTCGCATTCATCTCCCGCATGTAGGTCATTGTCCAGAATGAAATCATACAAACCGCTTAAACGAACTTTCTGGGAGTTGACCATGAAAACAATTCTAGCAGCCATGATTCCCCTGCGTGGCAATTCTCGCCTCCACGGTCTTGTCTCGCAACACGCCGCTTGCTCTAGCAAATGCCTTTGGAATATTCTACAATTCACAAACAAAATTAAATATCGCTTTAAAAAATAAAAATAAAAATAAAAACAATATAGCAAGTAAAATTCTCACCACGTAATAACAAGCATGTGAAAAACCCGGTTTGCCGTTGTCGCCTCAAAATGGGGATTTGGGTTAACAAAGACTGCATCATCATCTTCTTCACTCTCGGACTCTTGAACACGGGATTTTGGTTACTATGACTGCATCATCTTCTTCATTCTCGGCCTCGTAAAAATTCTTCTCACAATAAGTGTGATCCAAAACAATAGTTTTGAAAGTGAAATTCCCCATGTTCAAACACAATAAACTCCTCTCATTCAAGTAATGAGACGCCACATACTCCTCCCAACCTTCCCCAAAGAAACGAAGATTTTCATTGTTCGTGGCTCCAACCCTCACCTCCCATGTCCCTAATCGGCTTATTAGAACGGCCCTATCTAGGTTCCTCAGCGGTGTCGTTCACCCTATTAACGATCTTGGAGGTAGTGTCTATGAAAAATAAACATATCATGTGTAAGAATAACATAATACAAGCGATATAAAATCGGTGTTAATTAATAATGACATACCGCACTTGTTGCGAAACCGGCACCAAGAACTTTAAAGAAACGATCATTATCCATTGCTTAAGTGTGGATTATAAATTGAAAGCGATTGCTTGCTTTATTTGAGTATTTGAATCGAGGAAGAAAAGAAGAACTTCAAAGATGAAAGGGTTAGAAAATTGTGATGAACCTCAAACGTAGGAGCAATAATTGGCATATAACACGACCAAACGTATAAGAGCAATAAATTGCATTTAAGAGCAAAACCTACGCCCAAACGTAGATTTCCTACGCCCCAACGTAGGTTTACTTACGCTACTGCTTAGACTAAAAACTGCTTTTGAATTTCCTTACGCTTAAACGTAGGTTGTCTACGCTTAAACGTAGGTTTTCTGCGCTTAAACGTAGGTTTCTACGCTCAAACGTAAGTAATATTACGCTTAAGCGTAAGTAACCTACGCTTAAACGTAGGGTATTTCAATAATTAGGAAGTTACAATAAACGCCTCTTTCTTTCACGCTTAAACGTAGGTTGGAACGCATTTATCTACGCTTAGACGTAATTTGTGTACGCTTACTAAGCAATTATCTACGCTTGGAAGTGGTAGATGGCAATTATTGTTGTTTGTAAGATACTTGTTCAATATACACCACATTAACGAGCTATTTTTCTCATTCCTTCAAACTCTTTCATGTTAATATAAATTTTCTCACGACTTCTTCATCTTTCAAATACATTTCTTCATCATTCAAGTGCTCAAATGGGTAAGTTTTTGCTATGTAATTTGTCTTAATTCAAGTGCTCAATGTGATTATGTTATACACCTACTAAATGTTTGTTTCTAGTAAATCGCTTATGTAATTTTTATACATTTAAGTATTGTGTTATTGTTTAGGGTTTAATTAGTGTTATTGTTTAGGGTTTAATTACTAGGTGTAGTGTAAGTAATGATATGTATTTAACCTAAATGTGTGTTTTAAGTAGTGATTATGTTATTTATATTGTAGTAATGATATGTAATTATCGAAATGTGTGTTTTATGTAGTGATTATGTTTTATTTATATTGTAGTAATGATATGTATTTAACCTAAATGTGTGTTTTAAGTAGGTTGTTTATGATAGTGTGTTTGAGTCTTTGGTATTGTTCGATTGTAGTAAACTTTGGTATTGTTGATTTGGTATTATAGTTTTGAGAATTTGGGACATTTGTTGTTGGTAGTAATGGATATGTCCATATTGATGGTTTGATCGTCCATCGCAGGTCTTTGTTCTACCTAAAATGGTATCAAAATGGCTCATTAGTACAGAGACCATTGTCATTGGAAAAAGGATCACATTTACAATTAGAGTGAAAGTTGTGTTTTTTTTTTTTTTTTTTTTTTTTTTTTTTTTTTTTTTGAAATATGAAAGTTGTTTTTTAAGTTGATAATGATTGAGTTGATAATGACTTGAATTGTTTTTTTTTTTTTTTTTTGTTTGTTTATAATGTATAATCGCAACACTATGATTGTTGTTGTCTCGCTCAACGGAGAATTTACGTGCGATCCTATCTATAACCGTGGAATCATGTAAATGGATCGACGTTCTCGTTATTTGTCCCAAAGAGAATAGGATTGAATGCGTTATTGGATAAAATGCATTCGAGGCTTGGTATTGATCGGTCTGATTCAAAGCTCAACCTAAAAGCGTTGTTTACTTACGGTAGTGTGGGAAATATACCACCTGATGATATCTTAGACGACGAGACCTTAAATGGTTACATCGGCGGCTATGAGAGTAAGAATGTAATTTTTTGTGTGAATGCTACACCAGTGGAGGCAAACAATGAACCGATAAATGAGGAGGATGATGGCATTGATTTAAATGATGAGGATGATGGCATTGATTTAAATGAAGATTGCAATGTCCCGGATGATAACAATACTCCGGATTACAGTATTGGAAATTTCCCTTCTCCGGTACAAGAACTTGCCACATATCCAAATTTTAATCCGTTCGAGCAACAATATGGATGTAGTGGGTATGAAAACAATGTTGCTACACAAAGGCTTGGTGAAGCTTCGACCAACCGCTTGGTATGAACCAAGAAGACCAAGTCATAATCATCAAATCATCCTTCAAGTAGTCGTAATATTGTCATAAACAGCCAACCACACCATTCGTTTCAGTATCCTCCTAACCAACCTTCAAGTAGTCGTGTTCCACCCATCCAACAGCCATATAATATGTTTGGTGGATCAAGAATTAGTTTTTTGGCTTCTCCGCTTGCACCTCAAATACAAACCGATCAAACCGGCAGAGTTGACAACAATAATCGTGGTGCACGTGCTAGGGCAAGCGTACGAGAAGATTATTCATGGAGGATTCCCACATTTGAAGATGATGATTTACCGAGGTGTTTATCCACCGGTATGTTACATATGAATGACGTGAACGAATTGTTCATTGGGAAGAAATACGATTCAAAAGAAGATTTTAATTTGAAAATAAAATCGCATGCGGTTTCGAACAATTTTCGATGAGATTGGGTAGGTCGGACACACGTTGCTTGTATTACAAATGTCTTAACGATACATGCAAATGGCATGTAAGGGCGAAACGGGTGAAGGTGAATACAGATGTCACACGTACATTTGAGATCACAACGTTGAATGATGTCCATACTTGTGCCTCTCAGAATTCGGATAATGACAATCGACAAGCAACACCTATTGTTATTGCGAGTCTGCTAAGTCAGAAAATGGAAGAACTCGGCAATGAGTATAAGCCCAGACAAATTATGGAGGACATGCTCACAACTTACAGTGTACAATTGACTTATGACCAAGCATACCGAGCTCACGAGATGATGAGAATGATGGTGAGAGGTTCACCGACGGAGTGTTACAACGCGATACCCTCGTACTTGTGGATGGTGCGTGAGGCCAATGAAGGGACCTATATTGACTTTCAGCTTGATAATCTGGGAAGGTTCGACGCTTGTTTCATGTCTTTGGGAGCAAGCCGTCGTGGGTTCAAGTATTGTCGACCTATTTTGTGTGTGGACGCAACTCATCCGAAAACCCGCTTCTCCGACAACTATTTATTGTTTGTTCTTTGTAGATGCCGTGACCACCTATTCCTCAGTAGCCTTCGGTATTGAAAAAAGAATGCAACGATTCATGGGGGTATTTCATGAGACATTTGAGGCTGGCCATTGGAGGTATCCATGATGAAAAGTTGAGCTTTATTTCCGCGGTACACCAGGCTATTAGAAATGCGGTTGTTCGTATTTCCCGATGCATATCATGGTGTTTGCTATCATCATTTAAAAGGCAATATGACCAAAAATGGAAAGATCACGGTTTTTGTGAAGATACATTCTATCAAACAACCTCGCGATTTCTGGAGGCCGAATTTCTCCGAAAGTTCGCCCTGATTAAGGCACAATGTCTTGGCGCATATAAACAACTTGAAGAAATAGGTGTTGAACGGTGGGCGCGTGCCAAATTTCCTGGGAAAAGATACGCCTTAATGACAAGCAATTACGCTGAAAGTTTCAATCGTGCGATTAGAGGAGCTCGCTGTTGGCCTGTTCTAGCCTCTTGGAATTCATTAGAGCTACACCGCAGAGATGGTATAATGATGAGCGAAGGCGCTTGATTGTGCGACTATGTTAGCACCGAGATCGATGAAATAGTGGCTTCGAATATTATCGCTAGAAGGAAGTTCGAGGTTAAGCTCATAACCCCGATGAATTTGAGATTCATGGAAATAACTTGCTTCATGGGGTGGTAAATCTACGAGAGAGGAAGTGTTATTGTGGTTATTTCCGGAAAATGGAAATACCGCACGCGATGCTATAGCAACGGCAAGATCACGCAGAAATTAGTCCACCCGAACTTTGTTCACCGTATTATAGGGCTGAATGTTTTAAAGAGATTTACATGGCTAGCATATATCCAATTCCTAACAGAGAGGATTGGGATGTTCCAGTCGGTAAGAAACATGAAAGTCGGAGTGCCTAATATGAGATATGCGCTGATGCCGGTGGAGCACCAAGAAGAGGTAGAATTAATACCACTAGAATCCTTCACGAATGGGAACGCGTCCAGGCCATCAAAATGTGTGTAGCAATTGTAAACATCCGGGACATAACAGTAGCTAGTTGCACGCAATACCGGTAGGATTGTTATTAGAATGGATTGTTATTGATTTTTGTTATGGTGGTATAGAATGGATTGTTATTGATTGTTATTGATTTTTGTTATGTAGTATTTTATTAATGGATTGTAGTAATGATTGTATTCGGTTATTAATCGGTATCAAGTTTGTCTTGCATTACACTACCAAAAATATAAATGGCTACCAACATACAATGTGTATCCTGATCATCATGTCGACCATGTGTATCCCGGTAGGTATCATGTGGAGGAGATGGAGGAGGTGGAGGAGGTGGAGGAGATGGTTGCCGATGAGGGGTAGTCTCAAAATATGTGTCTCGCTTAGTATCATAATACATATAACTAAATTTTGACAATGATATAATTTTTACCCTGGGAGAAAATGGAGGAGGTGGAGGAGATGGATGCCAATGAGGGTAGTCTCAAAAAATGTGGCCCAGCTTAGTATCATAATACAAACAAATAAATTTATCGCATAAAAATTTGACAATGATATAATTTTTACTCGATCTCTGGATAACAACGCTTGCATCATCCCTTCGCCAAGAAGTATCGTCCCATGCTCATTCTCGACACCGAGCCACCTGGCGAATTTCCTCCTTAAGCTCATTCAACCCACTATCAATCCTTCCTCGCAGCTCTATAAAGGCCAGCAGCTTCTTCCTCTTCATCGATTGGTCATCTTCATCCTCTAGCATCCGAACGAAGGAAGTGTCTTTGCACGCCGCCGTGAAGAAGAGGCATGGTAATGAGCGGGATTAGAAGTAGGAGGTGTTGAAGCAGGGGGTGACTGTTGTGTAGCATGGGGTGATCGCTGTGGTAAAGAGGTCGTGGATCAGCCTTTCTAGGTGGAGGACGTGCAATAACTGCAGGGCGATTGATCACACGTGGCGGCTCGTTAATCTCGGCATCCACCATGCCCCTACCTAGCATCAATCGCCTATCGCCTTCCCTTGCGATCGATACCCTATCACACGACTCGCAAACAATGTATATTACATTACAATTAAGAATAACAAAATGTTTACGATAACCGGATATAATTAAAAGACAATAACAATGTTTATTAAGCTTATTACCTTATCGCGCCGCTAATCCTTTCCATCGGAGGGGTAGTTTTGCAACTCCATCTCAACATCCGAGGAGCTGCATTAGGATCTCTAAGGTGGCCGCAATAATAAAACAAGAATGTCGGGAGGGAGGGTCTCGTAAGCCCAAAATCAGAACGCATGTATAACCCCCTCATCACGGTCACCCCGCCTCGTGAAGCGCCCTTGTATGTGTTCATCAAATGACATATCTTCTTAAAAGTCCGGTCCCACAAATAAGTGCCCCATGGATACTTGTTTATGTCTTCTACATTCTCCACCAAATAGAAAGCGAACGGGTACCCTACCGGTCTCATCGTGACCCATCATTATCCCGTTAATAAGGTAGACTAAACCGACACGTTGGAGAACTTCAGATCCTCCCCGCCATCCAATAACCACTTCTCAATATCCGGTATGGTTATCGGTTTATTGTCGTGGAAAATGGATGTGGCCGTATGTCCCCTCTTCAAAACACCTTGAATAAGGTTGGGGATCTTCTCGAGATCACCAAACGGTAAACCGTCATCATGCCGAACTCCTCCTACCGAATTTTGCAAATGTATTACCACCAATCTAAATCGCAACTCATTAGGCATATTCGATATATAGCCTTGAAACATACATATTGGCGTACTGGAGAGAACCGCCAAAGCTCAGACATTTGAATAAATTCTTTAAAACCCCATTTTTCAACGTGTCTTCAAATCCGATCCTTTTCATGTGGATCTCGAGAAAGTTGCGTGAGCTTGGACTTTTCCTCTAAAAGTCCATGTCAAATTTTCCTTACCTTGTGTATACATCAAGCACTACATGAGGGCCAACCAATCACAACATGAACATATACATTGTAAATAGGATATATATACTTATACACACACACAAACATATGTATATATACTTTCCCCTTACCTTCTATGTGTGTGTGTATATATATATACACATATAGATATACTATATATATGTGTGTGTATATATATATATATGTGTGTGTGTGTGTATATATATATATATATATATACAAATAGATATATGTGTATATATATGTACTTATATATGTAATTATTTACTCCAATATGTATATGTGTAGATATATATCTATGTATGTGTGTGTATACATATATATACACACACATATAGATATATATCTACATATATATGTACATGTATATACCCATATATAGACACATATGTATATATATATACACATATAGATATATGTGTTGTATATACACGCTGAAATGTCTTATCATCTCTTTTTGTTCTTTGAAACATCGTTGTTTTGTGTTGTGTTCTGCTTTGTTGTAACATTAAGGGTAAGAGAAGAAGATAATATGGTTTTTACCACGCCATAGAATACTTCATGATGACGAGGGAGAACAGAGAGGCCGTCTGGAGCCGGCGGAATGCACCTTATATTTTCAATCTAAAGGGTGCCTCACTTCGGTGAGGATTACCAGTCACTTTGGACAAGAAAAGATGCTCTATTGAGCGGACCTAATGAAATTTTCTCGAGCTACCTACCAGAGCCCCATTACAAAGCCTGGAGCTTAGGCATGACATACAAATGGATCGTAAGGAATCGAAAACACCCTAGGAAAGCATGCAATTCTAAGAACCTCATCAAAGCCGAGGCGTACCATGGAATTCACCCAAGATATTGATTTTTGGATTTTCAAACAACGATGAGTTTGTTGTTTGTTTCAATTTTTTAATTCACATACTTGTTAGCCATAATTTCAAGGGCATTTTTATTGTTCCCCATGTTAGCCATACTTTCAAGGGCATAATTAGGTCATTAGTAATACTACTATCGTGCTACCTTAAAATGAAAGCAAACATAAATCACAATCAAATAACATATACATTATCAATCCCAATGTAACACCGTATACATGCTTCCATTTCCCATTTTTCTATCAAATTCAATATCATAAATTACACTACATTATTAAATCAAAAATTATAACACTATCATACATATTCTCACATATTAATAATTTTACATTAATTTACTTCTAAAACCTATCATACATATCATTACACTTCATTTTAATAGAAATAGCCCCATTAATTCAAATCGAATAGCAATATGAAAAACATATACATTAAATTCAATATAAAGTACAAATCTGCGGCTTCCTACGTCCAAACGTAGACAAGATACGCTCAGACGTAGAAATTGAGATCTCTACGCCCAAACGTAGAAATATTACGTTCGACGTAGAGACCGACATCTCTACGCCCAAACGTGAAAAACATACGTTCGCACGCGTAGAGACTGCAGATCTCTAAGTCCTGGTTATTATCCTTACGTTCGACGTAGAGACCTCGCATTTCTCTACGTCCAAACGCATAATGCATCCTTCATACGCCCAAACGTATGAAACTTCATACAAAAACCCAAAAACCCTTCTTAAACCTGAAAAAGACAAATCATACAATCACAATCAATGAGATCAAGGACCACCACAAACTATATATTCGAAATCATGCACATATTATAGTGAAATCAAGCACATACTAAATTTAAAAGCTTCGACATACTATAAAAGAATATTAGGGAAAATACATACCTTTTCGCTTTCAACCGCCATTGCACTTAGAGAGATTGTGAAATTCGACTTCAAAAAGCACTCAAAACTTTCTTGCAAAAATCGCACCAAAAATCGCCAATCGCTAAATGAGAATTTGAAATGGGATAGAAGCAAAGGAAGATAAAAGTGAAATGCATGAATTTGAACCGTTTAATCAGAACAAACTCTACGCTTAAACGTAGGTTTCCTACGCTTAAACGTAGAGTTTGTTACGCTTAAACGTAGCTAATTTCAAAATATCCCGGCTTGACTTTCCCTACGCTTAAACGTAGGTCTTCTACGCTAGACGTAGATATCCTTACGCTTAAACGTAGAAAACCCACGCTTAAACGTAGCAAGGTCAACCGCAATGTTTTGTAAGCCTTAAACTTATCTACGTTTAAACGCAGAGAACCTACGCTTGAACGTAAGGATCTCTACGCTTACCATAATTTTCATGTCGAAAAAGGCACAACCTCGATTTTCTGTCGCCGATCCGACACGACCCGATTTTCCAATTTCTGCGTTTTGTTTCGCTAACAACGTCAGTGGGTTTGGTGTTTTGCACCAATGATACATTTATAACTATAATATGTTAGTGTTGAAAACCAACGGCAAAGACGAGTGGCGTCGCCAAGATAAAACAAATGTCAGGTGACACGGACGTTATGTTGCACAAAAATAATAAAATATTATGGTGGTGCCAAAAATAATTTTAAGAGTGCCTTAAATAATGGTGTCAATATTGAAATAAAAACACAATGGTAGAATAGAATAGGTCTTTATTAATTGGTCTTACATCATACTACCCGTCCCAAATATAAGTTTCACTCTACCTCTTTTTTGGTTGTCTACAATATGTTTCATTCTACATTACCAACGCAATATTTATTACTCATTTCTTCATCTTAGCTATAATTTATTATCAATCTAATAATTTTTCATTACTTAACAACTTCATCGTTAAATGATACTATCAATAGCATTTTAGATATTTAACCTTCAAATTTAGTGAAATTAAAGAATACAACCAATTGTAGGAAGGTTGTCTGCAAGTAAGATACATTACAACCATTCATTTCTAACATCTCACACACGATAAAAGTGTATTATTTGAAAGAGAGTAAAAATGAGAGGCTTTAATGTATGCAGCTTGTGATAACCTTCCTACAACTATCAGACCATAAAATCTCTCTCAAATTTATGACATTCAAAAATTTTTTTAATCATGTGTAAAACTTCCAAAACGACTTATATTTTATTTTATGGTAGAACTCAATAATACATGATGTGTTGGGTCCTTTTTGTTTTTGACATGACATTATTCAATTGTACATTATGTAAATTTAATTATTTTCTTTTTAAAAAAAAAATTTCCGATGTATGATGTACGGGTTTTAAGGCTAGTATACAAATATATAAAAACACTGAACGGCATAATGTCTCACTCGGGAAAATCCTTTAATCTTTTAGAGTCCATTCATTTTTAGAGTCCTAAAATCCTTTAATCTTTATATTTTAGGACTTTAAAAGCAAAGAGCTCCGTACGTGGATTCCACCCTGTTTTAAAGGATTCCACCCTGTTTTAAAGCCATTATTAAAATAATAAAAAAAAATCCTCGAATGAAGCAAAACTGTCGTAGGATTTCACTGCATCCATCACCATCATTTTTCAGAAACTAGATTGAGATGGAAGGTTGTTGTGTGCCTTTTTCTGCGGCATGGAAATACGTATGCAGACATACACATCATATATTTTATTATGTTTTAAATTACGCTGGCTCGATCATTTTACTCATTCAATTCACCTCAAAATCTCCTTCAAAGAATATTTCCCGATTCAGATAGCCTAGCCTAACAATACAGAAATAAATAGTGTCTTTGAATCATTATCTTTATCCACTCTTCACTATTAAAAATGAGATAAGTAAAATGATTGCTGCGGCATGA